>JANRMT010027041.1:63189060-63221074 GCA_026402145.1 Polypterus bichir lapradei
ATTTACTTTCATCAGAGAACATAACTTTGGACCACTCAGCAGCAGTTCAGTCCTTTTTGTCTTTAGCCCAGGCGAGACGTTTCTGACACTGTCTCTTGTTCAAGAGTGGCTTGACACAAAGAATGCGACAGCTGAAACCCATGTCTTGCATACGTCTGTGCGTGGTGGTTCTTGAAGCACTGACTCCAGCTGCAGTCCACTCTTTGTGAATCTCCCCCACAGTTTTGAATGGGTTTTGTTTCACAATCCTCTCCAGGGTGCGGTTATCCCTATTGCTTGTACACTTTTTTCTACCACATATTGTCTTTCCCTTCGCCTCTCTGTTAATGTGCTTGGACACAGAGCTCTGTGAACAGCCAGCCTCTTTAGCAATGACCTTTTGTGTCTTGCCCTCCTTGTGCAAGGTGTCAATGGTCGTCTTTTGGACAACTGTCAAGTCAGCAGTCTTCCCCATGATTGCGTAGCCTACAGAACTAGACTGAAAGACCATTTAAAGGCTTTTGCAGGTGTTTTGAGTTAACTAGCTGATTAGAGTGTGGCACCAGGTGTCTTCAAAATTGAACCTTTTCACAATATTCTAATTTTCCGAGATACTGAATTTGGGTCTTTCATTAGTTGTCAGTTATAATCATCAAAATTAAAAGAAATAAACATTTGAAATACATCAGTCTGTGTGTAATGAATGAATCTAATATACAAGTTTCACTTTTTGAATGGAATTACTGAAATAAATCAACTTTGTCATGATATTCTAATTTTATGACCAGCACCTATATACATACTGAATGGAAGGAAGCTGCGTACCACTAAAATTCAGAGCTAGATTTACCACCCACTGCAATACTCTCTGGTTTTATCTGAATAAATGCCATATCAGTAATGAAGTCAGAGAAGACAGCCATCTCTACGACCCTGTAAAGGTTGGTGACCATAGATGGAGATATTCGTGTTTTCCTCGTTTCATCTTGATGATAGTAAAAATGTTTGTGTGCTCATTTCACATCATCATTCATGGGGACTCCAAAAAAACTTTTAAGCTTTCCGACTTCACTCGATGCATCTCCTTCGATGCATATTGCAATTTGATCTTCCTGCATGTTTCCTGAAGTCTATGACCAGCTCCTTGATTGTGCCGACACTAAGGGAGGGATCATTGCTCTGGCAAAACTGTGTCTAAAGGCAATGTTTTCTTTTTATGCAGTCTAAATATTATAACAGACAGGCAGACAGACACTTTATTAATCCCCAAGGGGAAATTCATAAGTCCACATAAAAGAAAGTGGTAGGAGTGACCAGAGAGATAGAGAAAAAGGTAGAAAGATAAAGAAGCTAAAGTCATACACAGAGCTGCTGGAAAGGCTGCGACTCATGGCGTCGCCTAACTACATATAATTCAAGCAAGACTGAGTATTTCTTCATTGTCAGCAAGTGTTTAAGTCTTTGCAGTCCTTTTCTTTACTTTCCAAAGAGAAGTATTTTTTTACTCTGCATTAGCTCATTCTTTCTTAAACAAAAAAAGTCACTATAAAATAACCAGAACTCTCCCTTAGTAAAGGCTAGTAATTTAATAAATAGCCTATTTTGTAAAAAGCATATACTTTAACAAAATATTCTTATTGTTGCCTGTAGGTGCAGCAAGTGTAAGGGTACCTCACACAGGGTTATTTATACATTTAAAAAGGGCAACTGGCCATAATGGGCAGCAACATTACTTACTGTAAACAGCTGCAATAATGTCTACACCCAGACAAAATGAATGTCTGTCATAGCTTTATAAATGCATAGGTGTAAAACATAATGAGAATAATACAAAGTGAAAACATTTATTGCAGAAAGAGTAAACACCAAAGTGTTGTCATAACTGAATAATTGTATATCTGCCGTAAGATCAAATTTCACTATTTGAGTATAATTCAAATGTTACAATGTCTTTAAAAATCTTATTTAACATTTGAATGTAAAAGAACAGTTATTTGATTTGTACCTCATGCTAATGTCACCATTGAGTTACTCCAGTATTAAACAAAGTTAAGTATTTCATAGGTCTGTTTTTTTAATGAATCACTTCAAGGATAAGGATTTCCCTTTTTGATTCTGCTTTTTTAAGATTAGTGTGTACCAGCATTAGTGAAACAGACAGTCCGTTTCCTTCTACCTTATGAAAATACATCTCTTCACATAGGGCGGCACGGTGGCGCAGTGGTAGCGCTGCTGCCTCACAGTAAGGAGACCTGGGTTCGCTTCCCGAGTCCTCCCTGCATGGAGTTTGCATGTTCTCCCCATGTCTGCATTGGTTTCCTCTGGATGTTCCGGTTTCCTCCCACAGTCCAAAGACATGCAGGTACATTTGCGATCCTAAATTGTCCCTGGTGTGTGTGCCCTGCAGTGGGGCTGGCGGCCTGCCCGGGATTTGTTCCTGCCTTGTGCCCTGTGTTGGCTGGGATTGGCTCCAGCAGACCCATTACCCTGTGTTAGGATATAGTGGGTTGGACGATGACTGACTGACTGACCTCTTCACATAACATTCTGGAACAAATTTTTTGACCCCATTACTCTCCTTCTTGATCCACCGTAGTACTAAGGAGGTTGTGCAGAACTGATTTTTTAAATACCTCTACTGCACTCTAAACGTTTTGCTTTGCTCCTTTTCACTCTTTACCACCTCATAGAAATTTTAAACACCCATTAAAACAAGCAAATAACAACTGGTTTCCTTTCTCATTAAAGCCAATGAAAAATAATATATTTCTGAATATATGTTTAAGATTTTCATTGTTTTAAAACTCTCAATTTCCAAACGCTTTTGCCATTTCAGGAATGCTCATTTCAGCTAACTCAACCAATACTCAGTTTACACTTTAGTTTGCTGCTATTTTAGACATACACACTGCTAAAAAAAATAGTGTGCATCTAAAAATTATTCAATTATTATTGCAGCAACTGTAAAACAGAAAATAGAGCCAGTTTAGCTTAGCCCCATTTATTTATTTTTTTTATTTTTTTGGAGTGGTAATTTTACCTAGCTATGGTCTCAACTATAGCTTTTACTTCTTAGGTTTAACTTTAAAATTTTGTTCTGTACCATTTGATACCTTACTTTCCTGAGAAACACCAAAACAAATTTTATGCATACCAGTTTTCACTAAGTTGGCATGAATCAAGCTATATACTACATATTGATGAGCAAACACTCAAATACAAAATGCAGTATTTACAGCTGTTTAATCTGTGGAACATGTAAAGACCCACAGTACTTCTGTTTATAAAGACAGATGGAAAGAGCCATTAATTCTGCTCACCTTCGTGAGCAAAAGTAGCATAGATGGGGAAACTTAAATTTATTAATGTGTATATTTAATGTGTTTTAGTGATCACAAGCAACTTTGCCTTATTTTCTTTTATGCATTACACATAAGTTAAGGCAGCAAGAAATATGCCCTATTCCACTTTCTCCTGGATTATGTCACTCTGTGTGTGGATAATAACACATTTACAAAGGTATGTATTTTCAGTTGTCACAATTTTTTAAAAGCTTTGGTTTTCATATGCCTTTTTAAACACGGTGTATGAGTCATAAACACTTCATGCTTTAAGAGGCCACAGCAAGCAAAAGACAACGTGAAAGTTTAATAACTAACCATGGTACCAATCAAAGACAGGTAATAGAATAACTTAAAAATATTTGCTCTCTCTCACCTTACGTGTACTTTCAGCACTTTCCATCTGAAAGTTTGCGATTCCAAGCGTGTTCCTGTAAAGCTGGCTTCCCAGACTCTTATTTTATTTTCAAGGTGTCTTTCTTGCCTCATGTTTGGTATTATACTTTCTATCTTTGAATGCAACTCTCTTAGTATGTGCCTTTACTTCTCCTCATGTGTTTCACACTTGTACTTTCTCTTTCTTCGTATCTCCAAAGCCAAATTGACTAATCACACTAAAGCCAAACTGAACAATCAGATTGCTCTGAGAGACTGGACACATAGATTTTATAGTGTTTAATTATATAGTAGATAATTAAAGATGAATAGATTATTGGTATCCTTACCATTGTAATATAGCTCATTCACGAAAATATGTATAGAATGCTGATTTCAACCAACTTTTAAATATAGTGGATTCAGAAAGTATTCAGACCTCTTCACTTTCTACACAATTTATTATGTCGTTGAATTATTCATCCCTTTAATTCAGTACTTTGTAGAAGCTCCTTTGACAGCAATTACAGCTTTGATTCTTATTGGATAGGTCTCTATAAGCTTTGCACACCCGGATATGGGCAGTTTATCTCATTCTTCCGGGCAGATCCTCTCAAGCCCCATTAGATTGGACAATAAGCATCTGTAAACCGACATCTTCAGGTGTCTCCATGCGTGTTCTATGGGGTCTAAGTCAACATACTTGTTTCAAAGACATGCCATCAATGTTTTGGCTGTACGCTTCAGGCCATTGTTGTGCTGAAAGTTGAAATGTGCCCTCTGGAGTAGGTTTTCGCTCAAGGACCCCTCTGTATTTGGCTGACTTCATCCTTCTCTCAATTCTGACCAATCTCCCTGTCCAAAATGCTGCCACCAACATATTTCACCGTATGGATGGTATTAGGCAAGTGATGAGCAGTGACTGGTCTTTGCCAGAAACAGTACTTGGAGTTCTGTCCAAAGGGTTCAATTTTTATCTCATCAGACCAGAGAACATTTTTTCTCATGCTCTTAAGGCCCGTTTATACTTGAAGCACCCACATTGCCACACGTGTCCAGACCCAGGGCAAAGATGAAAAGTTTGTGCAGGCAAAATGGAAATATCTGTTATCGATATGTAAAGACAAAGAGAAAACTTTGGGGGAAAAGCCAAGGGATTGTGCTGCCGCACCATGTCACACACTGAACGCTTGAATTATAAACATATCAGGGTGCACATCCATTGTACACAAGCTTGTCTGCGTAGCCCTTTAGAGTCCTTTAAACTGATATGTGCATTTTACTCAAGAGTGACTTGCATTCTACCGCTATACCATAAATGCCTAATTGATGGAGAGCTGCTGAAAGGGTTGTCCTTCAACAAGTTCTCTTATCTCAGCTGAGGACTCTGAAGCTCTGTTGAATGGCCCTAGTGTTCAGTGGTCACCTCCCTGGCGAAGACCCTCTTGCCCAGTGGCTAGGTAGCCATCTCTAGAACAAATCCTGGTGGTTAAAAATTTCCATTTCACAATTATTGAGGCCACTGTGCTCCTGGAAAGATTTAAAGCTACAGAAATAGTTTTATACGGTGACCTTGATATAAGCCTTACCAAAGAACTGGAGAATTCTTTGGACTTCATAGCTTGCCTTTTGAACTGTCATACAATGTGAAAGTACTGTGCTGAGAAACAAATACTGACATTAATTTTTAAATTTTTTTTTTTATTAAATCCTTTCTTTTTGCAAAGTGTTCTGTAAAGGAAAACGTATAACTCAGAAATAATATTACCTAAACATATGGATCAAACTTCCATGCCGTGGAACAATTATTTATATAATAAAAAAAAAAAAAAAAAAAAAGAATAATGTACCATGGCAGTGGTACTAATTTCTAATTTTTTTCTGTTTATATTCAGAAAAATGCATAACACTGACCTAACTGTATTTCTATAGCCCAATTATATAAGACAAAAGATACTTAAAAAAAAACAAATCCAAATACAGGGTAACTATGAAAGAACACAACACTAATCATTAATGTGTTCTGTGTCATGTGCAATTCTGTTACACTGTCCAAGGGATGTAAACCAATAAATCTAACCTCAGTTCTTCCTATAAAATCAAGATACAACTAAACAGATGGTGCTCTCATCCAGGGATAGCACCTTCAATTCAGTGCTTCAAGATATATCCCATCCCTCATACCCTAAACTGGATTGAGGGGTGTTAGAAAAAGGATGCAGGCATGGATGACAAACTAGAAAAATGGGGGCATTTAATATCTTCAACACCTTTATAAAAAGTGTCACAGCAAGCAATAAGCACACAGCTGCTGTTTTACAAAGCACAATAACTGCCTTTAATTAAATGCAATGCTTTTCAAATTACACTAAAATACGGAATTTGAAATTCAAAATAGCCTTAAGGAACTACATTAACTGTACTTTGTTTAATTATAATAAGATACATAATATATATTACAAAAGGTCCTGCCACATTTTAGTCCAAATTTCAAATACATTCAAATATTTATTAAGTTTGAATACTTAAAATTGTATTGAATAGGTTGATAATTACAATCAAGAGTCATATTTCACAGTGTGGCACTATGTAGTATCATGGGAGATTTTCCCCCCAAGTCAACATTAATTTTCGCACATCATTTCTACGAACAGCTTATTTTCATTTTAGCTAAATGTGATTTGTTGCGACAGCCTTCTGTGAAATAAAAAAAGAGCATGTTCAGACTTGAAGTAAATATTTGCTTTTAGTTAGAGGAGGATGATCAGTACATGCCTCCCTAATATATAAAATATTCACAACAGAAGTTGAAGACTGATTTACACTTCACACAGCAGCGAATTTTAGAATATCTGTGCTCACAAAAAGACATGTCAACCAGAAAAGCAGTTAAAAAAAACATTTAGTACTAGCCATCTCATTCTGCCTGTCCTGTACTGCACAGGAATATTAAGCATGAAAAACCTTAGACATCACTCACAAGAGGTCAAACACATTATGCATAGTTTCTTAGCTCAGTGCCACAGGTGAATATGCATAATGTCTTTGCTAGACACTCTTCGATTTAAACTACTGCACTGTAAGTCTTTAGGTGCATCAGAAATTGTAACAAATGAAGAAAGTAACCATGAAAGCAACCACCCCAAATGATAAGACTCATTTTTTCTTAACAAGCACTCCATGTGGAATACATACAAAAAACACTTCCTTTTTGAATATATTTTTATTATAACAATTTCCACATGATATTTTTAAATGAGGTAAAAATAAATGTATTCCTTTATGTATTATCATTGTGTGGGAGCGAGGTCCTTTTCATTCAATAGCATACTCTATTACAATTATCCATATTTACAAATTCCATTATCAGCACTAATACTATTGCTTTCTCTTTGTATAAATAAATATAGTATTAAAACACCTTAATATTCCCCAAGAAAACACATCCAAAAACACTAACATCCAAAATCAGTTACCTGCCCAGAGTTGTAAAGCTTATCAAACGTTCAACGTGTGTTTGCGATTCCAAATCCCTTTTCTTCAAAGAGTGTTGGCGGATACTTGACAGTGTGAAGATATCATAGTCTGATAAAATTGCATTAAGAGTCTCTAGAAAAGATAAAACAAAACAAATGTTTAAAAAGTCCCAGAATATTAAACAATAACTTTGTAAAATACTGATAGATTATGAAATGAAACTATTTTTTTCAGTAATAGAGGGAACATTTCATAGATTAAGGACAGAATGGTTTTGTTTTCTTGTACCTTACGGATTTCCTCCAGACTATTTGAATGCCATTATATATTAAATTAAGTAGTAAAAAGAACTGCCACAATATAATGTACAAATATAATACAGACAGGAACTTCTCAGACAGGAAATTATCATACACAAAGAACAGCTTTTACTTGTTTACCATCATAGTGAAAAGGAGTAACTGTTGAAATTTTTTAAATTAAAGGCTAGCAGTCAAAAGGTAAGACAAGAGGGAAGAGGGCCTTCAGTCTGCAACTGAATATAACTTCAGACAGCCTTATGGACTTTTTTTTATTTTATCTCTCTCTATTCTGATATACATTCAGTATATTACTATAAAAAGAAAGTAAAAAACTCAGACAGACAGACAGACAGACAGACACTTTATTAATCCCAAGGGGAAATTCACTACCTTCACAGCTCAACAGAGATTCCAGTAATTGCAGTTTCTCGTCAACTGCCAGTATTGAATTATCTACTGTAGCAGCATTGGTGGTGATTGTTTCCATATTTCCAAGTGTTACAATCCAGTTATTTAAAGCAACATATGTATGCATATTAACCGTATTCCAGCAGGTCATTTTTACTGTACTGCTAATAAAATTGAATTCAATCCAAAATGCGAGCAACCTCATTGGCACAGTGTGGACAGAAAAACAAAAGTTTCACTTGCAATTCCAGTATCCTTCCAAAGACTCCGTAATAAACGCTGTAAATAATTTCTTGGGAGGCATGGTGGCATTGTGGATATCATTTCTTACAAATGGATACTGTGTGGTAGGTTTGAATCTGGAATCCAGGTGTTGTCTTTGTGGTATTTGCATATTGATTCTAAGATCTTCCTGTAATGGTCTGATGCCCAGTCTAGGGCTGTTTCTGGTTCTCTGCCGAGTCCTGCTGGTATATGCACCATCCAACCCTAAACTGGGATCTGAGAACGTAAATTTTTATTTAATAATGCTTAAAAAAAATAAACCAGTGCCTACTATCATCACTTCTGCAACATTCTAGGAGTAATCTACAACAGGCACTTCCTCTGATCACCTCAGGAAAAATACTTTCTATTTCTTTTTGCCTAATTCAAGCATTATGCTGTAGTCTTGCAAAATTTTTAAAACAGCAATAAAGAACAGATAAGGAAGAGTATTTAACTTTTCATTATTATTAGCTAACCAAACAGACTTGATGGAACAAGCGGTCAAACTTACATTATTGTATTTTGCAATACTTAAATTTTCCCTTCTTCTCAACAACAATACGCCACTATTTTCTATAAATAAATCTACAAAGGAATCCTCTCTTTAAATGAAACTAGTCTATTCAGTGTGAGAGAGCAGCATTATTCTTCCTCATCACTGTCTGAAATTTTGAACTTTGACAAAACATGAAGACAATGCTTATGAACTGAACTTGCAATCTAAGGACAGAATTACACAGATGTACAAAAAGGAAGCAATTATAATACTAATGTTTCATACAAATAAAGTCAAACAGAACAAAGTTTCCTTAGAGATAAGTGTATATCACTAATACTTCAGCATTCAAAATATGTCTCTAATATTAACTAGAAAGAGAAATATTACCAAGAGAATGTTTACATGATCATATCAAAAAGCTCCAAGAATCCAAAACAGCAAATACAGCAGCCATTAAGTAGAATATAAAAGGAACATGAGGGAATGCTAGCAGGTTTGTGCTTGGTGTTATTATTACAGGTCGAGTCTGTCAGCTACAGATGGGCGCACATATTGTCATTTAGTGGTAAGCAACATAAGAAAGGATTGGTTTTCAAACATTTGGATCAGAAGTTACAGGTGGGTCACAATTTAGTTGGTACTTTAATGCAGATCATTGCATCTTTCATATAAAATTATTTTAATATGCTACAAAATTAACCACAGTGTTGTAAATTCTTGCAAAATGTCATTGCAAATCTAGCATATCAAATTATGCAAACATTTTAGAACAGTGAATGCAACCAAAATCCAACTACTGCTGCGTAGTTGAGTGATCAAACTTATGGAAGTTCGAACTGGTTAAAGGAAACCAAAATCATATTGCCAATTAAAATCATCAGGCCAAAGACAAATGTTGTTAAGTATAACAAGAAACAGAGGACCTTATGATACAACACTAACACCACCAGATCACAAAGAAGCTGTTAGATTCCTTGTGGAACCACCATGTAACATAGTACTTTTGTAGAATGGCCTAAAAAAGTATCAACAGGTCCAGCTCTACATTTGCCAAGAAAAGGTACATTTGGATACAAGTGGCATCCTCAAAGTCAAACTTCTATCTTTTTTCCCCCACTCTAAAACCCTGGTCTAAAAATGTATGCTACCCATGTTGAAGAATGTTGTGAACTTCGGCGGTCACATTAAAGACATCACTTTCAACAGTCACTTTTTAAGGCTCTAGTGAATTGAAATTGGGTAAGAACACATATGATCTTTCATATAAACTTGTGGTGGTATTCGAAGGAAAAAAGTCCTAGGAAGAATGAACCAAGACACGAAATACACACATTATTTAAAGAAAGCATCCAGAAAAAACTAATATCCAAAATCTATTGATAACTTATTAAAATATGACAAATGGCACCAAAAACTTTCTATATAATGCTGACATTTTTGGCTCAATCCAAATCATGTCAAATCAACCAATGGCCTATGCACTTCAGACTCAAAAAATTCTGGAAAAATTACCAGGTGTACCCATGTTAGTCAGGAGACACCTGTAATTTTTTTTTTTTTTTTTTGATGCAAGGTCAACACTTTTCAAAATAGAGCCAGTTTACCAAGAGGAGAGAGGGTGTCAATTTTATGCAGCCTTATTTATTCATCAAATTTCACTAGTTCATAGTCCACTGAGCAAATTCAGACTTTGCATGCTAGTACATTACTTGGTACAGTATGTGACAAAATTAAACATTTGGTCCAGCTGACCCTGTATGGTCAAAGCAGCCCCTTGAGACTGACCAAAATTCAATTAGAGTTTTTGGCTTAACTATGTTTAGGCCTTAGAAACACATATTTGGAACTAACACAGACTTTTGATTTTTTTTCCTTATTCAGATAACAATATAAGCTTTCAGAAAAAGCAATAAACAGAAAAGTAACTGTACCAGGGATTGAACACCAGACCTCTCAAATCCAAAAATCATCTGGAATCAATTTTCAGCACCCTAACAGCATGTGGAAATTTACTCTATATATACTCAGCAAAAAAAGAAACGTCCCTTTTTCAGGACTATGTATTTCAACAATAATGTTTTAAAAATCCAAATAACTTTATAGATCTTCATTGTAAATTGTTTAAACAATGTTTTCCATGCATGTTCAATTAACTATAATCAATTAATTAACATGCACCTGTGGAATGGTCGTTAAGACCTTAACAGCTTACAGAAAGTAGGCATTTAAGGTCACAGTTCTAAAAACACAGGACACTAAAGAGACTTGTCTACCAACTGTGAAAAACACCCAAAGAAAGATGCCCAGGGTCCCTGCTCATCTGCGTGAACGTGCATTAGGCATGCTGCAGGGAGGCATGAGGACTGCTGATGTGGCTAGGGCAATAAATTGCCATGTCCACACTGTGAGATGCCTAAGACAGCGCTACAGGGAGACAGGAAGGACAGCTGATCATCCTCGCAGTGGAAGACCACGTGTAACAACACCTGCACAGGATCGGTACATCCGAATATCACACCTGCGTGACAGGTACAGGATGGCCACAACAACTGCCCGAGTCACACCAGGAACACAAAATCCCTCCATCAGTGCTCAGACTGTCCGCAATAGGCTGAGAGAGGCTGGACTGAGGGCTTGCAGGCCTGTTGTAAGGCAGGTCCTTACCAGACATCACCAGCAACAACGCCGCCTATGGGCACAAACCCACCTTCGCTGGACCAGACAGGAGTGGCAAAAAGTGCGTGAGTTTCTGCATGACAGCAATGTCAGTGTTCTGCCATGGCCAGCGAAGAGCCCAGATCTCAATCCCATTGAGCACATCTGGGACCTGTTGGATCGCAGGGTGAGGGCTAGGGCCATTCCCCCCAGAAATGTCCAGGAACTTGCAGGTGCCTTGGTGGAAGAGTGGGGTAACATCTCACAGCAAGAACTGACAAATCTGGTCCAGTCCATGAGGAGGAGATGCACTGCAGTACTTCAAGCAGCTGGTGGCCAGACCAGATACTGACTGGTACTTTTGATTTTGAGCCTCCCTTCATTCAGGGACACATTGTGACACATTTTTAGTTTATGTCTTATGGTGTTGACTCTTTTAGTGTTCATACAAATATTTACACATTAAGTCTACTGAAAGTAAAAACAGTTGAAAGTCAGGGGACGTTTCTTTTTTTGCTGAGTATATATAAAATCCTAAGCCTAAAAGTGCAACTGTGACATTTATATGGCACGTTTTTGTCACACTTCAAATTGGGCTTATTTTAAAACCTACATATATATGTTCAGTATCATTTTTTTCAGAATTTATCGAACTTTAATGTGATGTTGTTAGATTTTCAGATTCGTATTCCGTTTTTAAATTATAAACTAAAAAATATCAAGAACTCACATCTCGCAAGACGGAACTTTGTGCCTAAACATTTAACCACGCCCGGGGCCGGAAATAGAACACAAAGAGTAGGACAGCTGCTGTACAGGCTTTTAAATGTTCAAAGCGCCGCACAAGATGCAGATCACACGGCACAGCAGCAGCAAGCCAGCAGCCGATCGAGCAAAGAGGAGGTAAAAAAAAAATAAATAAATATTTGTTTCCCATTGTATCACCTTTTAAGAGGGGGTTTCGGAGGAGCGACCGCATCTCCTTGGGGTGTGTTCAGCCGCCCTCCTCACAACCCAAGCGGCAGAGAACGGGGAACCTCTAGCATGGAAATAATTTTAAAAACATTTTTCCTTTATTCTACATTGTTCCTTCTTTATCAAAACACAAACCTTACTTTTCGTATGCAAAACTTTCATGTTTATGCTCCACCCTAAACATAGTCTGAATGCGCAATGTGTCAATAATGATGATCAGTAAGTTTTTAATCAGTAAGTTATCAAAAATGTCAAACTTTTTTCATATCACATGACGATGTTGTAACTCATGTTGCTGAAAAGAGAATGTGATTATCCACAGCCAAAAGAGTACCTGTTATTTCAAAATGCCACTGTTACATCCCTACGGAAGATGGCAAACGCAAATTTAGCTGGGCGCCTGGTGAAGACAATCAATTGACTGTCCAAACACTTACCACTGGAGCAGCAGCTGAGATCCTGCCCTTTGACGATCATGCTCCTGAAGGATCAAATGCATCCCTCACATTAGACCAGTTTCCTACTGGAGGCTATGTTTAGTGCATGTATGATGAAAAATGCTGCTGCAATACCAAGATGTTAAAACATTTCTTTATAACAGGTGTTATATTTAAGGATAAATCAAGCAGCTGTTGTTGATATGTTGTGTTTAATGTGCCTTAGGCGATTTATTTTTTCCATTAATCCTATACCCAAATAAGTGATGAAAAACTTGAAGATTATCATTATTGAAAAATGGTGAATTTAACCATATTTAGAATGGAAAAAAAAAGATTCACATAAGAAAAGTAAGATTTGTTTTTGTGAAAGAAGGGACCATGTAGGATACAGGAAAAAAAAAATAAAAATGGTTGGACATTCCCATAGTGTATTAGGCTGGTCTGAAAATTAAACCCAAAATGACTTTTTCAGATTTGAGAGATTTGCAAGTCAAACCCTGATGTAGTATCTTGTTTGTTTACAATCTTTTGAAAAGCCCTGCATAAGGTATCTAAACATGGAAAAAATCTCAGCAGGCTGTATCAGTTAGAAGTATGCTTTCTGAAAGCTTATGCATGGCCAAGCCAAAGAGGGAAAATACATTTTTTCCCACTTTTGAAGGTCTGATCTTACTATGTGCTGTCATCTGGACCAAACATTTTGATTTCATTATGTACTATACCTATAAAGGTATTAGTGTACAAAATTTGAGCCTGCTAGGTGGTCGAGTTCTTGAGATATGTGAAATTTGATGAAAAAATAAGGCCGTATAAAATCAACACCAACCCGGGTAAACTGGCTGAATCTTGGAAAGTACTGATCATACATCAAAATAATTTTACAGGGGGTCTCCTTGATAACATGGACACACCCAGTATTTTTTTCAGAATCTGTTGAGAATGAACTGCGTGGGATTCCTGAAAAACCAGTTGATTTGACATGGAATGACTCTTAATATTGATCTCAACAAACTCAACTTAAAACTGTAAATAAATATGTGACTGTTTTTTGTTTTTTTTTGAACAAATAATTTTCTTCCAAAAGCCACTGAAACTTACAGCAAATGTGACTGAAATGCCCCCACCAATTGTTGCTATTTTTCCCACTATGATGAAATACACAGAAGAATCTGCTGTTGCTAACTGTTGCTAGTCTGACATGGCTCACTAAAACAAACCTAGGTGTGCTCATGAGAAATTCCACATATTACTTTCTGAAGGCAAAGTTTAATCTTTTACAAGAAAGGGAAGGATGAGAAATCCATTTGAGTTTGAAACAAAACAGTCCATAATCTATTAAAAACTAGATCCAAGTGAGAAGACTGAGCTAATGCAATTAACCTCTGACAGCCACAAAACTAAAAAAGTCCATATTATGGATTGTCCATTGAATAGCCAGTGCTAAGCAAAATAAGTTAAAAACTGTATGCATGGCATAACACTCAGGTGCATTCAAGGTCTGTGCAGAGGCTGCAGCCTTCAATGGACTGTGTTAAGTAGGTAGGTTCTTCAAACTTCTCAGACTATTTCAAGATACTACGACCAAAGGTTACATCACCGGCATTGGGCAAAAGGCAAAAACAGGCCTGGAAAGGACTCTAATCCATTACAGGGACCATTCTTACTTTAACTCTCACACATACACACATATACTGTATGTTCACACAGTGACAAATTGCAGTTGGAAATTAACATAATCTAAATAAAATTTTAAAAATAAATAAATAGAGAGAGAGACAGATAGAAAACATTTGTATTTAACTCCTTATTTGCTTATGCATGTGTCTAAGTGTAGTCATTTTCATGAAATGGGACTTGCAAAGCTATTCAGGAATTACAAATGTTAGGGAAAAACACAAGTTAAAGGCAAACTTTATTACAGCAACAGACCATTACGGACAACAGCAGATGAATGTGGTACCTTGATGATAAATTACAATGTGACCAGACTTTCAAAGTCCTGGGACACTTGTGTAGCGTGTACGCCCATGCATAAAGTGCAACTTCATTTGTTTAATGCCTGCTTAATCTCATCAACAATACCTTATCTTTCACTGTACATCTTAATCAAAATGTGTTTGGATATGCATAAAATATAGATGATACCCTCACATTTAACTGAACTGGAAAATAAATAAAAAGATCATTGACATATGCCAAGTTTTCTGACACAGAAGTGGTACTGTGCTCAAATAGTTCAATTTACATATTTTTCTCAAACTTGCTTAATGCAATCAATGGTTACAGTGGGCAAGAGTCTATCCCAGACACATCAGACACAAAGCAAGAATAAATTCTGGACATGGTGCCAACGTATTAAAGGATCTATTCATACACACAGCAACAGGGCCGATTCAGAATCACTAATTAACCTAATACATGTCTTCAAGATGCCAAAAGAAGAAAACATCTAATCAGACAAGTTTTCAAGAATACCAGATCTACAGCTGATTGAGATAATAACAGTAATACTGAGAGGCAATAATTGGATTGGGGCAGTGTGAGTGTGTAATGCCACACATTGGCACTCCATGTAGAGGGGATTTCCCTTAGAGCAGAATGCAACTTCTTCATAATCTAGTTTGGAAAAACCAATAACAAAATTAATGAATGTCCAACTAGTGGTAAGCAATAGTCTCAAGAAAGAAACAAACTTTTAAATAATGTAAAAGTGCATCTTTGAAGTTCTTGAAGTCATACTCATCCTCATTATGTAAGGGTACAGATTCTTTTAAAGTATTAAAATTATAAGTCTGGTATTTTTCAAGTTAAAGTAATTTCTTCACAATCTTGATATACATTAACTTTCAACACTGAATTCTAATGTGAAGCACATTTTTATACATTAAAAAAAATCTAGCCCCTTTCACCTTTTATAACAGCAGTGAAGGGTAGCAAAGCTTCATAAAAAGCTTTAAAACTTACCAAATAAGTTCATTTTTCAAACCAAAAATGTTAAGAGTATTAATCCATGTTGGAAGATTACATGCATAATGAAAAACCAGTGTATCTGTGTTGTTTTAAGAAGAAAAAGCCCAAAGCAAAATATTGTTGTGACATTCAACCATTTTAAAAGGAGACTGTGAACATTATTATGTGTTGATGTCCATATGTGAATTGCTGTCTCTGTTCTGTAGACAACTAAGCAATAATAAACTGACAAAAGTGACCCTTATGAATGCTTATATTCTTTGTCTATACAGAAACTTATTTTATTATTTTACAAAGATACTCCCTACTGCTGCTAGATTGATAATGTACGCATGTGTTTCAGTGAGAGAGAGCATATCGCAATGACCCCGGGGAGAGGGTGTGAGAGACAGAGGAACGGAACTGGCCACTTTACACCAACTGCTGGTGATGGAGCCGTGAACATGGCTTTGTCTTTTGTCCACAAATGCAACCCAACTGGCTCAACCTTAATCCACTCACCAAGGGTCAGAGATGACCACCAAGAGCAATGGGTGCTAGCAGCTGGAAAATACATCTGAAGTGCTCTCTAAATACTGTGTGTGCATGTGCACCTAATGCTGCCACCACTGTTTCTTGCGGACTATCTGAAGCCACCATTTCCAGGTGGCGCTAAATTGTCATTCCTGCCTCAAAACGGCAGTGTCTGCAGGAGTTTTATATGCTCTCCCCATGTATTTACAGAATAGTTGGTATCGGTGAATGTCAGTTTGTTTACTTGCTCAAAGAGGTTTTCCTAAATTCTTTTATTGACATCTCGTCAGTAACAAAGGCTTATAATGCACTAAAAAAAAGTTGATAACAGGTTTGAAGAGCTTCAATCTGCTCTTCTCACGTAGAGTTGCAATATATATTGGTAATGGAAAAGTACCAAAAAAAAACAAATTTTAAAAACAATACAGTGCCAGCATTTCAGATGTTTTGGTACCATTAGTAAATATCGGCTTTCCTTTAAACTCTTTCACAATCCCCTTGACAATTGTGTGGAAAAAAACGTCCATTTTGTTGTCTTCAGGAAACAAAAGTACACGCTTCGAAGTGATCAGAGCTACACGATTTGCTTTGATGAGATTGAGACTCCACAGGGGACACTTTACTTTTTGACACAATCAAAACTTCACAGCATGAAGAGACAAACAGTGCATAGTGCAGTGCGACCGTGCAGATCACAAGAGAGGCTGGAGTAAGAGAATTTTGGAGTTACCCATTATTTGCTCCAGAACTATTCTGGGACCGGTACTGAGGTCCAAAGGCTAGTACTGATAATGAAAACATTTAGTATAGTCTCCAATACTAATCTCACACTCTGCCTTTTTCATTTTTTTTTTTTTTTAAAAAGTGCATGTACTGAACACACCACAGAAACTGTGACATGCAAGTGTCTTGACTCTTTCAAAAATCTAAGTATTTAATGAAAATATAATGCTATGGAATCAGTTCACTTCAAATTCATTATTTGTACAAAGTACAATGAAACTCTAAGTGTTCTTTTCATTATGCTGCCACTTGCCGTGAATCTTGCACTGTAGGCTATGTAAAATAATAACACAGAATGTAACAGGCAAAAAGAAGATGCCAGTTAGGAAAAAAAATATGTCTGTCTGTTATTACAAGCCAAGGCAGAACATAACCATTGAAGAAAAATAATAGCAGAAGCAAAAGGAGGAATATAAGCAGAGTACATCGTGGCATGTCGGGGGGCTTGTTGGGGGTCATTATAACTCCACATATGACTGACAAATTTAAAGGAAATGTATTCTTACCTCATTAAAAAATAGATTAGAAGAATAGTAGATTCCAGGTGAGGTCACGATGGAGAACATGTACTGAAACAGCACTATCAGCACCCACCACATAAAACCCCTTGGTCCCAGTTGGCATCCAGCCACAGAGATAGACGGTCCAGTCCCGCCCTCCCGAAATGACGATCTATCTGCTGCAGCCAGGTGTTATGTGGGCATCCTATTGGCCTGGTCCAACCACTCACGTCTTCAACAATGAAGATCCTATGAACCGAATCACCCTCAGGGAATTGTGCCATGCAGTTTAGTGCTGTAACCGATGCTCCCTCACAATGCAGGTAACATGCATCAACCTGGACTCCATGAGTAGCTGCTCGTTCAACACAAAGTCAAACCAGCGGTACGCAACAAGAGGTCATTAAAGGCCAGGATCTTGGTTTTTATCCAGGACACTCACAAGCCTATACACTCAAACTACTCACTTGGTCTCTCGAGAGCCCTGATCAGAACCTCCATCGACTCCACAAAGATCACAGTATCGAAAGCAAAGTCAACATCCGTGAATCTTTCTTCACCAACAAATGCCACAAAGCCACTGGACCCCACAACCCTGCCCAATACCCAGCCCATTCAAGCATTGAACAGAGTAGGAGCAAGAACACACCCCTGACCAACCCCAGAATCAACTGGGAAAAACACAATTTCTGCCTCCACTCTGCACAGCACCAGTGCACAGGCCGGCCATGATATCCAGCAACTTCAGGGGGATCGTGCAAAGTCTTAGGGCCCACAGGGCAGCTCGATCAACTGTGTTAAACGCTTCACGAAAATTGACAAAGGCTGCAAAGAAAATCAGCCGATATTTGTGTTTGCGCTACATAAGAACCCTCAGTGCCAGGATGCGTTTGATGATGGACTTCTTAGCTGTAAAACCAGACTGCTCCAGTCACTGGCGGGAGGCTGGACATCTCTGGTTCCGCAGTCCTTGAAGCTGATCCTCCAATTAGGTGACCAAGATCCTGTGATAAAATAATTTCTGGTTTGCTCTTTGTTATCACAAGGACGCTTCATAAATGTGGAAGGCATATTTTCTTAAATCTAAACCTTTCTGCTTCAAAGTGGACATATTTAGCAGGTTTTAAGACTTTTTTTATTAACTTAAGGACCCCTGTACCCCTCAGTCCCAAGGTAAGATGCAATACTGATAATGTATTGTGTTCTAATGTGAAGTGTTATGTGGCAAAGTAATATATATATATATAATGACTGTGAATAAACAACTTCAACTTAAAAAAATACCAAAAAATCCCATAAACCTCCTCTTCTAAAAGTGATCAGTCTAACATAATTCCTTTATTACACTGTCTTGCCATCTTAGTTGCTTGTCCCACACTGCAATGGTTAATGAGCTTGCCAGATTACCTAAGAAGGGGGGAAGGGGGGGGGGGGGGGGGGAGAGAAACCTAATTTACTCAGGCAATACAGTTTTCGGCTCTTATGTCTCAAACATCCACCATACTGGGTTTAAATTCTACATTGTCAGTGAGCATTTTACGCATTCTCCTTATATGCGGTTCCCCCTATCACATTACTTAAGATACCCTAAATTGGCTCTGTGTATGTGTCAGCATAATTATGTTTGAGTGAACCCTGCAAGAGACTGGTACACTGCCCAGTGTTGCAAAGACAGGTTGTGCTCCTCACTTCCCTGAACTGGATTGTGTAGATTTGAGTAGGTCATGTAAATTGGGATGAGTCCATCTTTTAAACTAGATATGACATCTTTTCTAGGTACAACCTTTCATTTTCAACGTCTTGTGCAATGCTAGACCTTTTTCTTCTGCTTTACCCAACATACTTTGTATTTATTGGCGGGCATTAGGTCGAAGGCTTGACAACTAAGAAAGAATTATCTATTTGAAAAATAATTATACTTGATAAAGAAGTATTTTATTTTAGCACTGTAGTGCTTTCCGTACACTCAAAGAGATTATGAACACTTTTATTATTTACAGGGAAATTTAAACTGTACTATTATCAATTCTAACATCATAGAGCGAAACGAACATTCAATTAAACACCTGAACTGGATAAAAAAGTGAAGAAATGGATCAGTGAAGGGATAAATGGACAGAAGAACCCCGCTTTTCTAACTAAAATACTGTTGTGTCTGCTTAAAGCCTCCCAGCACCCGGTTATGTGCCGGTGTAGTGCATGTTTTTCCTCCCTTTCTTTCAGAGTTTTCATGTGGTGTGTCTAACACAAGTTTGACATTCGGGCTATATCCAGGAGTCGTATGGCTGTAGCTTAAACACACTTTCTTATCACTGTCAAAAACCATTCCCAGCAGCTGTCCAGCGCTCTATTTTTGATATTCTTAAATTATCCAGACGCCCTGGTTAGTTGCCAAATGACTGGGGACTTCCTCTCAGTACACCGTGAATTTAAATATACATTGTCTTCATATAAATTATTTCTGTTTTTTTAAATATGATAAACAGTTTCATTGTTATATAAAGAAAACGAAAGAGGCCAGGAGGTCTAAACAACCACACACTTCCGTACAGACAATGAAAACTGCCTCTTTCTCCTACTACTAGAAAAGAACGCCCAGTCCAACTCACCCGCCTCTTCTTTGCTCTCCAGTGTGCCAGTCGCCGCTGCCCGACCAGTCCTCTCTGCTGATAGTGCTGACGGGCTCAGTAATAAAGAACCAACACAAAGCAGCAGAAGCGCCCAAAGACCTAACCCACGCCGCAGCGACAAGGCATCAAGGTTAGGCATCTAAGCGGCTTTAAATAAGCGACCGCTGCTCGCTCCAAAACCCAGGTAAATTTACCGAACCAGAGACACTGCGTATGCAACGCCTCGTCTCAAGCACAACAAAATTACAGCTGTAACATAACTTCCTCTTGTCGCTTTGCCCTGCCACTACTAACTCAATCAACTCATACCCGGAAGTGTAGCGGTCGCGGGAGCTTGAGAGCGAGAGCGAGCGCGAGCGCAAGCGCGAACGCGAGCACGACCACGGCCAGCGGACTCTCGCGACAGATCAAACATCTGTAAGTAGCGCGCACGGAAGCGCCGCTCTCTGCTGTGATGATTTAAAGTTTACAGCATTCTACCTCTCCCAGCATTACAAAATGCAATTGTAAGTAATAAAAAAAAACTCAACTGTACATTCTGTTATAATTTAGATCCTCTAAATCTGTGTTCTTCAACTAATTTCTCTTGAGGACCAAATAACCAAATGTTAAATGTTGGCAGGGCCAATCATAATGCTTGAATCTCAGCATTCACATATGAACAAGAAGAACAACACTAAGTATTAGACTGTGTGATACAGGATGTTTACTGATATTAATATTGATGTTTAAATCGATATAAATCATACAGGCACCAAACAAATTACAAATTTGCTTTGGAATGCCATTTAACTGAACAAAAATTGTTTGGACTATCAGTCCTTTGGTGCTATATTTGTTATAATTGCATTTTATACATTTGTTACGATCACGCTTAATTATAAGAAAACAGAATACATCCAGATGACCATATGTTAAATAAAAAAATGTTTACTTATCAGTTAACGGTCATTCTTTTTTCTTTATTTCTATTTCATCTTGTTTATATAAAATACACATTCAGTATCCACTATTGTATTTGTTTTCTAATTAATAAAATTGCACTTGCTTGATTTTGCAGGAGCGGTAAAGTTAGGTTCATATGAAGTGATAGCAATTCGTAGACATTGATGGAAGCTGGGGGCTCGTAAAGGTGGAAGAAGTGTTTGATTTTATTACATCCATTTGTGAAAAGCTTGATGTGGGTGTATACGTCGTAGCAAACATTGTTAGAAGAAAAATAGTTAATCTGTTTGCGTTTGGGAACTGGACCTGGTTCAGTTCTGCCCAAAACTACACACATCCCACAGGTCGAAGCGCTTGTATCACTTGAGATGATTGTTGTGAGTCTTCTTCTTCTTCTCGATTGTTGCGCGTCTAGTACTTCTAATTACAGGGAACCTTCATCAAGTGACATAAGAACCAGTTTGACTTTGAATTAAATTTCTCCTCCCACATCAATCGCAATCGTTAAATCATTTGAAAACAAGTTCGCTGTCTTTTTAAATCCATTAAGTTATTACGTGTTTAAACCTTTTATGGTTGTGGTAACGGTCATACTGTAGTTATTTTTTGAATCGTTGAAGTTATGCTCTTCCTTAGTTTGTCGTCTGTCAATACCTCCTCTATAGCAGCTCACATGCGTTCTTTCACAGTCTCTTCTGAGTCATTGAACGTTTTTTCTTCTTCCTGTTTCAGAGATCCCATGATACACGGAACAACGCTGATAGCTTTTACGTGATCAGAACACGATCAACCATGATAGCTGGTCTGCTTTCATTGCTCATTACCAGGTTTTGCAATTTACGTCTACGAACATCTGAGCCTGCTGGGAAATGCGTGTCAAACTCTGAATGCTTTGTATTAAAGTGTTAAAACATGTACAAATATATATATAAGCTCAAAGTGCTTTACAAGATGTCAAAGAGAAAGTTACGAGGAAAGAGAAGCATATTAGATTATATTAAAAGATAACTAAGGAAAAAATACATCTAAACGATCTTTAAAAACAGATAAATATCAAGTAGAAGAGTAGCGTCCTTACATAGAATGCCATGATTTAAGTCTCTAAAGATTAGTTCAATGATAAGGCCAGATACCAAGGGGGCAGAAAAAAACAACAAAAAAGAAAGAAAAAAGGAATGTCTTACCAACATCTTTTAGAGCAACAAACCAAGCTTTATCCTATAGATGGTCTCCCTTCCACGTACTCCCTGGACCCAAACATGCTAGTATTACCTATTCTGAAGTGCAGGTGGTATGGCTGCTGTGAAAAGGGTCTTTATTTCTTGCATTGTAGGCTCTAATCTCAAACCTTCTTAACAACTTGAAAACTATCACCCCTTACCAGAAACACCCACAATTATATTAGCTTAGTAGCACCCCCAGCTAATATCAATTGAAGCTCCAAATTTTTAGCACTCTTTGTTAAGTCTGTTTAGGATATTACATAAAGTGGGTGGCATGTGGACACCAATGGAGTCAGGTGTATCATTTTTGTCTCATTTCTAGTTCGAGATAAATCCGACAGTTGATAATTTAGTGATGAGTTTCAGTTATTTTCTCAGCAGAAGAGAAACATTGCTTCTAGTCAATGTAATAAATACTTGCTGTCATCAACACCACAGTGACAGTAAGACTCCTGTAGAGGCTAAAAAAATCAGATTTTACAGAGCAGGCTGATGCCCTTATCTAATCAAAAGTAATTATGAAGATGAAGCCGCAACATGGAAAGCTAATTCAAATTTAACAGCTTGCACACAAGATCCCTCCCATCAGTTGTTTTTCTCTGCCTTGGTTTATGTGATTACATTACTACATGTATGGTTCAGAACAACTGAGCATACCTGTACAATATTCCATATCACAGTTAGGTTAGGTAACAACCCATTACCCATCTAAAGAGCTATGAAAATGAATAATCCATTATATAGTCAACACTCAGAGATACAGAAACCTTCAAAGGATTAAGCTTGCTTAACTTAAAGCATTCATAGATTCTTCACAAATTCTAAAGAAGCTTTGCATTCCTCAGACAGTATTTATTTTTTCTAACTTCGAACAGGACATTTTTCCCCCACTGTAGGTAGCTTAAGATTTTTCTAATTGAACAAAATATGACAATAAGAGAGCAATGTAGAATAAGATATTCCAAAAGATTTTTCATTAAGCACCTACCAACAACAACAGCAACATTTAATTATATAGCACATATTCATATAACCGGGCGGCATGGTGGCTGCTGCCTCGCAGTTAGGAGACCAGGGTTCGCTTCCCGGGTCCACCCTGCGTGGAGTTTGCATGTTCTCCCCGTGTCTGTGTGGGTTTCCTCCGGGTACTCTGGTTTCCTCCCACAGTCCAAAGACATGCAGGTCAGGTGCATTGGCAATCATAAATTGTCCCTAGTGTGTGCTGGGTGTGTGTGTATGTGCGCGCCCTGTGCAGGATTTGTTTCCTGCCCTGTGTTGGCTGGGATTGGCTCTAGCAGACCCTCGTGACCCTGTAGTTAGAATATAGCGGGTTGGATAATGTATGGATGGATGGATATTCATACAACCATGTAGCTCATAGTGCTTTACAAGATGAAAAAGTTACAAGAAAAGAAAAACAAAATAATAATATTAAAGAATAAGTAACAACAAAACAAGGCAAGGTCAGATGGCCAGGAGGACAGAAAAAAAAAAACAAAATCTGCAGGGGTTCCAACTGCAAAAGAGAGCTCAGCCCCCTCTGGGCATTCTACCTAACATCAGTGATCTAAATCAGTCCTCTTTGTTTTCACGTTTCACATGATAGGATTCTGATGAAGTCAGTCTCATGGACAGATGAGACACCCACCTACACTGAATCATCTCAGGGGGCTGTATGGTGCCTTGGTCAGGTGGTGGTGGTGTACCATAGAAAACCCAGAAAAGACAGCAGAGAATAGTGGGGATTAGTAGAGACTGAGGATCCCTGATGATCATTCTATACCCAGATAGTCTATTAGGAATGCAACTGAAAAGGAATTGAAAAGAACCATCCTTGTAACCCACTCAGCACACTTCAGGGTTGTGGTAGTCTATAAGATGCAAATCTGGAGCTGAACCTGAAGCTCAAGGTCTGCCACAGGCCACACACGCTAATATTTGGGTCATTTTGTTTCAATTAAATGAACTTACACATCTTTGCAATATAAAAGGAAAATCTGTAGTTATCAGAGGAAATAAAAACAGGTAAGGGGAGAGCATGCAGATTCCTATACATACAGTGAAAATGTGAACCTACTGTAGTCTGTTGGAGCAGTGAGGCAGCAGCTGTAACCACTGCACCACCATGCCATCCCAGACACAGGGTGAAGACGAGACTTTAAAATAGGGAAGAGAAGTCAGTAATAAATCACTCCTGCTCCCAAGCTGGATTTCTAAATAGCTGTCCCTGAACGTCTAGAAAAGTACCACAGATGCACTTTTTCCAGTTGTGCACCAGAACCATTTTTCATTAGTGTACAAGGCACATGTAGGACCATTTTCCTTATTTTTACCATAATCACAGTTAGTAGAAGGAAGAGTAGATGAGCATTGTTGGTTTATCTCCTTTAAATCACCATGACTAATGTATTGTTCTCTCTCTCTCCCAGACAGTCAGGCCTTTTTTTCCTTTTCATAGGAAATGAATGCAATACATGTCTGCATTCATTCACTTTCTAAACCCACTGGGGGACAATATTGATCCCATCACCTTTGGATGCCAGGCAGGGGCAAAATCCAGTGCATTCCAGAACATAATCAGTCAACACTCAACAACCTTAGTTTTATTTCTCTAGAATGGGTTGGGGAAATTAATGTGTGAATAAATATTTACATCTGTCAAGGTCAATGTGAAACTCATTTCGACTAAATAGAAAAGATGCTTCCACACACATAACTAAAGCTATTGCGTATATCAATTCATGTTTCAGACCTACTTATCCCAATATACAGGGTTATCAGCCCTAGAGATATTGGTTGATGCTGCTGCCTTACACCTCCTATATAACAATGTGACTTATTTCCTGGTCTGGTTCCATTTTGTCTTGAATGTTTCTTCCATGTCAGAGTGTGCCTTCTTCTCACTTTCCAACAACATGCAGGTTAGGATGATTGATGATTTTGAATTGGCCCTGTATGAGAGAGCGTGGGTGTAATTATGTGTGTACCTGATTTAAGTGAGATAGACCTCTGACTACCATGACCAAACCAGATTGCAGGGCTAGAATTTACTGGAAGAATTAACATTTCAACCCAATGGGGCCAGTTTTGGTATTCTGCTGTTAAATCAAGTTTTGTTGTTCAAAGATACACCACTGGCTGCTGTTCATCTTTGCTTCTGAAGTAAACATGGCATGAAGTTCAAGCCTTCCCTTTTGTGTAATGCTCTCAGGATTAAAATGTGATGGCAGCACTGTGAGCTTTCTTTGTGTGTTCACCAACTTCACACTTAAAAACTGAATAGACTCACCTAACCTGATCAGATACCACTGCTGTTAAATGTCCAAGATAAAATAGAGTTTAACAAACAGTAGTGCAATGATTAGATCTTATATTTCTCAGATAATATTGCCTTTGGTTCAAATCCCAGCCCATGCATATTCCTGGCACATTTTTTAGTGTCTCAGGAAGTTTTTTCATTTTCTTATTGGTTCATTTCAGTATTGTATCACATTTTTGGTCTGCTAATTTGTCCATGATGTCATTTCTGTTAGGAATTGTACTGTATTGAGTAATTATGGTACAATCCAGTAATCAGTGTGCTGAACCCAAACATACACAAAACACTTCATTTACAAATAAGTAACTAACATACTAAAAAGGCAACCCTTTGCACCAGATAACCCAGGGATGATTACATATGGAGTTAGTTTCTGTTGGATGTATGAGTTAAGCAGAATTATATTATTAAATTCCAATTTAAACACCCTCAAAATGTGCAAGTGACCTAGGAGTCAGCATTAGTTTTTGTAGGCACTGAATCCATTCTTCCATTTTCCAAAGTCACTCCATTTCAAGAGCTGGAATCAATCCTAGACACCAGGGCTGGGACAAGGGTGAGGCAAACGAGGCACTTACCTTGGGTGAACAATGGGAAAGGGTGCCAAAATGATGAAAAATGAAAATTAATAAATTGCAAAATAAAAAAAAAGAAAAAAGCCAAATGTATGTTGCAATGTTCATCAAATACCTTAAGCAAACTGATGATTTGCATCAGACGCTTTTGCTCGATACACTCGTTTCCTCGTGTGATATAAGGAGTAATAGATATTTTAATATCACAACTTAGATGGAGATATGAAAAACTATATGGGATTTCATCTGATTTACAATTTTTAACATGGTAAAAATTAAAGTTGATGGATACAGAAAATTTTAAAAAAGCAGCTTGTGATTTATCTGTTAAATATCCAAACTATATAAACTCTGTAGAATTCTTATCAGAAATAATCATTTTCAAAAATCAGGCAATCCTCTCCAAATTTAGAAGTTGAATTGAGAATATTCCTAACACTACCTGTTACTATAGCTTCTGGTGAAAGAAGCTTTAGTAAACTCAGAATTATCAAAATATATTTAAGATCGTCACTTGCTCAGGAAAAATTGTCAAATATGGCAATTTTATCAACCAAACAGGAATTGACAAAACAAATTAATTTTAATAAAATAATTGATGCATTTGCTTCACTAAAAGCAAGAAAAGTAAAACTTAAAAAAAAAAAATTTATACTGGGCATTTGTTGAATTATTTGTTCATTGTAACTACTGTATATTAAATTTTGTTTTGTCTAAAGTATTATTGATATTACTTTGTCTCTATTATTAAATTAAATTACTGAAAATTCATCTCATGTGTAATACTTATTTTGTTTTTCTTTTGTTAAGGTTGGTGTGATTTTATTTTTAATATGTGCAATTTTATGTTCCTATTACTATTGTACTACTGTATTACTGCATTCTGTGATTTTTTTATTTAATAATTAATATTTATTTTGTTCTCAAAATCATTTATTTATTTATTTTTATTTAGTGCCAATTAGTAATAAAAAAAACTATATACATAGGGGTGCAAATTTATCCTTCTGCCTCAGGTGAAAATACCTCTAGGCCCAGCTCTGCTAGACACACTGGGCACAGCGCATGAACCATCTATTAATGTTGTGTATTCTCAGGCTCACAGGCAAACACGTCTTTAGAAGGTGGACAAGCTGAGACATTGGGAAAGCACACAAGCTCCACATAGCCCTGGTAACTTCAAGGCATAATGTACTTATTCACATAAGGACAATTTAGAACCGTCAGTTAAAATAACATGCATGCCTTTGGAAATCTTGGAGAAAATCTGACACAAGGCATCGCAATTCTGCTAGAAGATGCTCTCAGTTGCTCTTATTTCATACATCATGAAGAGCTTTGAGAGGATGGACCTAAATCAGTTATGACCCTTGGTTTCAGAACACCTGGATCATCTGCAGTTTGCCTGTCAGACATATATAGGTGTGGAGGATGCTCTCATCTGCAAGCTCAGAGTCTACTCCAACTTGGACAAAGCCAGCACCACAGTCAGGATCACGTTCCTTCACTTTTCCAGTGCTTTTAACACCATTCTGCCTCATCAACTGGCTCAAGGCTTTGAATCTTGACACTCTCACAATCTATTGGATCATGGACTAGCTGACCAACATACAGCAGTATGTGAGGCTGAGGGACCAGGTATAAGAAATTGTGGTATGTAATACTGGAGCACCACAGGGAACTATCTTGTCTCCCTTCTTCTTTACCTTCTACACAACAGATTTCCAGCACAATACCAGCGGTTGCCATCTACAGAAATAGATGACTCCTCCATCATAGGCTACATTCATAATTTAGATGAATTAGAGTACAGGAAGGTTGCAGAGGACTTCATCTTGTGGTGCAGGATGAACAACCTGCAACTCAATATCAGCAAAACAAAAAAGCTTTGCCGTTGTGCAAAGAAGCCCCTGAGACCAGTCACCATTCAGAGGGAGGACGTGGAAGTGGTGCAGTGGTAAAGGTACCTGGGGTTTCACATAAGCAACAAACTGGGCTGATCTGACAACACAGTGGTGCCAGAGCAGACTGTACTTGCTAAGGAGACTCAGGTCTTTTGATGTGTTCAGCAAGCATCTAGAAATGTTCTACCAGTCCATAGTATCAAATTTGGTGTTCCACACTGCAGGCTCCTGGGGCTCAAAAGAACAAACATATCTGAAAAGTCTGGTCCATCACAGGGAGAACCATGGACACACTGGAAGCTGTTGTGGAAAAGAGGATGGTGGCAAAATTGGAGGTGCCTCTGGGAGTTTTATCTGCCCACTGCTTCCACCTGATGTAAACATTAAGTTTATTTTAATTTATTTATCAATTGATTGGCTGTATTATTTGTGCTGTGAGTCTGTATCCTGTTTTTTATGTTTCTGCTGCAGGATGCATTTGAATTAACCCATGGGATTAATAAAGTTTTTCTAATCTAATCTAATCTAATCTATTCTTATACTAAAACCAATTGTCAGTTTCAATTATATTTTGACATTAACAGAGATACCGGTGCTGCCTGATATGGAAAAAAGTACCAGGGGAAAAATATGACAGAATAAACCCACCATGGGGAGCGACTTTGTATACTTTATCACGCACGCATGTCAGAGGAACACCTTCCCAACTCATCACAGGTAGGCAATACGTACACCGTTGGAGCAAGATGGGACAAAATCGATACAGTCTCGTCTTTTCTTTGCTCTGCAGCAGTGAGAAAATGCCTTCTTATGAAATTAAAACTGCACCCTTCCTGCCAAAGTCATATAAAACTCTGATGCCTCCTGATGTCAGCGTCTCATTTTGTCTCAAACCTGTTAAAGGATGGAGCTTAACGTGACTGACTCCCTCTCAATAGCCAAGAGTTTTTGGAAGCCAAGAAGGCTACATGCCACTATTTCTGTTTTGTGCCCACAAGTACAGATTTTGATTTATATTTTATTTACAATCAAAAGGGGCGACCACCTGGGTACCCCAACACTTTTTGGGATTCACTCTGCATTTATTCACCCACCCACATTCCTGTACCAACTCAATGTTGCCTCCTATGGGCAATTTCCTAATAAAGCGCAGGTGCCAACACTAAATGAAGTTTCCCAATGGGAAACATTTCACAACAAAACATAGCATAAGATCTTTCCCTGTACAAATGGAGAATCTGTGCAAAATAGGTTCAGCAGTGTGGATTTGCCTACCAGGCAAACACACAATAACACATTCTGCTTTATACTGTATATTAGAGATGCATAATAATAATAATACACTATATTTGCAAATTTTGTTTTAGTTTATTGCTGTGACATTGATATTACCACTTCACCAGTGAGTTGGATTTTCAACACTAGGGCCACCATTTCACATTAGGTTTTCATGGCTGTGGCCTTGTTTTTTTTTTGTTTTTTTTTACAGTTACCATACTTTAAATCACATGATCACCAACTCTGTGACATGTGACATCATCTACCAGAAAGTATTTAAAAATGGTGGCATGGTATACTTGATGTCCAAGTATATGAATAATATGAAAACAAACGATGATCTTTTGGACTGTAAAATAGGGAAAAGATCTTCAGGTAGCCATGATTTTTGCCTGTCTCTTAGGGTTTTGGTGCTGGATTATTGCTACCCCTCCTATTTATCTTTGCCTGCTTTTAAACTGCTCATTTCTTTACTCTGCTAATCAATTTGATCTTTCAGTCCATTTCGTTTTCCCTTTTGGGCTCCTTAGCTCATAACACAAACACAGACAGAACATGCTAATGACCAGAATCTGAATCAAGTCTCTGGAGCTGTGAGGCAGAGGCATTAATCACACTGCCACTGTGCCTTCCCATGACAACTGTAGGTGAACATAAATTTAAAATGCATATTCTTCTTGTGATGAAATCTATCCAGCATTTTTCTGAACTTAATAACAAATAAAATTCATCAGTATATAGGGTATGGTTGAGTGGGCTGGGTAGGTAACATATGAGCATACAATTAGGCAAAGGATGGTATTAATTTACATAAGATGTCATTCTGTGGGTTTATCAAGTACAAACACTTTTGATATAGAAAGTGTAGCAGGGCGAATGAAGATGCAGGACAAAGCCAAATGCTTATGGGTGCCAACTGGGCAAAAACCCACTTTAACTAGAATAACAAAAAAACAAGAAATGAAGCAAAAATGATGTGCCTCAAAGCACCTTTTCCTCTCTGCAACTGCTGATCTTTTCTGGCTTAGGTCAGCACAGAGGCAGCATGGGAATGACAGGCCACCTAGTGTTCTCCTTTTATATCTGGAAGATCTGAAGAGGCATAGCTTCCTTTGCTTCTGTGCCCTCAAGGAGCTGTGAAGGAAAAAAGAAGACAAGACCGTTAGTGACTGCACCCCCTCTTGTCCTGGGGTGGTACTACTTACTTTAGGTGAACCTGGACGGTGATCCTCTGGCGTGCATGCGTGACAATATCCATCCATCTATCTATCCATTATCCAACCCGCTATATCCTAACTACAGGGTCAGGGGAGTCTGCTGGAGCCAATACTAGTCAACACATGGCGCAAAGCAAGAAACAAATCCCGGGCAGGGCGCCAGCCCACTGCAGGGCACGCACACACACACCCACACACCAAGCACACAATAGGGACAATTTAGAATCGCCAATGCACCTAACCTGCATGTCTTTGGACTGTGGAAGGAAACCGGAGTACCCGGAGGAAACCCATGCATTTCTCCTCCCAGACACACTAACATTGTCTATCTTCAGCAAATTCAGCTGAAGTGTCAGGAAATGCTGCTAGAGGTCCTTCAGACATGCCCTTATAATGTCTTTATAATAAGGCCTTCATAATGCCTTACTCGGACTATGGTTGCTCTTTTTATGTTTCACCAAACCAGAAGTTTTCTTTCTTTCTTTTTAGTAATTCTTGTGTGTATTTTGGGGGGGGGGGGGGTGTTGTTGTTTGTTATAATATTTGTTTATTGAGCTGCTGTAAACTAAATTTCCCCATTGGGACAAATAAAATACCATCTGTCTAAAGCATACAGAAGTAAACTACTAATGCCACAGCACTGACGCTGAGACAGCAGGTGTCTTATATAATACTCTTATGTAACAGTAGCCCAATTAATCACAGCAAGTGAGAACCTTGAGCTTCTGTAAAGGTTTGATTTCCCCCAGGGGACAAATAAAGTACAGTATGTCCATTAATCTACCTACCTGTCAATCTAGTTTTCTTAACTGTAAATAAAATAGACATTATAGACAAAATAGATAGGCACAAGGGACGGGGTAAATATACTAATGCAAAGAAAAACAGAAACAGAATAGCAAGAAGAGAGCATGGGGAAATGAAGAACACAGAGAAAAATATAGGTTTTCTGTTATGTCTTATCTATAATTTTTCAATTTGCAGTTACCAAACTAGTCTTCAATAGTGCCACATATTTGCAACTGGGATGCGAAGGAGCTATCTTTGTGTTGTCTGCTTGGAAACGTATTCGGTTGGTTGCATGCAGGGGAGGCCCGCATGATGGCAAAGTGGTAAATGCTTCTCCCTTACAGATAATAGTCGGCATGTTATATTTGACTGCGGTGGGCTGGTGCCCTGCCCTGGGTTTTTTTACTGCCTTGCACCCTGTGTTGGCTGGGACTGGCTCCAGCAGACCCTCGTGACCCTGTAGTTAGGATATAGTGGGTTGGATAATGGATGGATGGATGGATGTTATATTTGACATAATTAATATTAATGGTATTTCTAAAATTTGAAGTTTTACAATTACAGTGGTGTGAAAAACTATTTGCCCCCTTCCTGATTTCTTATTCTTTTGCATGTTTGTCACACAAAATGTTTCTGATCATCAAACACAT
>JANRMT010027041.1:63221084-63263330 GCA_026402145.1 Polypterus bichir lapradei
ATGTGTTTGATGATCAGAAACATTTTGTGTGACAAACATGCAAAAGAATAAGAAATCAGGAAGGGGGCAAATAGTTTTTCACACCACTGTATGTACAAACACTACTGTTCATGTTAATTCATTACACTGGCCAACAAGCATTTTGGTACTGGGAGTCTTTCACCTTTACTTTAACAGGTTTCATTTGCTGACTCCAAATCTGAAAACCGTTTTCGTTGAGCACATCCCGTTTTTTAGTTATGATATCCCAGGTTTTGGACAACTAGGGTGACTTGACAGTAAAGGCAGATAACCATTTTGATAAATACCGGAAATTCCACTAGGGATGTCATTGACATAAAAGATTTCGCCACACGTTACTAAAAGCTGTGAGTTGTTTACCTTGTCATTATTTTTAATTAGCAAAAAAAATATTTGGTACTGATTACCAGGTTTTATATGACTACTCTAAAGAATGATGACACAACTCAGACATGATGGTGCAGTAGGGGTTTTACTGTTGTGGCGAATGGCTGGGGCTGCTGCCCAGCCAGGATGCCCAAGAGGACCAGAGGAGGGCTTGAACCTCCTCCAGACCACGAGGGGGTGACCGCCCTGGTTGCTTTGAGGACCACGGGTAAAGAGCTTGGAAGCTCAACCCTGTAGGGGCCCGTAGTCACCACCAGGGGGCGCCCCGCTGCCTTTGGAGCCCTGGACCTCAGCACTTCCGCCACACCCGGAAGTGCTGGGGGGAAGAGGACCGGGGACACCCGGAGTGCTTCCAGGTGCGCAGCTGGCACTTCCGCCACACTGGGGAGTGCCGGTGGAAGACGGCTGGGAAGCACCTGGAGCACATCTGGGTGACTGTAAAAGGGGTTGGAGTCAGGTGAGGAGAAGGACTGAACTAGGTGGAGAGAGAGTGGAGGTGGCCTGAAGCAAAGAAGCAGTGTGAGGCCTGGACTTTGGGGAGTCTTGGGGGTTCTGTGTGGCACTTAAACTTATAAATAGTAACTATAAATAAACGTGTGGTAGTGCTTAATACGATGTCTTCCTGTCTGTGTCCGGGGCTTAGTCTACACTGTTATACATAACATTGTATTTCAGGACATTCTGTTCGTTAGATTCACCATTACTTTGAAAATTTTGTCAAGGCGATGAACAGAAACGGCAATGGTTTTCAGCATTTAAGATATAATTTTGGTCTTGAGAAAAGTGAAGCCAAAATTAAGGAAGGTGTTTTTGTTGTTCCTGAAATTCGTGAACTGATGCTTGACGATGAGTTCAAAAGGAGACTCAAGCCCACTGAATCAGCAGCATGGGAAGCATTCGTGCAGGTTGTCCAGAATTTTCTTGGCAGTCACAGAGCAAAGAATAATGCTGAGCTTGTGGAGAACCTGCTGAAAGCATATCAGCTTATGGGAGCCAGAATGTCACTGAAGATGACTTTTTTCCACCAAATGTGGGTGATGTCAGCGATGAGTATAGGGAAGGATTTCATCAAGATATAAAGGTGATGGAAAACTGATATCAAGGAAAATTCACTCAGAGCATGATGGGTGACTACTGTTGGTTCTTGCAAAGAGAGACGGATGTCCAGTACAAACGCAAAAGTGAGTGCCTCCTACATTTCTGGGCACGCTGACCTCACTTTTATATTGAGGTACATTGACGTAAATATACTTTAACGTGTCTCTGGCATCGTTTTCTGGTTTGTTTTCAGAATAAACACATCAAAACAATTTTGGTGGGACAGAGTTCAAACTCCAGATATCGTCTTGATGTATTATATCGATATTCAAAAGTGTCAAAACGTCAATGATGTGTAGTTCAAAAACTTGATGTGCTAGCTTAATTCAGATTTCATATATGAAATTAGTGTAAAAACTTAATAAAGAGCTTCTCTGAAGTTCTCAGTAGCAAACAAAAAATATTTTTTTGTAGACCAGTGTTATCAATAAAGAAAAAACAACTAAAATGACATGTACGTAGCTCTGAACTGCCTGATTCACAACAACACAATTGGAGGTGTCAGGTTCTGTGAATTTTAGCATTTCCCTGTATTTTTAATTTAAATAAACACAAGGTTGATTTCAAATAATAAGGTTTCAAATACTTTAATTTGAGACACAACATTTGTGCAGCTTGACTAAATAGATATAATTGTAACATTATGCATATTTTTTGAGCTATCAGAGTATGTGATTGAAGGTCTACTGCTACTCATACCACTTTGAAGATGGCAGGTATTTTTTGACACATGGTAAAGCATAAACAAAAAACAGTTTATATTGGAAGCACACGAGTAAGCTTACATCATAAATCATTGCAGAGCTGCTTGCCTGGCCAGCGTTTACATTAAAATGAGAAACTTGGGTGTAGATGGCATCTAACCATACAGATGAGCAATGGTATTTTCCCCCAAAATGTCCGTTCTCCTTCCTTGGTTTTTCTTTTGCTTTTTGCTGTGGTCTGCTTTGAAAAATATATTGATGACAATGGAGGGGAAATATGCTGGGAAGAGAGTCTAGATTGTTGTCTTAATATCTGTTTATCTCATCCAACAAGGGTCCCTATCTCTACTAGCTATTCTTAAATCGGAGTCCTCAGTAATCTCTGCTCTATAATCTGACATCATTCTGGGTCAGGGATTTATCCTGCTGTGAATTGGGAACAAAACAAGTGTGGACATAAAAAACCGTTGCATGTCCGCACTTGCTTGCAGTGGGACGAGACGACGGATATTCGATATTAGCAGAATCTATCAGTCTTATACGGTCATGCTTCATAAAACACTAGAAATTGGTTCATTTGATGTGACGTGTACTTATTTGTGATTTGAACTTTGAATATAATTATTTATTGAGTAGCAGTACTATGAAAAAGAAAATGAGAGGACACAGTTTATTTATTCGAGTCTGAACAAAAATCTTCTGTTTCAAGTAAGTACATACTTTATTGGTTTTTTTTTATCACAGGGGCTGTCGAAATTGTTTGTTAATAAAAGTTTTTATTTCTTCAGATGATAATATGATTGATCCAAAAAAGAAATGCAGACAGTACAGCTTGGACTATTTGTACTTATTTTGAACTTACATATTTATTTCATAAATGTCAAAAATGTAAAAAAAAAAACTATTCTCGTATTTTTTTGCATTAATTTTCGTTAGTGCAGGTTTTGATATTAAATGTTGCACAAGATAATGCCATATTCCGTAGTCCTTTTATCTTTTTCAATCATTAATTACAAGTGATTAAAATGAAAAGTTTGATATCTAGTGAAATATTTAATATCGAGTATTGTACAAATTTATTAATTTGAGTAAGTAAAGTAAATGACTAGGGGGTTGACGGTTTTAAAAGTTTTTGGTAAAGGGGTCTGTGGCCGGAAAAAGTTTGGGAACTCTTGGCCTAAACTAACCGTAATATTAGACAAGTTGTGAAAGGTGTAGGACAGTGATGACTTGTAATTGTCGCGGTGAAAAATTGCCACCAAAGAGGCTTTTTACCTGAAAATGAAGGCTATTAGGACTCAGGATAGGCAAACTGTTTTAAAGCTTTACTGTACTAAAACAACACAAATAATAACATGGACTCAAACCAATACGGCCAAATTAGGCTGAGCCCCGAACAGTTCAAAACCCAAAACTTATATATCATTTCTTATCACTTTGACCTTGTTCAATTAGCTCATTCTGCACCTGTTCTTACTGTCCATTGTTCATCTCTAGTTTCTGTTTTGCTTATTTCTGATTGGTCTTCAGTCGGGCAGATGTTTTCCTTTTTCCATCTTTGGGCTTTTTTTGTGTCATTTTCTTTTCTAAGCCTTTCAAACTATGTTATAATGGTGGCCCGAAGCTAAGCTTTAATTTAAAAAGAAATATGGTATGTGCTTTTATTTAATCATTGCGTGACAGTCCTGACTTGCATTTCTATCTACACTAAGGCAAATGCTTATATATTTGTCTATATTTATTTATGCTAATACATGAATACACTAATTTTACTTTCGCACATTACATCATTGTGACTTTGTTTATAGCAAAAGCCTTTTGCTGTCTTTTTGCTGATTCACCAATCCAGCTGGTTTCTCACGTGCCTACCAGAACCATTTTTTCTATATTAAGTCAGTGGTATCGTTGCTCAACTTCCCAGCCTTGAGCACAGGTGTTCTCATTCCTCCTTATCCTGTACTCAGGTAGTTTCTGTGCGTCATTCTTGTCCTGTTCTATCCTTCCTCTCTTAATGCTGGTAATTTTCCTTTTTTACTAGAAAATGCAATATGCCTGATGTTTTAGTTAACCATTTGCTTGACCTATCTTATTTGCTTAAAATTCTTATTTATACTTAATCTAATGTTTTAGAAGCTTTTAATTACTTTTTATGGCTATTTATGCTAATATAGAAATTTTTCTCTTCTATATAATGCCAACACCTCTGTGTCTTTTAGTTGTTGCAGATTACCTGGTAGTGGATCTCTACTCCATAGAGTTCATGACACTTTATTGGAAAGATAAGGCCATGAGACTGGCATCTCCTGCTATCAGTTCAAGACCACCCTAGTCTTTTGGCATGAACAGAAGTGTACGAGTGGTAAAAAGGGGCATACATACATAAATATGAACAATGTTTAGGGATCCTGTAACATGTAAAATTTGCTCGTCCCATTGTAAGAGACTGGTTACAGTCATGGCAAGTTCTCGTACTGTGGAGGACCAGCTTAAACTTCTCATTACAGATGCTATTTAATACTGAGCGGGTTTCATCTGAATGAGGCAGTATCGGGGACTGGAGATTTATGTGAATAAGCAAAGGTAAAAAGTGAGCACAATATAATTAAAACTAAAACTAAAATGTGTGATCCTAACATTGAAAGAACTGACATAATTTATCTAGAGAGATACATTACATCATCCTGGTTAACATTTATTAACTCAACAACACAAATGATTCCTTCTGTTACCAGCACTCTATTGATGAATCATTCTTACCCTAAAATGAGAATCAGCGGAACATTGGAATGAACAAACTTCTAACGGCATGATCCATTTGTGGACACAACAAGCTGGACCTGCTCTTTCCAAATGTTAACACCTTTAAATTGAATTGCGCAAGTCTGACCACATCTTACTGCCACCTTCAAAGTCTGCAACTCTCTTATTAACCAAGCTATGAGTCCTTCTGTGCGTTTGGGAGTTGGTGGTTTGTTATAATATTTTTATTTTTCTTGCGTTTCTGCAAATGTATAATTTCCTCTTGGGGACAAAGAAAGTAGTATCTATGTTGTTATAAAAATACCATAAAAACACACTCTACACCCTTACATGAGCCTGCATTGTTGAACACCTGCATGAAGCATCCATGGACTCTTAAAACCTTTGCCATATTGACATTTTACCTCCTGTGTCCAATGTTTCACCATCATTAACTACTTGCAACTTGCTTGGTCATTGGCTGTCGTACCCCATCAATGTAAGACATGAATACTGTGCAGTCCAAAAATGTCACTGCATCATGTGCTGACTGACTGTAGGCCATCTGTTACTCTAGACAAGTCGAATCCAACTCCATTGCCCCGGTTTCATTAACTGTATGTTTTTGACCTTAGGACTGCCATTGATTATACTTTCTCACTGTGTACACAATCAGGTATAAAGACCCTACTATCTGTTCCTGATACACACAAACCTTAGTGTCTGCTGCCAACTAACAAAGCTTAAGCTTCAGGATGCCTAATCCTAGAAGCAACTTTAGTCCACATTGCTTAGAAACCAACATATCTGCTGCATTTATTCAATGAACTGAAAGAGAGGTTGCTGCACCCACCACACACCAAACCACCCCGATTGGGACCAGAGTGCAGCAGCTAACACTTCAGCACCACACGGGAACAGTGTGAAGTTTTTATCGGTGGCTCGAATGCCAATCCCGCCACCTACTCCCACATTTTCCCAGTAAGTTGGAGGACCTGTTTGCAGGGCTGGTTGCAGATTAACATCATACACAGGACAGAGCAATTGAAACTTTAAGGGTCTTGCTCAAGGGCCCCAACAGAGTAGAGTCACTTCTGACGTTTATGGGATTCAGGCTGGCAACCTTCCGATTTCCGGCGCAGATCCCTAACCTCACAGCCACCACTCCACCTTGAAGAGCTGTAAGGGGACCAACAGATATGTCCAGGTCTGCATATAAATGAATATCCAGGTACTCTGAAATCGCCCCATTCTGACACAGAGTGTAAATACCAAGCAAGAGTGCCGTCTCCTGTTTTATATATCCACATGAGCCATCTGCACAGACACAAGACAAGGGTGACATACATTAAATGGAAAATACTGGAGTAGAAAAAACGCAGTGTTGCAACAGCAGACTTATACAACAGAACAACACAAAATCAGGACCACGACATTGCAGGGCCACTGACTGAGACGCCAACCTTCAGTGAACTGCAGGACATCCTCTTGTGGTTCAATGATGATAAATTACTTAATTTAACTGTGTGCAACTGCACTCCATGGATGAGTGACTATGGTAAACATGGGGAAGTTATACTAAAACAAACAACCTAAATAAACTACAGTATGACAAATTCAGATAAGGAAATTAATCTCAACAATTAATTATCATTCATTTTAACACCAAAATGATTCAACTGTAGAAGCTCATTATTAAGATGCATCAGAAAGTAAACATTATACGAGGAGCTGTTTTGCGGTTTCACATTGTGCTCTCCGTTCACACAACCCTCCCAATGTGGTAGTGGAGGGATGCCATGCTACCCTCAGAGAGGGGGTGAGCAGTGCAGACATCTGAAAGAGGCCACTGACCATTTGTATCCAAGATGGTTCAGGCTTCTAATATGGAGGCCTCCCTGTGGAAGTCTTTACGAGCGCAACCAGCTGGGAGAGGACCTTGGGGAAGGCCCAGGCCTCGCTAGGAGGATTAAATATTGCAGATGGATTGGGAATGCATTGGGATCCCACAGCATGAGATGGCAACCTTGGCCAGAATAAGGGACATATGGTGCTCACTGCTAAGATTGTTGCACCCACACCCCGGACCTGGCTAAGCAGTGGAAAATGAATGAAAGAAACCTCAATGTGCAAGAAGTTGTGTTGATTGTATCCATGAGTGATGTTTCTTATTTGCTGTATTCTATAGAAATCAATAAAACAAAAAATTTACACAGAACAACAAAGATTTGACTTCCTGTACTCTTTTGGATTTATCTTACTTATTTTATCTGTTATAGTTTCCCATCACATATTTTATTGCAATCATTGACTTTTGAGATTTCCTCTCATATTATAAGTTTACATATTGTCACACATGCACGTCAGAGGGTCACCAATAAAGCTTTACAAGGTAGGCCTTTCCTTGATCTCCTTCATTGGCTCTCATTGTCACCTGTCACGCATGCACATCAGAGGGTCGTCTTCCAAGTTCTTCACGGTTGGGTGATGCCACCCCTAGCTGAGAGGGGGCACTGCCTCTGCTAACTTCCTTGTCTTCTCTTTGTTCCAGAGCACAGAAAGAATGCCAGTGAGGACAACTAACCCTGCCCCATCCGGTCCCTGGCCTATAAATTCACGACTTCCCTGAGGAAAGATGTCACTTAAACTTCAGCAACCAAGGAGAGGCACTCAGATGCTGATTGAAAGAGCGATAAACAACAAAGATTTAAAAACCTGATTGCTGAGGGATGACCTTTGTTTGTATTATTGATAAATGCCATCCATTTCATTTTATTTGTACATTTTGACCAGCCTGTTATTCCTCAGACAAATATGAACATCTGTGATAATCCAAAAGTATCAGCACTGCTAGTAAGAGTGCAGATGTATCAATTCATTTATAGATGGGAGAACCATGCTGAAGGATCTTGTTACATTAAAAAGAACTGGCTGCTCTGTAGGCATCTGGTTCATGGGGAGAAAAGTGTGTCACACAAATCACATGTCGAGATGTTTTTGCATCCTCTTCATATAAAAACATGAACTAATGAAAAATTTCAAAAAAGCAATGGAAGGTGAAGGATTTCAAAATTTTAGACAAATGCTTCCACAAATACCCAATGCCAAGAATACAGAAGGCATTTTTGTTGGTCCATAAATCAGACACATCATCAGTGATGAGTCAAAAAAAGATCTACTGCCATGACTGTAGAACATTACATGTAACGCATTCATGAAAGCACCATACCAAGTCTACCTGGCTGACATCATGCTGCGAGCATACAAAACCATAAAGTGCAGCCTGTCGCTAATGATTCACTAATGAACATCTTCCCTGCCAACATTGATAGAATGCTTTTACCAGGACATTGCATCGATGGACAAATAGTACCAGGACAAGTGGAATCTGTCAATGCTGGCTGGCTAAGTTTGGACAATAAAATGAGAAACATCAGACCTGAGCACAAATGGGAATTGGCATCTGTGGCTCAGCTGAAATAATGCAGTATGGTCAGCATCATTAAACGATTAAACACCCTACATTCAAAAAACATATTTCATGTTTCTCCAAATTCCTGTGTTCACCTTTAAGCTGTCATAATCACAAAAAATTTTCAGTAAGGAAAACTTTTGAAAGACAATTGTGGTCCAGTGTAACTTCTTGTAGAGTGCACTTCCACTTATTTCTCTGTCCACGGATTACAAATACAAACACCAACTGAAAAATGTTTCTTAAAGCACCCAGATATTTTTGATCCTAAAATATTTTTTTCTTGTGCCCATCGCTCTCTGCAAATTAAATACAGAGATGGCAAATGATGACAACTCGAGCACTGATGAAAGGCCCACTCTAGGGTAACTTGTGCCACCACAACACACAGGAAAGAAAATGGGAGAAATGCCACAACCAAACTAAACATCCCATTTATTAAAAAGCATCCCCTAAGACGCCAATGCTTTCAGTTTGCCAATATCATGAGCCTTCAGCCACATTCACATGATACAAATGTGCCACTAATATTAATAGGTATATCATTCAAGGTTTGGCAGAAACTAACATGCTTATCTCCTTCACTAGTTTTAGGTAACGGACGTCTTCCCCCCTCATTCAACCGTGAAGAATCCAAAACCGTGATCCTGTGTGAAGAGCCTTTCAATTTGTGCATTACTCTTATTTTTTGGAGATAATTAAAATTTTAGCTTAAATACATGTGTTTTGTAAGTTGCAAGCATACAACTGGATTATGCAACAAATACTTTTTTCTTCTTTAAACATTTGGTTTGCTGTTGCATAGCCTTGATTGCTTTGGGGTCCAGTTCGATCAGAAATGTTGTATCACCTCTCTATTAACACATGAAATTAATTTTTTTTCCTCAGCTAACATTTTATACTAAATGGGGAAGCATTAAAGAGATTTTTGTGGGGACTACTTCTTTAAAAGGGGTTAAAGTTTGCAACATTATACATTACTGTGGTCCAAATAAATTAAAGGAATCCCAAGTAATCGGGCCATAGTTGCTGCTTTAATGCACTCAGGAGCTCTGTTCTTTTGAAAGTCTGGGTCTGAACAAAAGGATGCCAGAAATACCTGCAGTTATAGAGATCTGACCGGAAGGGGCGGGTCAAGCATAATCATTGGATGCCTTCTCAGAGCTCAGAAAGAAAAAACAAGACTGTTAGAGACAGCACCTCCTACTCTGGTATAGTACTGTATACCTTGGAAGAGCCATGAAAGTGATCTATACGTAGGTGACAATGCAGGACAACTAAATGTGAGAAATTTAAAATGGTGTATAAAAATAACTGGAAAACAAGTAGGGAACAAAGAAATTGAGTTAAAGAGTCATACTCCTTGCTTTTCATTTGGATTTTTGCCGTCCATTTTGAAAAAACTTAGTGACCAAACAAAATTGAAGAGTCGGACAATAAGCTGCCATATGTCAGTAAATATTTCTGTAAAAAGTAGTGTTCGAAATTTCACAGTGAAACAAAAAACCTCAATATCTGTGTATCTTGGAATTTTAAGGGCATCAGCATTTGTTAGTGTACCCAAATAACTGCATAGGAAGAAATTTTGGATTTCTTTGGTCAAAATGTAATGTGTACATTTAACTTGAAGTTAGTTTAGTGGTTTAAGAAGTGGAGCCATGTTTGTACTTTACAGTGTTGATAGTTAACATCTACTTATCTCAAAAAGAAAATTACAGAAACACAATAAAAATATGAAAATAAAATGTATAACCAAGCCAAACACACACAAGAACTTCTGGCTTGAATCAGAGCAGCTGTCGATAACAGGCATGTAGGTGGCAGTTAAGATGTGGTCAGCTCTACCCAGTTGTACTGCAGGTTTTCATATAAAGCAATTGACATTCTAGGGCAAGAAGGATTTTCATTACAATCATTTCTAAGATAAACCATCAGGAGGAAGGAATATAAACATGTTCAGTCAGTATTTCACTGACTGGACTTAAAAAAAAAAAAAAAAAAAAAAACCACACTGTGTCCAGTTCTCCTTTCTTTACCACAACAATGGATAGTTTCAGATGGAAACTGTCCAGCATTGAAATAGAGTTTAAAATTGTTCTCCACATTAAAAAAAGTACATGTGATAGGTTTGATAAATGTTTACATATTTTAAAAACTGAACATTACACTTTTGTGGAGACAGGTCAGTTTCAAGTACTTTCCACATTTTACCCCCATTTCGTATTATTTCCATCTTCAGACAAGTTGCTCCTGTGATTAGGTGCAACAGGCAGTGGTGGTCAGTGATATCAGCAGAGTACAGGAAAATTTTACATATCCAATTTTATGTTCTATCTAGAGCAGGGGTGTCCAAAACCAGTCCTGAAGGGCCGCAGGTTTTCATTCTAACCCTTTTCCTTAATTAGTGACCAGTTTTCACTGCTAATTAACTTCTTTAACCTTCACTTTAATAGCCCTGTTTTTAAGGATTCAGTCCTCTGAATTGATTCCTTTCTTCATTATATGGCAGAAAAAGTGAAATGAAATGTGAAGCGAGCAACAGATAATCAGCTAAATCAGAGCTTCAAACTTCAACCCATTTCTCAATTAGAAGCGGACGTGTTAATTCTGTTATTTAATTCCATGGTTTGTTGGTGCTCTTAACCTGCCACATTTCCAAAAGTGCCGATTTTCTATTTTGCCAAAAAATAGTATCAAATTGTTTTGGTGACCTGAGCAGATTAACCTTACTAAGACTTTCACTTTATTTATAGATATTATGTGATGGATGCAGTTTAGCATCATATTGTGTCTATGTCTGGCTGCTAATTAAGGAAAAAACACTATTCAGGTGCGAGTCAAGTCAGTTAAAATTAAGGCAAAAGAAATTTTTTGCAGAAAAAAGTCACTAATTAAGATGGTTAGAATGAAAACCTACAGCCTCCATGGCCCTCCAAGACTGGAGTTGGAACATACCTGGTCTGAGACAGCAGCATATCTTGATTTAAAAATGGGAAGAGAAGGCCAAATATTAATTTAATTGGTTAATTAAAACAAAAAGGACTCCCAAAAAAAACAAAAAAAACAAAACACACACCACACCCAACACACCCTGACCCGAAAAGCAAGTCACAACTCCTGTTAAAGCCGCCAACACGGCTCTGTAATGTTCACTACAGAACAGTAAAGCAAACAATGACAATTACAATTTCTAATCCTACTCCATGCAAAGAATTCAACTTTTATATTTTATGTTAATAAAAAAAATTCCTTATGCTAGAGAAAATAGGTTACATAAGTAGAGAAATGTGAAAAGCAAAGGTACAAATGTCTACAAAAACACCTAAATTGTCACCCATTACCTAAGCTGCATTACCAAATCAGTAAATGGTGTAACTCAAGGAATTTCAGCTTATACAAATGGAAATGTGCTTCCAATTCTGCATATACAGTGGTACCTCAGTATACGTCCTTAATCCGTTCCAGATCCTTTACCAAACATTTTTCCCATAAGAAATAAAGGGAAAATGATTAATCCGATCACAAACAAAATCCTATTGTTATTGGCATATTATACATTGATGGGGTTGTATAAAATAATTTAAACACTGTTTAATACTAAAATACACAAATACAAAACCAATTAGATGAAATAAATGAAAATTTAATCTCACTTTTTAATAACATCTTTGTTTTTCACAATCATAGATACCATTGTTCTCAGCATAGGGTATGCAGCAGCCAAGTCCCGGATAAGCACGCCAACTTCATACTTTTCAACAATCAATTCAAATTTACATGAAAAAACAAAAAATCACGTGAAAATTCAGTTATAGCGCGGGTTGTTCGCTGAATGCTAGCAACTGCCGTACTGACGCTCACGGGCAGTCGCGGCTTTGTCGCGAGAGGTAAACAAGGGTATCGTGCAGTGTTCTAGCACTCGAGTCGTATTCCAAACAAAGGTCGTATACAAAGCAACATTTATCACAGCCAAACAGGACGTATACCAAGTTGGACTTATCCCAAAGCGGATGTATACCAAGGTACCACAGTACAGTATATTTTACTGTGGATCTCTCCTAGCATACCTAATTTTGCATTCTAGATCTTGTTGCATCAAACAGGAAATTCAAATCTCATTCGAGTTTCTTTGTGCTGAACATTTCATTAACTGGAAGCCAACGATTCTGCTCTGGAAGTAGAAAACTTCTAGAACTTGCAGTATAAGCTTGTTTTTCTCTTTTATACACTAAACAATACCGGGGGGTATTTTCCATACGTCGCTTAAATCATCCAAGATCAGATGCCTCATCTTGGAAAAGTTAATCCTGATGAAGCTCATACGGGATAAGTCAGTTTTTCCAAACGCAGCCATGTAGTAGATTAGTCTAGCTCAGGGGTGGGCAAAGTCATTCCTGGAGGGCCACAGTGGCTGCAGGTTTTTGTTCCAACCCAATTACTTAAGCACTTATTGCTCTAGAAAAACTTTTGCTTCACTTTAGTCATCTCCCTCGTTAAGATTTTGAACCCTTATTGCTTATTTAAGTCTTAAACAGCTGCATTCTCGGTTTTTAATTGTTCCTTATTAGCAATAAGATGCAAATGACAAAAGAAACCAGCAGTTATCCATTTTGCTTGTTACCCTTTACACCTGTGTATTTATCGCGCACAATTTGGTTTAAATACTTGGAAGGAAAGAGAAGAGAAAAGTGAAGGATTGAGAATTACCCATCCGTTTCACACTTCAAAGTATTTGGATGATATCCTTAGAATGGAAAAAAAAAATCTAAGATATGAGAATGACTTGACATAGCAGAGTGAAAGCACTAACAAGCCATGAAATGTAATTATTGGCAAGGATCGTTTTCTAGTTAAGCAACAGGGTTGGAACAAAAACCTGCGGCCCTCCAGGAATGACTTTGCCCACCCCGGTCTAGCTGGATCTAATCGTCCGAGATGAATGTGCGCGCCTGTGCTGATTGAAAAGCCCATACATATATTGTGTAGAAAACATCAGCAAGTCTTTGATAGACTGTAACAAAAGGACGAAAGAACGGGTGCATTCCCCCACCCCAACCCCCCCCAAGCGGAACAGGACCTTTTATTCGAAGGATATGAAGAATTTCAAGACTTAATATGCACAACACTACAAAAGCAGCCCAAACCAGAAAAGACGGCTGGCAAAAAGCGGCCGACAAATTAAACACTAAGTAGTGTGCATTGTACTTACTGAATGCAGCGTTTCATTTCCTATATGTCAGATTAATCATTTAATATGTCATAATTCCAGATCAAAACGTGAGCACAAGGAGAACATGGGAACAGGTTAAAGTACAAGCATATACTTCAAACTGGCAAATATTGGTATATAACTATTTAAAGAATTGTTGACAAAGAATCATATAATGTAAAAAACATTCATTTTAAAGCTAATAAGGCAGACAAGCAAAAAACAGGTGGAGGCCAACGTGGTCCAGACCTAACCCCTGCAGAAGAGTTGGCTCTCCAGCAAAATGCCCATCGCCCTGTTTGAGGGCATTTTTTTTTGTTGGGTCAGTTGCAGGGAATGTCATATCCCTAGAACTTGTGTCTGACCAACAAGATATTGACGAAGGTCAAATATTTGACAAAGACACCGTCTGATTATTCATCAGGAGGAGAGGTACATTTTCCAAATAATTTTTGATCAAACTCCACCCTGATCAGTCCCGTGTGCCCTAATCACATGTGGAAATCCTGGGTAATGAGAATGTTAGGCTGATCATGAGATTCTTTATGGAACTGTGGGCGTTTTTGCCTGTGTACCTGCAATGGCATGAAACGCTTTTTATTATATGCACACGCAGGTGTCTAGGAAACACTATGAAAACCCAAAGGAAATATTTCGGAGCCAAACAGACTTTACGAATTGCCTGGCAAACTGCACTTTTAGATTTTCTGCATCGCCTATAGTATACAAAAAAAAGTGCTGCTTGCAAAAAAACTCAAAGCAATGTATACTGTCTGTGTGGTTGAGAGCCCAACTTCGCCAAGTTTGACTTTGAATATAAGATGCTAATAAATCTTTGAGGTACAATATGCCCCCTTTGGCTGAAGTGGTATCTTTCAAAAAGAATTTCCTCTAGGAGCAATAAAGGATCTTGCCGATCGCGCAAAACCCTGTCTATATGAAATTCTCTTATAATTTGCACACCGATATCAATTAGTAGCTCACTCATGAACGGCAAAGCCATGACTGAATGAATTCCATGCACAGAGACTGATTGTGTGAGATAATCCTTGTTTACAAAGAACAAACCTGCTCCGAGCAGGTTTGAGGATTTGGATCTGCTGCTATGACAACATATCCAGCAAGAGTTTCGAAAAACCGACAGATCCAGGATCATGCCAAATCAACAATTACATCCAGCTAAACGAGTAATCCACGTATGAAAAATACCTCCCTGGTCTGTCCTTTTGTGTAATTACAAAAACTTACTCCACCTGAACACCCTTTGTGTTTAGCAATAGGATATTTGCATTCCTTTACAAGTTTGGTTAAGTTACCTTGATTTAAGTAAAATGAGCAAAACCCTGAGCAGCTGAAAAAAGGCAAGGCAAAGTAATTGAAGGTTCTTACCAAAAGTCGCATTGTTTGCCAAAATGAAGTTTTTAAATAAGCAAAACATTCTAACTTTCATTACACTGATTAAACCATTTTTCCATATTTTCAACAGAAAGGCAATGCTATACCACAGCTGAAACACAAAGTGACTTAAGGGCTTGTAAGTTACTGGGCTCTCACTGACTCGGACCACATTACATCAGTCTGTCCTCCAACTAGTTATATGAAAAAATAAATAAAAATTGTAATTCTTCTAAATGTGTACTTTCAGTGGGAATGCTAACCAAATTTTTCCAGTACACAGAGAATGTTGCTCCCTTACATGTTCATTTGTCAAGTTTCCTTTGTTGTCCTCCGCCATCAACACCACACACTCACTCATTGGTCCATGTTGCTACTAGGAACATCAGGCCCCATATTTTATTGTGTAAAAGCATCTTTTAAATATATAATAAAAAAAAAGCTGCTATTGCTACTACTGGGACAGCTTTCAGCTTATAACTACCCATTTTCTTTATTTGGACATGGAACTTGTTTCGGTTGGTAGTACCTATTTTGCTCGCTTGCACTTTATGCTCTTGCTGTATCCTCGACTCCAAAGTTAGACTTCACAAAAAGAACATTCATGCACTACATGAAACTGATGACACTTTCTCCTACTACAGTTTGTTCTAAACAAAAACTACCGGCTGCAGTGCAACTATCACTTGTGTTTAAATATTTCAGGAAATTGAGAAGGCCTTTTTAACATTACCTAAACGCCAACCTAATTTCAACTTAGACAGGGTAATAATTCACATTTGCATTGCCCTTTTGAAGCCAAACAGCAGAAATGGTTCTAAAAATTTCCAAAAATTAGCTCAACACTTATTCCCAGAAACATTAAAAAAAATGCCTGCATGGTTTATAAAATGTCATTTTTATTACGTTACATTGCTGTTACATAGGGCATTAAACATTTTCACAATGCTTTTGGGGTCTACAATCAATGATTAGCAAAACACAATAGTGGTCCAAAGGTCTAATAGCAATCACTGGACAGATCAAACACCCTCTTACATGTGCACAAACCTGCATTGAAAAGTACTAAACAAGATACCTGGACTTATTTTTAAATTTAATTTCCATTCCTGTGAAAGAGAGGAAGGGGGAAGGAAAAAAAAAAAAAAAAAAAAACCACGCATGCACTTTTGTTTTCCTCTTCCATAGGCGCCACTTGACTCAGATATCCTACACAAACACACTTTGAAATGGGCAGCAAAGCAGGATATGCTTGTTACAAAAATAAACGTATAAAGTGGATGAGGTTTTGACAAATAAATGGTACACTTTAAGGCCCTTATATTCTTAAATAAATTTAAATTGGGTTGGATTTGTGTTAGGTGGGAATTTTGCAAATTTTCAGCTGTAGGCAAACCAGGGGAGTTTTGCATCAGAAAGACAAAGCAGTGGCTAACACATATTTAACAGTCTTTAGAGTCCCCCAACCCCTCCCCACAATATATAAACTTGCAACAATGAAATTAAACCCTCCTGTTTAAAAGAAATTAAATGCTCTAATTGAATTCTTTGCTTCTTGAATATCAAACACGAATGTTATTTTTCCTTGAAGTTACTTAACACAGATAAAATGAAGCTATTAATACTTTTCTACAGCAGTAACTGCACAGCAGGAAGGTTGGGGCAAACAAACACAAACCAAGGAATGGAATATTTTTGCTTTTTTTTATTCCCAAAGCTGCAGTGTGAAAAGACTAAAATTGTTGAATTTCCATACACCTATTCAGTAAAGGCTTTCATTGCTTTAAGAATTCTGAGTGGAGCAATAAGGAATGGAGACGTGTAAAAAGGTTTTTTTTTTTTTTCTTTTAAAGTTTGTTTTGTTGTTTTGAGGAGACCACTCCATGTGCAACTTAGTTTACTTCTGGTTCTGGACAGTCATTATCTTCATTTGCAGTATCTGATGTCCATAACTGGAGAAAGAGGGAAAAAAAAAACACTCATGAACACTGAAGGAAAAAAAAAAAACAAAACAAAAAACCTACATTACAAATAAACACACATTCCTCACTCAATTTTGCATGAATTTCAATCTAAACATGACAAACCATTCCTGGATACAGTAATCCCGCCTCAATTGCGGGGGTTGCGTTCCAGACCCCCCCCCGCGATAGGTGAAAATCCGCGAAGCATAAACCATATGTTTGTATGGTTATTTTTATATATTTTAAGCCCTCTCTCCCACACTGTTTATAAAATATTCTCCGCACAGTTATACAGTAAACCCTCGTTTATCGCGGTTAATCCGCTCCAGACAGATAAATGAATTTCCACGAAGTAGGATTCTTTATTTAGAAATCTAATATTTTCACAGTTAGAGCATTGAAAACCTATTTACGACCTTCTAAATACGTTTAACATTAGAGCCCTCTAGACATGAAACACCCTTTAGTCAAAAGTTTAAACTGTGCTCCATGACAAGACAGAGATGACAGTTCTTTCTCACAATTAAAAGAATGCAAACATATCTTCCACTTCAAAGGAGTGCCCGTAGCAGAGAATGTCAGAGAGAGAGAGAGAGAGAGAGAGAAAAGTAAACAATCAAAAATCAATATGGCTGTTGGGCTTTTAAGCATGCGAAGCACCGCGGATAAAGCGGCCCGCAATGAAGGGATCAATGTGAAGGTAAGTCTTTCAGCATTTTTTTTAAGAGGAGCATCAGTATCTTCTAAGCAAACAGCCACTGTGCAAACAGCCCCTCTGCTCACACCCCCTCCGTCAGGAGCAGAGAATGTAAGAGAGAGTGAGACACAGAGAAAAGCAAACAATCAAAAATCAATACGGGCTGTTAGAGCTTTTAAGTGTGCGAAGCACCATGCGGGAGGCAAATCGTATATCATTGGGGAGTTTTATTTAATACGTAAAACGTGCTCTGATTGGGTAGCTTCTCAGCCATCCGCCAATAGCGTCCCTTGTATGAAATCAACTGGGCAAACAAACCGAGGAAGCATGTACCATAAATTAAAAGACCCATTGTCCACAGAAATCCGCGAACCAGCAAAAAATCCGTGATATATATTTAGATATGCTTACATTTAAAATCTGTGATGGAGTGAAGCCGCAAAAGTCGAAGTGCGATATAGCAAGGGATCACTGTACAACTTTCAGACATAGACACATGAGGGCTGCTGAACTGTTATTTGTATGTTAAATGGTGAATCTTAAACTATTCATACCTTTAAAAGGTCAATTAAATACTGCATAACTCACTAAAAACTTTGTCAAGGATTATATGAGATGGTAAGCTACACCCGTTAATAGAATCCCTGAAGCCTACAAAAAAATGTCGTAATGCCAGGCCACAAATTCCCTCGCAACTCATCATCTGTTTTGCAAATGTGTCAATCCACGCAAGCAGCCCACTATCCCATTCCCTACTGACATAGTTGAAGTTCTCGCAGCTCATGTCTGTTTAGGTGTGAGGTGTCTGGAATTCTATAGGATAAATATATTTGGAATACATACATTTCATGCGTGTTCTGTGCCTGCAACAATCTGGGTAAATGTAGGATGGCGGAAAATGCGAGGCAAGAAATGTTGAATACATAACTAAAACAAACTTTTTCATATTATAGTAATAATGACAAAATGATACATTATACACTTCACGTCAACAAGACTCAAGTCCAAATATCAAAAACACTAACAAAATATATAACAAGTATGCCTTTATTCAAGAATATAACCAAAGGAAATTATTCAATTTACATGTTGCTGTCAATGTATACAAACCAAAACCCCAATATCCAATCGACACAACCTCAACATGGCTGGTACTGAGGTAAGAACTGCTGCTTCATAATTAAGAGGTTGTAGGTTCAATCCTGGGTCCTCTCCGTATTTACCATTTTGAGTAGTGAGCTGCTGCTATTACTATTACATAATAAAAACCATACACTTGATTTAAATCTGTAACAGCTGGTGTAAAGTTTAACAACTTGTAAAATGTATACAGTATAAGCAGACAAACGCCTGTGATTCATGTCCTCTTGGTATCTTGTCACTTGAATTTTGAAATTCAGTTTTAATTCTCGAATAAAAGCACACTTGTTTAGTCATACTTTTGCTAACGTGTTTATTTTATATTCCAGTAGCCACTTGTATGACATCAGATCTGTCTTTGCAGTTCTTGCGTATGCACACACGCATGCATGAAAATGTCATTATTTGAACAGGCTGTCATTTGAACATTCCTCTCCCCAGTCCCCCCACCCCCCGATCTTGGACAAACTCTACGTTATCGTGCATGGTACTGAGAATGTTGAAACCTCTTTTTGGGTGTATACACAGTCAGCATGGCACTGCCAAGACAAAAGCACTAGCATGAAGAAATGCTTGCATACTAAAGTGAATTTAGCTGGAGGTGGAAGTTCCCATCCCCCATTTTATTTATGGTGCCAAGCAGCGTTGTATTGTGGTACACCAGTCTATTAGCCGCCGAAAGTGACGTGCAGTTGTAGGTTGTTACAGTTCTGCCTTTGTCCAGAAACTGCTTTATGACCATGGTCTCAGAAAGTCTCTCCTGTGGGACAATCGGGATTGTTTCATAAATAAGTAGCACTGCACATGTGCTTTTTCTCCAAATGTGCCACAATCCAAAACTTTATGCCAAATTTGTCAGGCTTGGTTGAGATGTATTGCAAGAAAGGACAACAGACCTTGGTTGGAAACAGTTGCTCATCAATATTAATTTGTACGGGGTTGTAACTCAAAAACAGTGTAGATGTCCGAGATTGCAGCAAATCTGTTTTTTACAAATTCTGCATGGGTGTCTGTTGTCAAAGCGCAAATGCCACATTGGTAGTCTGATAGTCGATGAGGGCATCTTATCTTTGATTGCCAGTACAACAAATAGTTCTGACCAGGCATCAATCACCACACCAACTGTAGTCATCACTGCTCTTGTGAAAAAGAACAGAAATAAAATGGCATCAACTCAGAGAGGCTAGTTTGTTATACCACGTGAATGTGACACAGAATAAAACAGAAAAAAAACGCTAATTTTTGCAAGTAGCAAAAATTTATACCAGATATTACAGACTCAAATCAAATGCACGTTTTTATTAAACTAATAGCAGCTTACTACTCAAAACAGGGAAAACTCGGACTCAAACTCACCTTTTGTTCGAAAGGCAGCAGCTCTTACACCAGCCAAACAGACATGTCTACTTTCTGTCTATTGATATTTGGGCTTGGGTTTTTGACTCATTGTCAGCAACATTTAAATTGAATTATTTCCTTTTCTTTGGTTATATTCTTGAATAAAAGTGCACTTGTTTTGTTATACCTTTCGTGTTTGATATTTGGACTTCAGTCTTCACACATTATACACTTTATATTAACAATTTGTCATTACTAGAACATGAAAATAAGTTTAGTTATGTGTTCAACATTTCTTGCCTCACATTTCCTATCATCCTACATTTACCCAGATTTTTGTAAACACAGAACACATGAAATGCATGTATTCAAAACAACAATATATTTACCCTACAGAATTAGACGCCTCACACCCAGATTAACTTGACCTGGGAGAACTTCAGCTGCGTTGGTGGGGGACCGGATAGCAGGTTGCTTGCTGCTTGTTTTGATCAACACATTTGCAAAACAAAAACACGCTGAGGAAGAGGTGCGTAGGAATTTAAGGTGACCTGGTACTGCGACTTTTTTTGTAGATTCAGGTATTCTAGTGTTAAAATCCACTCCTGACACTGTCACAAGCCAATTTAGCATTTGTTACAAGAGTTTGTCGGTGACAGTGCCCGATTTTTAGCTATTGAGTACTGAAACTTTAACAAGTTTCAATTAGCAAACTTAAGCTAGTTTATTATTAAACAGAAAATAAATACCATATGATTTTATTAATTTTAAAAAGGTATAGGAAAAATCCTCAATTGTGCTTGCTTGTAGGAAACTGCATAAGTATAGCATCATGTTTGACAGGTGTTACATCCCACAATCTGTGCTGTTCTGGCACATACCGTGGAAAAAACATGAAATTTAAAAACATTGATTCAGATTTATGCAGTGAGCTTCCCCAACAAACTTGCTCTAGTCTAACAGGAGTACAACTACTATACAGATTCTATAGTGAGTCAATTTTAAATAATTTCCTTACTGCAAAATTACTACAACTTTGCCTTAAAGATGCCAAAAGTGTATTCTTTATCTGAACAGGCTACTAACCCTCAATTTACAACTATTTTAAGTATTTTTAGAAAGCAAGCCCAAACACAAAGATTTGCGGATTAACAAGCAATTACATAGAATAAAAAAACATTTGCACACAATGTTAAACTTACTGTTAGGTTGTCTCTAAGTAACTGCATGATGAGAGTGCTGTCCTTATAAGAATCTTCATTTAGTGTATCAAGCTCTGTAATTGCATCATCAAAAGCCTAAAAAATAAAAATCTGTGTAAGAAAACCTTAAACATTTGTTTCATATTTCTGAATGCGGCTCCCTCCAGAAAGAAATTCAATCATTTCAATATGAGTTAGGGAACAACATTGAGTTGCAGAGGAATCTAATATTCAGTTAGGTTCTCAGAAAATACACCTGAATTCTGGTACAGAAGTTTAAGGCCACTTTGCAAAGATACTACTTTCCTGAAAACCTCTTTATAAAGGGGAATTTACACAATACTAACATAAATTAACATTTAAATGGAAAAACATTTGCGAACAAAAAGTGGGTTAAAAGGCTTTTAGGTGAGGGAAGAAACACCATTAATTACATGAGCACCACAATTAGTAACGCAAGTTCTGAAAAAAGACTAAGACTTTTCCCTTAAAAAAAAAAAAAAAAAATTTAACATATTTTACCCATGTTTTATTACTTTAAGTTTAACAATAACAGAAACAGCTTTTGCAAACATTTCACAATCTTTTTTTGGTTTCAGGATGCAAGACAACGTGAGAACTGAGCAGTAAACATGATTAGTTGACAGAACCATAGCATGTGAACACAATCAGCTGCAAGAATGATGACACATCACCAAAATTCAGCCACACCCCATGCTGCAGCAAGTTGTACTTGGAAAGACTGCAAAGATGATCCAATATTAGCACTGGTGGTGAACATTTGAAAAAGGTCCCAAACTGTCTTTGGAACTGGAAATTCGGTTTCATGAGATCAAAAAGGGTATTTTTCAAAGAAGCAAATTTTATGAATTACAAACGACAAAAATATAGAAACCTTTGTTACCAGGCTCCTTACAAGTACAAAATGTGTCTAATGTACAATGTTAGTTCATATATGAAAAAGTGAAAGATCAAAACTACATGTAAAACAGAAGCAGATATCTGCAAGAACCAATATAAGAGGGAAAGTGCTAACCACTGCACAGGTCTGAGTGAGTCGCATCCTGGTTAAAAACAGACATTCAGCAATGCAACAGTCATAAAAATCGTGCTTGCTAAGGCTGCTGATTTGTTACTCACCGTTTAGAGATCATTTAAAAAAAAAAAAAAAAAAAAAATGCAACTGCCAAAGGACATTCAGTTATCAAAGAATACAAGGCAATACATAGCCACGGTGAAAGACATGGAAGACCAGCTAAAAAATGAACTGCAAGTAAGTGTTTTTCCTTACATTTGACAAATCAACTAATATGATATGGCACATCTAGGTTATTAGAATGGTGTTTGAGGACATGAGCACAAAAGAACGACTCCGACTTTTACCTCTAAAAAGTTAGAAATGGTGGGGTTTATCAAGTTTATAACACGGCCAAAATGGTTTTTAAATTTATTTTAATCAATATCAAATTTGAGGGGAGAGAGACTGATGATCCTTGGCTGCAGTAATGGATTCATTACACAACTTTTATGCTGTATCACTGTATAATTCTTCAGCATTATGTGGAAAACTTTTAAATATGAAGGACAAAATCAAAGTTGTATGCTAAAGAATCACAACAAATGACTACACAATAATAAACTTGAAACAAAGCAAAGGTAAAGAGAAACAATGAAAATATCACCTAGCCCCCTACTAAGTACCCACCCACCCATATATATCACTCACACCTGATGACAGCACTTAACAGTTATAACGAACAGTTACAATGGAAAAATAGAAGTGCGACCTAAACTAAATGTCCAGAAAATTAGAAGATTAAGGCGGCTACTGGCATCAAACAACATCTATCCCAGGATGCACAATCCAGTTTATGTCCAGGTACATAAGTAAAACCAATAACAGCTTGAATCCGAAGCCAGACCCATGACAAAACGCTTTAAGGGGCAATGGACAATTTAAATGTAACATTTTTAAAGCTGAGATTTCTAAAAAATGCAAATATTCGTGAAAACTGATCCCCATGATAGAGGTTGCTGGGAAGAGATCACAATGCCACAACAGATTGAAAGGAGTGTATACGATGCCTTGTACAAAAGGGTATATTGCAGTGACTGGCTTCAACGAGAGGAACAGTGAACTGGCAAAGCTACATAGGATAGGAAAGATGAACAAAATAAAAGAACAAAATAGAACATTACAAGCTTTAAGAAAATATGTATCTAGACAAATTCTAGTAAAATTTAGCCAGAAGATACAAATTAAATACATTTACTATTGAAAAAATGCTTCAATTGGAATAAAGTATAGAAAAGTTAATTTAACACTTACTTGTTTCGCAAGTGCACAGGCCTTTTCTGGCGAGTTAAGGATCTCGTAGTAAAATACAGAGAAGTTCAGGGCCAGTCCCAAACGGATTGGATGTGTAGGCTGCATCTGTTCCTTGCTGATATTAAAAGCACTTTGATAGGCTTCCTGGGAAGACGCTATTGCATCTGCCAAATGAAGTACATTTAGGTATAAGAAAAGAGCTATTCATCATGTTAAAAATGTGAATACAGGTAGTCCCCAGGTCACATATGAGATAGGGACTGTAGGTTTGTACTTAAGATGAATTTGTATGTCAGGTACATTATTTTAATAAATGCTATTGTTGACTGACTGTAACCAAGTGTTTTGCCAATGAATGATGGAGTTTCACCTCTCTCTGACCTTTTTATTTCTACTTTATTTTCCATGGTGATGGTTTTTCTCTTCACTGTATCACCAGCACTTGCATCAGATTTGTGTTTCAGAGACATTGTTGAACATCGAGGACAAAAGGTTAAGATGAGCTCTTCTGCACAGCACTGTACATGCAATCACAGCAGGAAGGCACCCCTTGTCAGCACGTCTGGTGTACTGAACGAGAGACAACTTCCTGCTATGTACGCAACAGTACAAGCAGGCTTGCTATTGAGAATGAATGGGGGCAGCGAGGGGCGGTTCACAACCAGCTCACCACAGTCACCTCCACTTGCATACAGTATGCTGCCTGCAGCATGAGCCCACCGAGAGCGAACAGGGTGTGGCAAAGGCGGGTAGTGAATCACCCACCACCACACCTATTCAAGAGGCAGCTACACGAGGCACACTACAATGCCGCCGCCACCCCATTCACCCTCAATGGCCTCCGTTCAGCCACGACCAGGTCACCACCTGCAGCATCACCAGCCACCCACCATGAACGAACGGGGCAGCCGTTCCAGGGACACTGCAAGGCAGTGTGGTGGGCGGGAAGCCCACCACCCCATTCATCAACTGGATCTGCCTGAGGGACACTACACTGCATGAGCAGCGAAACTGGTGTTGGAATTGTCACAAAAATTGAAACTAAACATGTACAAAATGGCAAAAGTGCCTCACATATTGCTTTAATTTACAGAGTAGGAAGAACAGTGAAAGAAAAAAGCCCTGGTGAAACACCACTCGTGCGCACATAAAAATCATTTTTTTATCTTGTCTAATTGCTAATGTTGCCTCGAGACCCAAGGTGCTGTTTTGCACCATAAACACTCTTAAACCCACCTGTTAGCAGCTTCCCTGACAGTATGCCCGAGACCCGCAAGTTTTTTTTGCAATTTTATAAATAAAATCCAAGCCATTCATTCCAGCATTACTCTTCCAGGTGTTGATCACTGAGACGACACCAGCCCCACTAAGGCCAGTGTACAGCCACTTCCTTTCACCCTATTCTTCTCAGCTAGCCGACATAATCCTGCATATGAATCTTTCCAATTATCCGCTAGATTTATTACCCTCACGCCTATTTAAAGATACTTTCATAGCTATTAGTCCAATTGTTTAGGCTATTATTAACTGTCTAAAATCTGGCAAAATGCCAAACAACTTTAAACATGCAATTTTTCAGCCTTTGGTGAAGCCGCCCATACTTGATCCTACAGCTCTTTCAAACTATAAGCCTATTTCTAAGCTCCCATTCTTGTCAAATTATGGAGAAAGTGGTTTCTTTGCAATTACCTTCATATCTGGAGGATAATGTATGTGCTGTGTTTCAGTTAGGTTAAAAAAAAATTCATACTACTGAATTGGCTTTGCTGAATTCTATTAACTTTGGACTCTGGCTCTTCTGTAATCTTAGTCTTACTGGATCTCAGTGCGGCATATGACACAGTGGACCATGGGGTTCTGTTAAAACTGCCTGAGGGTGAAGTAGGCATTCAAATGGTTTGAGTTCTACCTTAATCTATGTCTGTTAACACAGATGGGGATTTCTCTCAAGGTGTCCCACAAGGTTCTATCCTGGCTCCCCTTCTATTTTCCCTTCATCTGCTCCCCTTGAGGGCCATCTTTTACAAGCATGTTGCATATCATTGGTATGCTGCTGATAAACAGCTGTACCTCAAAGTTAGTCCTGACATCACTTTCATCTGTAAAAATGCTGTTGAAATGTGTTGAGCAAAATGTCTTACAATTAAATGAAAATAAAGCAGAGGTAATTATTTTGGGTCCTACCACATGTGCAGCTGAAACTAGTACTCAATTATGCTCCTTGGCAGCACTAATTCATAATGTCCAGAAACCTAGGTACCTGAGTCATCACTAAGTTTTGAAAAACAACTAAAGTAAAAGTAAAGTTCAGGTTTTACCAACGGTGGCAAATGTCTAAATCTTAAATCCTTTCTTTCACAGAAGGAATTGGAAACAGTCATACATGCCTTTATTACATCTCGGCTAGATTATTGTAATTCTTTATACGGTTTAAAACGCTGCAGCTAGATTAATTGGGTGTAGAAAAAAAAAAGAAAAAAAAATCATATCCCCCCCCCCCATTGGCTACTTTTGAGGTGTTGCACAGATTTTAAAATATTGTTTTTAAAGCCTTGTATTTTGGAGCCAGACCATGCATCTATGACCTCCTTCAACCCACCTATTTGGCACCAACAGCATTGAGGTCATCTGGACAACTACTCCATGGAGAACTCAGCCAAAGCCTAGGGAAGACAGAGCTTTCTCAGTTATTGCTCCTAGGCTTTGTAATGGACTTGCCTTTTAACATCAGGTCTTCATCATCCATCAAGATTTTTAGAAGTCGGCCTGAGACCTACTTGTTTTCTTCCGCCTTTTACTGTGTATAATGGGATTGTGATGGATTTTATAACTGGTTGTGTTATTAATCTTCATGATTGTTTGCAATGTGTTTATTTTAATGTTTCTTTGTACAGTACTTTGGTTCAATCTTGGTGGGTTTAAATGTGCTTTTATCTATAAATAATCTAAATGCTCCTAAAACAAGTCAAAGATCACTCACCACAACAGAACATGTCCACACCCTGAAGTCAGGCCTGGGTATAGAGTTTGCTGGCAAATACCTAGAGGCTGGGTAATCCACACTTCCCAGCTGAGTGCAGCACAAAAAGGGTGGTAGGAATACTCATACGCCCCTGGCTTACAACTTTTCAGTTGGGAGTAGGCTTACGCAAACTAATGAGTCATCAGAAGGTTGTCAATGCCTGTCATGCAGCAACCTTAGCGCTAGCAATTGGGGAGATCATCAAGATTAAGAAAAGATTTGAATTGAAGGTATGGGCAGACCAAAAGAAGGGAAAGCTACAGCAGTAGGCAAAGTGAAAAGACGACAAAACAATTGTATGGGTGAAGATTGGCAAGGTCATAAACTTTGCCAAACAGCTTTGGAGAGGTCCTGCTAAACCACTTGACGACTAGGAAAGGGTATGCAGGACAACATGCTGGCTGCTCTCCATAAGCATTGGGGAAACACTGAGTTATCATGGAGTAGAGAGAGAAATAGAAAGAGCACTTTGAGGAACTACGAAACCCACTGAGGATAAACCATTAGTGTAAGAGGCAACAGTGCTAGAAGAAGTTAATGCAGCCTTCCCAAGGTTGGGGTTGCTTTTCTGATAAAGGTCTACAGTGGTAAAGCATAAAATCAAAAATGCTAAAAGCACAGAATATTGCTGGGTGTGCTTTGGCTAATGTGCAATTCAATGTTAGAAAATGGCACAATGCTTCATGGCCAGCAGCGTGAAGCTGTGGTTCCGATTTTTTTATTTATTTTTTTAAATACACACAGGTGTCAAAAGGGTATGGTCCAATGTATCAGACTCCTTAATGGAAGGCTGAGCTGGTGCTCCCCCTAGGATCCAGTTAGAACAAGCTGATTAAATCCAAGCCATGACAGGGTGGGGAGAGCTCAGTAACATAAGACCAACTTGACATTGAATAACTGCTTCTGCAAAGTGAGAGAAACTTCTTGGTGTTTTTGGCAGGCAGAATACCCCATTGGCACCTGCAATGCAAGCCCACTGGTAAAGCATTCAAGAAACAGACCCATGACACACTGGAACTGCATCTCTCAGATGTCCTCAATTTTAACAAGATCTCTGGGTTAAAATTAATTTGAATGGAAGCATGCTTTTTCTAATCAATTCACTAGCATGTCTTACTACATTATAGCTCTTTCCACTGCCTTTCACACAACATTTCAATTACTTGGCAGCTATGAAGGAAACCTGAAGTTCTTTTCTAACTCAATTTCTGAAGTATGATGGAAAGTGTTAAAATAGGTGGGCAACTGCCTGCTGGCAGAATTAGTAAAATTTCTTCTCAAAATACTCTTTAAAAACAAAATTAAGTTCTTTATTCAAAGAATAAGGCAAGGCCCTTAACCAGCAATTGCTTTAGGAGCGCTGTACAATGGCTGACCCTGCGATCTGACCCCAAGGGGTATGCGAAAACTAACAAATTCCTAATACAAGAAACTGTATAATGTGAAAAGAAAAAAAAAACTAAACTACCTTGCAGTAAACAGTCACCATGACAGAATTAATCACCCAGTAAATCTCACAAAAATTTTTTTTACAACACATTTAATTTCTTAAAAATGCAACTCTAAAGGCTGGATGTGGATACAGGGGCTTATGCACAACTATAAATCTCTAAAAAAACAACCAAAGGATATTCCTAAAACCTTTTGTAGGATATTCTTAAATGATGACAGTTTAAATTTTTTAATGAAACTAGATACCAAAAATAACCATCTTAAAAATGATTGTTTCTGAACATGCTTTTTACATTTTAGTATGCAAGGTTCATGGAAGACACTCCATGCCTACAGATTCTGGTCACTGTTTCATCATCTAAAACATTTAAAATTACAGCAATGATGTCAACATATTAATTTATAGTATACATTGAGCTACCTGCAACTACTCTGAAAAACTGGCATTTGTTTATAAACTAAAATTTTAAACATTTTGAAGTAGAAAAATCACCTTACCAATGCATATATTGTTACTTGTACTGAAGCTTGATCACAGTAGATTGTAAACAGCTGTCTAAGTTTGACATCGTATAAAAACATTCACTTTAAATTGAGCAGAGGATGTAAGTCTGTCTGGTTAATATTTGACTAAAAAAAATTGAGTCTGACATGCAACTTTTATATGCCAATTTTAATGGCTATCCAATGGTCTAAAAATAGTTTTCAATAAATGAAAAGCTTACCTTTCTTATCATCTCCAGCAACCTCAGCAAGATATCTAAAGTAATCTCCCTTCATCTTTAAATAAAAGACTTTGCTTTCTGGAGTGGTTGAGTTATTGATTAAGTATTGGTCCAACAGTTTCTGAAAAAAATAAATAAAAAATAAACAAACATACACCTAATTTAGAATGGCAAGATACCTAAATTGTGGAAAATATAGGAAGACGTAGAAATAATGCAGTTAAATAAAGCTACTGTGGATTACAACCTTTGAGCCACTAGGAGAAATAGGTTGTATCTGGGGATAATGACAGTGATACAGACTGTACTTTAGAAGGGAGCTGGCGAAAACAAAACTGAAAGTTTAGAGACATGCTTGATGATTAAGCATTACTGTAATTAGTTACTGTATCATCTATGAATTACATGTGCATTTTTGGTATCTTCTATACTAAACAAAAAAGTTAGTGACTTCAATTATCCAAATTTATTGAAAAAGATATTTATGTTTAAAATGTCAGATTCACTTCAATAATTCTACATTTGGAAAACACAGGTCCACATTTTGACTGGCAAACAAAATCTTGCGAGTACTTTTAGTTAAAATGAAAAAAAGTGAAGAAAATAAATGAAGCAATTAATAATCTTTGTATAAAAGGAAGTTAGGGCAAAAATCACAAGCAATGAACCTTCGTTATTTGCCAAGTAATCCCACTCAAAAAAAGTTACTACTACAAGCAAACAAAGCCAGTCAATTGAAGCAGCTTTTACTAAAAGTTTAATTATAATAAATGATAAAAAAAAAAACTGCAGCAGTAGCATGCTATTCAACTAAACAACAGGGTCTCTTTCTACAAGAAGATAGCCTTCAAAGAGATACTTACTGCAGACCTTCGATAAACAGTATGAACTACCCAGTCGAATATATTTCACTAATACCATTATGTCCCTTCTCTCATATTAAACTCAGGGAAATGTTCAAGAATTGGCTTCTGCTAATTAGCTTTGACAATGGACATGTGGTCCAGCAGCAGACATCTCACCATATAGTTTCGTTCCTGCACATTATACCACTAAAGAATGGGAGTTTGAGGCAAAGTGACTAACATTCATGCATGAACACAACCCTGCAGATCTAGCCAAGGAACCAAGACTGAAATGTAGTGTACCAGTGCTGCAACTTTTGAAAGAATGCGCTTCGTAAGGACAAGAAAAATGCATCGTTAACAATAGCTATTAAATGAGGGGACCTAGTAGCATCAGGGTAAATATGACAACAAAGTAATGCACTTACTGCAACACTGCTGGACCTGCATTATATAGACGCAAACACAGTAATGCCTCAGCACTGGAAAAACAAAGTTTTGAATTTGAAATAGTGAAATTTTAGCAGAGGAGACAGGAAAGTATCCGGTCATTACTGGAGATACGTTATTAGGAGAAAGCAGGAAAGTCACCTTCAAACATGCACAAAAAAAATATCCACTGAAAAAGCTAAAAACCTCCATCCAACTTAAAGAGCAGAGAGAGCGCAATGGAAGAAATCCCAACCTATCTGCAAGAATGTGTTATCGATGAGGATGACAGCACATGAAATGGTGTTGCACAAATGACAGCTGCTTCGCTCTGTTGTCAGATAGGACTTGCTAATACCTGTTTGTGCAACAGGCATGCCATCTGAACATGTGTTAAACACAGCAGGAAATGTTCCAAAACCTTTGTGGAACACACTGAAATCAGAGAAAGGAAATAACAGCCTTTTAGACAAAGAACACTAAGTTTAACATTTGGAAAAATAGGGACATTGCTGACATTTGAAACTTGGATACGTTAAAATGTAAATAAAGCCCTCCTCCGACAATGCAAAAACAAATTACTTCAAAATAAATAAATAAAAACAAATAAACACACACCCATTACTATAATTGATTTACTAAAACATTAGCCTCAAGACTAAAGCAAGTTGAGAGCTACAGAAACTGATCAAAGGATAGATTTCTCTGCTTCTTTAAACCTACCTTAGGAGAAGTAAACATTTACAAAAACTGCTTGTTTCTCCAACATTTAAGGAAACACAAAAGCCAGAATGCACATAAAACAGTACTAATACAGAAATATTTGAGTCGTTAGGCAGTCACAAAAAAAAAAAAAAAACCCCACAAAGCATAAAGCAAACCACATACAAGAATAGACAAACCAGAAATGAGCATCCATCAGTGTTATACTTGAATCGGGCAACTAATGATTGTTTTGGTAGTCTTGACTAATCGACTAATCAAAAAATAAATTAACGATTAGTCGATTATTTCATGCCTGCGACCTGTAGTTGCACATCATGTTCTGGGCTCCAGTGCATGTCTTACCTCATCTATTCATGTCTGTCAACCTGTGAATGTCACCCTGATGTCTCTGCATTAACATGATTAAAATATAACCAGTGAAATACACGAATTTGAAAACACGTGTGACCGTCACAAAAAAAGAAACACATTAAACAATACAAACTGAACTGCACATAGTCTTTAAACAAAAAAAGTGCATTTAACTTAACCAAAAAATACACCGTTAAAACTGAAACGTTTTTCATATTTTAGTAATAAATGACAAAATGTAGACAAACTATATAATGTGTAAAGCATGAAGTGCAAAGAACAAACACTTTCACAAAAGGTTCAAGGATGATACAATAGCTTCCGTGGTGCAGTGGTAGGAATTGCCGACTTATAATCAAGAGTCCCCCGGTTTGATCCTGACTGCCTCGTATATTTACCGTTGTGAGTTGCTCTTATTATTATACAACAAACACATACATCTGATGTGTCTAACAGCCACTGTATTAAATGTATAGTACTTGTAAAAGTTAACTTTTTTCTCCCCACTTATTCTGTCAGTCATTATCACAATACATACTACCGCTCCCCCACCCTTGATCTGACGCTGTTAATTTTTATCTGCAACTGGGAATAGTAGATGTGAGTGATGTTTTGAGACAATCAAACTGGAAATGCTCTGATCTGGATGGATAAAAGCTGACACACAAATGCTGGCAAATCTGCCCTACTCGTATCTCATTGTCACTTGATTTTTTTGTATTCAGTTCTATTGAGTGTTTGAGAGACAAATATATGTGACATTTTGAAGAAATCACTGTATGACCTGAATAGTACGAATCAGAAAACCCCACACTAATGCAATATTATTTCAAAACTAACAGATCGGGTGTAAATTTGTTACTTGTAAAAGTTAGCTTTTTTTACTTTTATTTTCTCAGTCTCGTTCACGCGCTCCCTCCTGATCTGACCCTAACAGCAGCAGCATAAATTCTCAAGAGACGGCGGCTTACCAGGATGCTTTCGTTTCAGATGCTCGTGCATCTCGATGGTGCTGCCGTGAAAAGAAAGCTCAGCTTTACATAATCTGCATTCAACTTTTTTCAGTGAAGTACTCCCACACTTTAGAAAGTTTCCGTCTATTTTTACCCTCCTCTATCCGATTCATTGTTGCAACCACATTTTCGTCTACATTCTTCTTCTCCTCAGACGTTCTTTGTTGCTAGGACTGTGTGCAGTCTTGACAAAACAACAAACGATACTGCCCCCAGACGTTCATGTAGTGCATTGCAGTTACAAAAACCAATGTGGTTCTTTGTGACTAGAGCCTCTATTGAAGGTTCTGTTTATGACGCGTCGACAATAAAAAAAAATCCGCGTTAATGATTTTTTTGTAGTCGACGTCAATTACGTCGACTAATCATTGCAGCCCTATTAAAGAATCAGTTATCAATAAATGGTTGTTTAAATGGTTCACATAACTAAAGTGCTCACTTTCCTCTTACTTAATGTTTGAAGGAGACTTTTGGGGACTTGTGACTTGAACAATTCCATCTTAGCTTCAGTGGAGAAAGAAAAAAAAAAAAAAAATTCACCCAAATTCATAAAATCACTTTTCTTCAGGTGTACTTCCTGCCACAAAATGTATATGTGTTCACAGCCCACTAGAGCAGGTCATAATAAAATAAAACTCCACCTAGGAGGAGTGAGCTAAAGTTTATATTAAGGTAATAAAGTTTCAAACCAAGACACTCTTGCCATACTTGTGGATAGTCTTCAAAGATGAAGAAATAAATCGGTTCATACATTTATTCCAATACTGACTGTTTACAAAATACCTGCACAGGCTAGAAAAACAAGCTGCAAAAAAAAAAAAAAAAAACAACACACCCCACCACCTCTGGGGGAGTTAATTACCTCCTGAACTGTTATGTTTCAGTAAGCATTAATAAAGTCAACCTTTATCATACTTATACCTTCTTATAGTCAGGCGAGGCAGTACATGGGCAGGTACTAGGTAGGAACCCCCCCAAACCCCCCCGCACCTGTCAAGAGATCCATATTAATTTTTTTTACCTCATTGTACTACAAAATAGTATTAGTTGACTGATCAATCCAAAACACTCAAGGCCTGCTACATTTTTCAATTTCTCCAATTACATAATAATGAAACCTTATAATTAACTTTGGGAGCAGTTGGATTTCCCCCAGCATCTAATTGCACATTTAGTATAAAATGTTATAATGCCCACTCCTAACTTGAACTTCAAAGCCTGCTTTTCTATGCTCCTATACTACCAACCAAGTAAGAAGCACCCAACTACATGTCAGGATTAAAACTTGCCTTACTAGGTGGTTCTCACCGGGTTCCTTGGAGCAACCAAATCATCAGACATAATTGTAAGCAAGTTAGAAGCAAATTAATGCTGCTTGAGTAACTGAATGACCAAGGCCTTTATATTTAATTTTATTTAACTCTACCATTAAGACCCATTACAATTCAGCCACCACCACACTGGCAGATGTAATTCGCTCTATAAATATTTGAGATACTAAAGTTCCCTCACGAAAAACACAATCTTATTCTGGGCATAGAAAGATGGCAGCACTGCAAACCCAAACTCTCGTGCAGTATTTATTCTTTGGAAAGTCTGACAATGGTTGGAGCTGCCAACTCTTTACCTTCTTGGTACCTGCTAGAAACTAATATTGTTCTCTTGTATGCTAGCACTTCAAATCCCTCTCTAAAATATTCCTTCTTAGATGCAGTATTACTATAACTGTTTAGCATTAGGTTGAGTAAAGTTTAGTAAAGTATATAAGAACTCACCACTATTTCATTATACTGCAATTGATATTGGTTGACTTCACACCTGTACTGTAGAAAGGGCATGAAACTGAATATTCCAGGTAGGTGATATTTTTGAGCATACTATTTCATCACAATTTTTTTTTCACTATTTGCAAATTAAAATCTTGATTAAAGCAGAACCATATACATTTATCTGCACCACTACAGTTACATTCGTTACACGATTTCATGACATCCCTTGATCTGTGTACTAAAGCAATACTAATCACAACAAGTTGCAAATTACTGCATTCCATTTACTACTTCTGCTCTGTCAAAGATGGAGCTTTCCTAGACTGTTTTAAACATCTTTTGATTGGTTACAACACTCAGTTGCTCAATTCTCAGTCCAAGTTCATTTGCAAATTAGAGGCACTTCATTGGATTACAGGCTACCATGCTAAAAGCATTTGAGTGATTCAAGAAAAAAAGCCTGATAAACCTGTATCACCCAACACTGTTTTCAATAGCAATGATCAAAATTGCATACTGTGTAAACTTGTTCCAGCACTGCACTCAAAACATTTATACAATCATCTAAAACTGCATCTGAAGAAAAGCTAAGCAAGTCACGATAAGTCTCAATAACAGAAAATTCTGTTTATGCTTTAACATAAGCCATATGCAGCAGGTTAGAACATGCAAAATCAGTTAACAGCAGTAGTATTAATCAAAAAAGATTCTAATAAAATGGTTCACAATGAAGGAAAATGATCCAGCACCCCTGGGCAATAATATCACCACCACCTAATATTTTATCTTCCGTTACCTTTACATTTTTAAATCCTGTCCTACATATGGAATATATATCTAAAAGTAGCTTTTTTTAAACAAGCACAACTTGTGGTTAAGTAGAATTTAAAGTAGTATGACAGTTCATTATACTGATGATGAAATTTAAACAAAAAGGAGATGCTTGTAAAATAACATTCTCCTAAAAGAATGGAAACAGACCTGTTCAAGGACAGACAGTCCCACTAGTTGCCTAGGAAGCAAGTTTGCAGGATTAGAGGTAACAGGGTGAACATAGTAACGTCAGTGCTCTCAAAGACTGAACCAGACTACATTTAGAGAATAAGTATCCAAGGGCATTTATGCCATAAGTAAAAACTAATACGCCATAAGTAAAAACATAATACAGTATAAAAAGTGCATTCCAAGTCCTTTTGTGAAAGAAAGGATTTTATTTTAGAAATTTGCCTCAGTTGGTAAAAACAGTATAACCAATATGCCATAAGAAAAAATGAGGTAGTATGATGCTGCAATATTGTTGTACCTTATATGTAATGGTCAATTTCCTGATAATGGGCAAAAAGCATATAGAGAACTTGAAGTATTTTAAGAAGAATAATGTTTCTTGATTAAATGGTGCTGTATGTATTCTAACAAATTTAAAGGATACATGAGCAGCAACATGTTACTATATAAATAGTTTTTGGGCTTGCTAAAACAACCTATCAGGCTGTGTTAAAAACCAAGATGTTAATATTTTCTGCTTTGATTTTACATAAACAAGAACTTTTTTCTTAATACATTATGTTGTGATTCCCTGATAAATGGAGGTTCTGTGAACAGTATATGCAGTTCCGCAACAATGTTTCATTGTGATGTTATTAATCAAAAATAAATCACAATTGTAATACAATTATTGTAACTGTGCACCCCTATAAACAGCCCTATTTTCAAAATATTTTGAGTATGGATTAAAGGTTCCATTCTAGGAACACCGACCTTCTCTGGTCTTCAGTCAGATTTCAGTTGGTACAATTTAATAAGGTGTAATTAACAACCCCCAAAACTGTTTCTTCTCTTGTGTGCTCAGAAGTGGCAATGAAGGGCATGGCATATTATGATAAATATGATTATATACAATCCAAGCACTTGGCGCTGAGCCATGGTCTTGTTCTTTAAACTGAACATAATTCAGATATTTAATAATTTCCAGGAAGCATTTACATTCTATCAAAATGTATTAAGTCTACAATACTTGGAAAGTTTAATTGTGTGTAACCCAATCTGTCTAAACAGTTTCAATTTATATCCTTCTCCGATTTCTAGTTGTGTAATCTTGCTTTAAGTTATTTAAAAAACCTTAATACATTTTTTCAGTTTCTTTGCAGGATATGTTAATTGTGCATTAAAAACTAAATCTAAATACCTAAGAGACAATTTAAACAAGGATTACACACACTTGAGTTTTTGCATCCATATTTGTGATGAACTAGAGAAAAAAAAAAAAAAAAAAAAAAAAAAAGACTTTTTTGTATGTGGGTGCGTCCTCACTTGCTCTCATTTTTTGTACTTCACACCCTCATACACCATCATAACAGCATCCATCTACAATGGAGCATTTGGTCAGAAGAAAATATGAAGCTGGTTTTAAATTAAATGTTGAATAAGCAAAAGAAAATTGGTAACACTGCTGCTGCAACAAAATTTGATGTGTCCGAGAAACTGACACAAGATTGGAGAAGGCAAGATGTTTAAAAAAAAAAAAAAAAAAAAAAAAGTCACATTTTTGAACGGACGTACAAGTCGGGGTCTGATTTTATGATCAATTTTAAATGTTTATATGGTAGCCGATTAACAAGTTGCCTCACAAAAGATTAGGCTTTATTATTACAGCACTTGTGCCTCTGTACTAATCCAGAGACGCGCTGAAATGGATTGCAGGTATTATTAAGTGGCGAGTGTGTCCCATTTGCTTTCTGTGCCATTCAAAATTCCGTAAGTCATTTGTGTTTCACAATTGCCATATTTAAGTTACATTAAAAAACTACTTTCATTTCAAAAACCGAATACAAATTTAGTGTTTGCTTATTTGCTTTACTGATTGAACACTACAGCAAGTAGATTGTGTGGTGGCCGAAGTGTACCTGAAGACAATCACATAGGTTCAGTTGCTAGCAGTAAGCAAGTCTACTGTACAGAGATCAGCTGATGGGAATTGGGCTAAAAATAACTTTCAGTTTACTGTTAAAATGCATTAGAAATCTATATTAACTTTTAAAACTACTTTGTGTACTGTACATTACAAATGTTTGATAGGAGTCTACATACAGATGCTATCTGACAAAGTTAACAGCGATGTCAGCTGACGGAAAACTATGGAAACAAGCTAACTATTATTAAAGTAAACATGAAAATTAACAAATTACAAATATATTATCAAAGCTGCTCTCGGAATAGAATTTCCCCTAATTTCGTATGTAGGGGACTTTCTGCACTGCTAACTGTAAACATCCATTAAGTTTTTGCATTGAGTACATTCATTTGATATTTGCCTCATGTTTCAGTTACAAAATATCCGAAAAGATGTTTTGAAAAAACTACATTTTGTAGTAGACATACAGAAGAACTCACTTTGTCACATTTAGACATACAATGGTATGCAAAAGTTTGGGCACCCTTACATATTATTGCAAATCGTTAAGCAGAAGAAGAAATGATCACCCAAAGGCACAGAGTTAGAGGACTTGTTTCTTTAATATTTTAAGCCAAATTACATTTCCATCATTCACAGGTATACAAATACCAGAAAAAGGCCCAAATCAAAAATATGGCACCTGTTAATGGTCAGTACTTAGTAACGCCCTCCTTCAGCAAGTATCACAGCTTGTAAATGCTTTTCATAGCCAGCTAAGAGTCCTTAAATTCATACTTGGGATATTTCCGTCAATTCTTAGTTGTAAAAGGCTTCTAGTTCTGCCAGATTCTTGGTACATCTTGCAAGCACTGCTCTTTTGACCTTTAAACAGATTTTCAATGATGGTTAGGTCTGGGGACTGCGAGATCCACAGCAAAACAGTTGCTCAAGTCTCTTGAGGAACTCCTTTGTAGATTTTGAGGTATGTTTCTAATTATCTTGTTGGACCCATCCTCTTTTTAACTTCAACTTTTGCCCCCGCCCCCCTCAGATGTGAGGTTTGCTTCCAGAATCTGCTGGTATTTGAACCAGTTTTTCCCACCTTTACCAAGAACATTACTTTAATAACTTTAACCGAGGAAACAAAACTACCTGAAAACACTTGGCTATCTTCTTGTAGCATTCTCCTGCTTCGTTAGCATCAACAACTTTATTTGCCAGAGTTCTAGACAGCTGCTTACAGGGAGCTCATGGGTGCTGACTGTAGGGACAATGTTTGAGTATTCATTGCAATTTGTATCACCCAGTGTTTCTGAACAAGCCATAGCACTATACCGCTAATTAAAGGTCTGAGAACTTGGTAAAAGATTAGACCTCAAATACCTTGGGTTGCCAAAATCTTTTGCATGGTGCTCCTTTCCTTTTTCCACACCACTGTAAAAGTTGTACAAAAAAAAGTGTAAGCCCCAAACTTAATACACCAATTATGAAAGGGTTTGGATGTTAAAACTATGCCCAGAGCACCTACTCATTTTTTCAGGATGTTAATTGACTTTTGACTTTAAATCTTGTTAAAACGCTATAATTAAGTGACTATGATCTACAGATACAATTCACCATTTGCAAACAAATCCATTGATACGAGTGGGTAAAGGCTTTAAGCCAAGTTTATATATATATATATAAAAAAAAAAAGTTTCAGAGTTGACTTCAGTAAGCAACCTCTGAACCCAACAAAATGTTTTCCCAACGGATGACAGCATTGCCTACTGAAAAGCATCACAAGAGCAAAAACAGTACAAGGGTTTTTTTTTTTTTTTTACGTTACAATTAATCTGACACGATACAATGTTAGATTTCAACAGCTAATTACACAACTCCAAATCCAAAAAAAAAAAAGTTGGTACGCTATATAAAATGTAAATAAAAACAATGTAATAACTTGTAAATCTCAAACTCATGTTTCTTATTCACAAAAGAACATATTAAATGTTTATACAGAAATATGATGGCAGCAACAATTATCTAAAGTTGGGACAGGGCCATGTTTACCACTGTGTAGCATCCCCTCTTTTAACAGTATATAAACTGGGAACTGAGGAGACCACTTGCTGGACTTGAGAGAGAAATTAAGTCCCATTCTTGTCCGATACAGGATTCTCGCTTCTCAACAGTCCTGGGTTGTCTTTGGCGTATTTTTTGTTTCATGATGTGCCAAATGTTTTCAGTTGGTGAAAGGTCTGGGGTACAGGCAGGCAAGTTCTGCAACAGGACTCTTCTACTACAAAGCCATGCTGTTGTAATAGATGCACTAGGCGGCTGAGCATTGTCTTGCTGAAATCTGCAAGTGCTTCCCTGAAAGAGACAATGTCTTGTTGGGAGTATGTTGCTTTAAAACCTGAATCTATCTTTGAGCATTGATGGTGCCTTTCCAGATGTGCAAGCTGCCAGTTCTATAGACACTAATGCACGCTTTTGAACAGAGTGCTGATAATCCAGATGGTCCCGCTCCCTCTTTAGTCCACAGAACATGGCATCCTGGTTTTCCAGAAAGAACTTCAAATTTCAACTCATCTGACCACAGAACAGTTTCCCACTTTACCTCAGTCCAATTTAATTGAACTTTGACCCTGAGAAGACTGCCGTTTCTGGATCATGTACACATATGGCTTTTTTGCATGAAAGAGCTTTAACCTTCATTAGTTGATGACACAAACAAACTTAGTTCAGAGACTGATTTCTAGAAGTGTTTCTGAGCCCATGCAGTGACTTCCATGACAGAATCAAGCCCGTTTTTAAAGCACTACCGCAAGTGCCTTAAGGTCAAGGACATCCAATATTGATTTTCGTCATTGTCCCCTGCACACAGAGATTCCTCCAGACTCTTGGAATCTTGATGTCATTATGTACTGTAGATGAGATAATCAGTCTTTGCAATTTTACGTTGGGGAACATTCTGAAATTGTTCTACAGTATATAGTTTTTTGCAGATTAGTGAACCTCTGCTCATCTTTAATTCTAAGCAACTCCGCTTCTCTTTTTATGTCAAATCAGTTTCTTTTTACTACCACTTTTCCAGCCTTTTTATTTACATTTTACACAGCAATCCAACTTTTTTGGAATTGGGGTTGTACATACCAGTTCTCTGCATGACACAAATTACTTAAAAGAAAAAATGCCTTAGTGCTCCCTTTAACTTAGTGTAAAACAAATCTAATACAATAAAACTAATGGTATCAGTTGAATTTGCCTGACTGGCAGGTATTTTGACAAAAAGCAGCATTTCAGGTTTATTGCCAGACAAGTCTCATTAAGTGAAAAGCTGCAGAAAACATTTTTCTCTCTACAGTCCTGCTTGGTGCAGAAAAAATGTACATGCTGCTTTCACAGGACTATGGAAAGGCTGGTTATTGCTCATTTGTCTGTCTATTAGTACACAGTTTGCCTCCAACTTAGTGGCTCTGATAGGTGGGCTTGCAGTTACGATACTACACAACTGCTCAGATTGTGAAACAAACTCTCCTCTCTACCGTCTTAGAATTTTAAACTGCTCAAAGACATTTATTGCAAAAGATGAGTCATATCTGCTTGCTCACCTTCTGTTTTACAGTTTCCCTCTAAAATATTCAAGGGTGTCAATTTCACTTTATATACTCAATGCAGACTATAATACAGTGATCCCTCGCTATATCGCGCTTCGACTTTCACGGCTTCACTCCATTGCGGATTTTAAATGTAAGCATATCTAAATATATATCACTGATTTTTCGCTGGTTCGCGGATTTCTTAATTTATGGTACATGCTTCCTCAGTTTGTTTGCCTAGTTGATTTCATACAAAGGGACGCTATTGGTGGATGGCTTAGAAGCTACCCAATCAGAGCATGTATTACATATTAACTATAACTCCTCAATGATATACGATGCGCTTCCCGCGTGGTGCTCGATTGTTTGCTTTTCTCTGCGCCGCCTGACAGAGGGGGTGTGAGCAGAGGGGCTGTTTGCATAGAAGATACTGACGCTCCTCTAAAAAAATGCCGCTTTATCGCGGTGCTTCGCCAAAAGCACGTATTGATTTTTTGATTGTTTGCTCTTCTTTCGCACTCTCTCTCTCTCTCTGACTGACATTCTCTGCTCCTGACACGCATTCCTTTGAAGAGAAGATATATTTGCATTCTTTTAATTTGTGAGAAAGAACTGCCATCTCTGTCTTGTCATGGAGCACAGTTTAAACTTTTGACTAAAGGGTGTTATTTCATCTCTAGAGGGCTCTAATAATGTTAACAGGGTGGGAGAGTTTATAAGGGCTTAAAATATATAAAAATAACCACACAAACATATGGTTTCTACTTAGCGGATTTTCATCTATCGCGGGGGGTTCTGGAACGCAACCCCCGTGATCGAAGAGTGATTACTGTATATCAAAGAGCCATTTTTATATTTACTCTCAATACATAAAGGCACACATTTTGCCTCACATCTCTCTTGAAATGCTTGGACACTGCAATTGGTTAGGAAAGTCCCCTGGAACCTCAGTTTGGAGGGTCAAATAATGACATTGGCACCAGGAATGGCTTTAGCATTTTTCTGCCCTAGGTGAAGTTGAAAACCATCTCTCCATACCCCCAGCCAATTGCACAACACTTTTGAAAATATTAAGTAGGGATGCTCCTATCAAGGATAATGCCGATACCAATCACTAGTTTGTTACTGGATCGGTAGCTACCAATAGCAAATTTTTTTTTTTCTCTCTTTAAATACATTTTACACTAAGCTCCAGGAACATAAGGCCTTTATGTGGATGGTTAAAGTGTTAACTTTAGTATTTTACCACGCTTATATTAACTTCACCTGTTTGTTGTCTGGTACAAATCTTGCAATCAACATTTAACCCATTTCCTATTGTCCAAATGACTTGAAATTTTGCACACTTACTTCTGATGACAATACATGAATCAATAATCAGTTTGACTAATTTATCAATTAATCCATGTTAAGAAATGATTTTCATATGAAAAATAGTTCAAGATTTTCACCAATAGATGGCACTAGTAAAGGATAGATATATTATCTAATAGATGTTACTATTGGTTAGAACATTTCATTCAAGAATATTTGAAAAAATTTATGATTAAAAAGTTGTCTTTTGTTTATTATTTATTTATATATATATATAATTTTTCATACATCACTTGTTTATATATAAAAAAGGTGTGGGTGCTTTTTGAATGTCGATTTTTTTTTTTAAAAAAAAAGTGATTTTGAAATTTTCACTTTTTAGTACACATAATATAAGCATGGCTTTTAAAAAGGGCGTGTGCATGCAT
>JANRMT010027041.1:63268330-63282805 GCA_026402145.1 Polypterus bichir lapradei
TTTTTTTTTTTTTAAATGAAATTCTGTAGGCTTATTTTTCAGTAACCAAAACACTAATATTTTCCTCAAAATATGTACTTTTATATATATATATATATATATATGGCATAAGAGCATAAAATGCTTCTCATAATGAAAAGTTGTCAATGTTTCATTCTCTTTAATGGACTGAAACAAAGCTTAAGCTAACAAAAAAAAACATGCAATCCATTAATTGATATTAGCAATTAAACTCTGCTTAAATGTAAATACATATGCACTTACAGGTTTTAATCATTTATAATTATTAATACTCCAAAGTTTTTGCAGTTAACACACATTTATATAAATTTTTTGTCTTCAGCGTGCCAGAGACACACTCTTAATTCTTCGAGGTGTTATTATAAATATGGATTACCATCTTAATTATGTAGTACTTGTATCTTACAAAAACGTACACTGTATGACACAAACAAGTAGTATAAATCTAAAAAAAATTGCAAATGTATCAAATGTTCATTAAGCTGTTTAACAAGCATGACATTGCCTTGTGTCTTAACAGGGTTATATTGACAAAAGATTTCATTGTCAAGCTAACATGCCTATTGTTTATGAAGCAGCAAATTCAAGTTCTCTTTTCCTTTTTTCAAGAACGTAAACTGCGTGTGCTTAATACAACCGTGTAGTCTAAACTAAGATAAATGGTGCCCCATTTTGATTAAAGGACAAAATAAGGTCTGAATTCAAAAATTTCTTGACTCTTGTCTAATTGCACAGTACGACTACTCAGATTCCTTTTTCTTAGTTTATTACTCCACTATCCTTAATGGAAAGGCTAACATTCCAATCGTTTGCTCTCAGGAAAAACAAGCATTGACTTGCTGATCTTGTTTATACTACAAGAATTTTGCTGTAGGTGTTTGGGTTGGGGGAGGACAAATTCTGGCTCTGCTACAGTAATACCCTGCGTAAAGAAGCACTGCAACTACATTAGCATAGACCTTAGAAAAAGCAGGGGCAGTAAAGGTTGAACAGGAATTGGTAAATTTGCAGATTACAAAAAAAAAAAAAAAAAAAAAAAAAAAAAAAAAAAAAGTCAGCCAATTTAGAACAACCAATCAATCGGTGCATCCTTACTATTGATTCACAGAATGAAGGACTGCTATTTTAACCTTTAGTATAGTCTTACCTATATAACATTTTGCTTATAATCTGATAGTTTGAAATGGATTATTAACTGATCTTTATATTCACTTATATGCCCATTTTATGAGGACTATAGGTGTGCATTCTAACGAATTTTACAATTAGTCGTAAAATGATGCTCAAAAAAAAAAAAAGTAACTGACCAATAAGAAGGTGAATAAATGTAAATCTGACTTAACATACTTTATTTGGGCAGAGGGAGTGAAACTTGCCAAAATTTAAAGGCTGTTTCCTTGTGTAGATTAGCAAGCTGTTTGCGTTGCTATCTTGTGTAAACTTTACGGTACCACCAAATTATGCACTATAGCATGTGCAGCAATAGCAGACTATGTAATCTGTTGGTCTTCTCTGATGAAGACATCTTGTGCAGTAATGTTGATTGCCAACTTGTTCTTTACACCCATTCATAAAGTTAGTTGCAACACTGCAGTTTTCAGTTCTATACTCCCTCTACCAAAATACTTCTCACTATGCCATGTCGACATTGTAAGATGTTGATCATCCTCACTCATGTTGAGGTGGTTTGATTTTGAAAAAAGACTGATGTTGCTTAAAACAGAGCAATCTGTGAAATATGTAAGAAATTGTTTAATGTTAAAAGGACAGTCCAACAAAGTATGGAGCCCTTTAAGTGCCGGGGTATAAAAAAATCCATTCAAACAAATCACACAAGGTTGTTTTTTTTACTTCCGTAGGCAGCATATGCCTAATCAGGGATCTTCTTTCACAAGCTGTCTTTACTGGAGGTCCTCCATTCCAAATCACTTTTTTTCTTTTCGCTATTTGAAAACACTTGCACAGATCCTCAATTCTCTGCCCTGCCATGTTTTGACACAAGGAAGGAAGCCCCCAAAATAAAAAAAAGGTAGGGAACAAAAACCCTATAGGAATTCAGAGAACACAAAGTCTCTTCACAGTGGTATTGGGAGGAGGAGGGAGGGAAAAAAAAAAAAAAAAAAAAAAAAAAAAAGCAGGTTGCCAAGAGCTACTGGATGGTACCGGAGGTGGACAGTTATGTAAATCTACTTGAGTGATAGAAGACACAAGACGCAAAACTTCCAACTGGGGAGACTTACACACACACAAAAAAGAAGCACCCATTCCTGTTTCAAAAAAGCCCTTCTGAGAGTACATTCAGCATGGGAGGAAACGTTATATTTAACCATGCTGCTTTGAAGCCAGGTGCTTTGAACAGACTCAATTTTGTCGCACAAGTTTCCTCAATAGAAATTCAGTTACTTTTTGAGATATCTAATAGTGGACAGAACTTAAAGTTAGTAAATTGTTTAAAAATGTTACTTTTACATCTTTGTGCAATATATGACAGAACTTGCTAACAAATGCTATAGCTTTCTTTCTTATGCTGTATTTCATAGAAGTTTGGATTTTTACAATATAGTACAGTATGTCAGTTTTTTTCTTGCTTCTATGCTGCACAATCCACCTTACAGCAGAGAAGTTTATCCACACTGTAAAGTTCATGCCCAGTATTTCAAATACAATTAGTATTTTGATTTCTTTGGATTCATATCTTGTTTACATTAAGGGTAAGGGTCTGTTTAAAATGCTCTCATAATATAGTTCCCTTGGTCTTGATGAACCATAAAATGGTTACTCATTCTTGCACTCTTTGACAGTAATACTTTGACTGGTGATAATGTTCGTGTTATTTTACTTCAGTTTTAGGTAACTATGACAAGTTTAACTGTTTCCATTAATCTCCACTAGTTAGGTACAATTAATACCCTATAATCAGGACAAACCTAGATCAATAAGACATTTACAAACATGTTTTTAAAGGATGCAAAATATCTAATTATCGTTAAAGTCCAAAAAAAAAATCAAGATATAAATTTGCCAACATCACACACCTATTTCCAGACAACTCTGGCTGCCTTGTTGGTCAATAAAGCATGTTGGTGAAAGCTCAAACACCAGTAAAATTGCTGGCTCAACACTAAGTGGACAGAAATGGGGCTACAACTCTAGCCAGACTGATAGTCTATGAAAGCTTCATTGTTAAAAGCCAGAATAAGGATACTCATATCCTTAGCCCGACATCCACATGGCGTGTGTTTTAATAAGTTTAAATGTGTTTAAAAACGTGTGGGATGGATATTTTAAGGCGTAAGCTATATAAAAAAAGTGGTCTTTCTATATAGCGGATTTTCACCTATTGCGGGTGGGTCTGGAACGTAACTTCCACGATAGGCGGGGGATTACTGTACACTGGGACATGACAAACTTTTGCAAAATAAGAGGCGGAACAATTACAAAGCGATCTGGGCTCTGGATTGTGACTACAAAGATCGCAAATGCAACAAAATTTGACAATTTTAAAAGTTTATTTACCATTAGTAATGACACCATTGTTTCATTTTCTGGGTGGTTGATATCTGTCATGATTTAAGTGCATTGTCAACCCCCTAGCCATGCAGTACAAAGTTAAATTGTCATTAATACTTAGGCAACTCACAGTCATACCAGTTTGTCAAAATATGAAGAGAAGCTGCTTTTTTCAGTGGTTATTTTGAACAGAATTTGCAAACACAGAAAATACAAAGTAATCTGTAACATAAATGCAGCTAGATAGATATTTATAGTAATACTAAAGCAAACACCACCCACAAAATGTGACAATAGTGTTCAAACTGAAGGCATATGTGGTTAACTTCTGAATCTCAATCACAAGATGCATTTCTACCACTCACTGAATCACCAGAGAGCAAAGCAGATGTACTGGATTCAGATGATTCCTTAAGGTATTTAAATCTATTCATGGCTGCTGGCATGTTAAGACTAACGGACACTGAAACCCAAGTGCAAGTTAAAAGTAATGATTGACACCAGTCATAACCGGTAGTTTTTTAGATTTATTTGGGAGCAATAAATGAAAAACCAGCTAGACATACCAGGTTCTCTTAAAAATTAATGAAGCTATACTGTTAACATTTTCCTATGGCAAAGGGATTAAAGCGTACAATCCTTAAATCAGTATATACAAAGTTGTCTATTGGCAAACAACAAACCATGCTGGAATTTAGGACTTACAATGCAGCATTCTGCAACTCTTTTAGATGCTAGCTGATCCATAGATTATTGAAAGTAGTGCATCTAAACAACCATATAAATAGAGAGATAAAAGAGGCAACAGGACTTTTGTTGTAAAACTAATGGGAAGATTTCAGGGACAACTTTTTCAAGGCAAGAAATCATTGCAAAAAGTAAATGCGGTAGAACACGAACACACACACACACACACACAAATATATACAAACCACCACGGAGAGTTACAAGCTTTAAAAAAACCTTCATGGCTGTGTAATTGCAATGTGTTCCCAATAGGACACCTTTAGTCCAGGACACATCCTGCAAAGAAACTGTTGAGAATGGCTTTGAAAACTTGAAAATAAAATGTAATATAGCCAGCATACAAGGAAATACAAAGTACTGTATGTTGGAAAAGATGGATGTATCGAAAATGTATGATAATGACACAGCATGTGCTGAAATTATTAGGTGCACTGCAGACTAAGAGTTAAAGAGCAAATGCTCTATACTGCCCACCATGCTTGCTTCTTGCCTTACACACAGTGGTACTGTAATAATCACAGGCTCCCTGTGAACCTAAACTGGGCTGACTATATTTACCCTTCAGCACAGGCAGCATGTATACTTGTATCTTTTGTTCTGTTCACTTGATTTCACACTATGCACATGGTTAACCTCTTTCTCAGCTGTTAACAAGCATGTGTGTACGTCACACTAACAGAAGTAGGTAAAGTCTTTGAGAAAAAAGGAAATACTTCTGCAAAGTGATTTATTTCTTAAGTGGTAGGAATAAGATTTCATAGTAACTTAATATATAAAAACTACATTTAACACGGTATGCTCAAAACTTGTGGTATAATTTGTGGCACCTTACTCCCTCTCACAATATGCATCTCCTGTAGTTATGTCCATACAATTCACAAATAGAGCACATTACAAAACCTATAGCAAGAGACAGTAAGAACTCAGGGGTGTGTAAAACTGCTACTTGGTTTGACACTCCAGGGACATTTAGCAAGTGATTGGTCTAACATGCCCCTATTTGGCACCTGAAACAAATCCCCCACACAACACAAACATAATAGGAAGTAACTGACACAGCAATGCAACAAAGTGCAACTATGAGACAGCACAACTAAACACTGAGCCACCTTATGCCAGATATTGCAACAGCAGCAACTCATCTTTGGCAAATTAAACTTTGTACTAGTAGTGGAAAACAACAATTAAACTCAGTACAGCATAAATATTTCTTTTGTATGGCAGAGAATGAAGATCTTGTACTCTAGCCATCACATACACCATATGGACGTTCTATTCTGTAGTTATTGCCTACAGACTACTTCAAGATTTACAGAGTTGGAGAATCTGAAATATTGTTTTTAACTTCCCTTCAATTAAAAATGCACGTTGCAGCAACTACAAAATACAAAGAGTCAAATAAAAGTCAAACTGGTCGGATGCACACAATATAGAGGTTAGAGGTTATTCACACATACACAGAGTATGGTGAACTCAACGCTCAGGATATGGCAAATAAAATCCTTTTGAGTATCCATTCCAGTTGCATAGCCCTCAGCTAATGAAAATGAGGCAATTCCTTTAACTCTCATTACATGTACATTAAGGTCAAAAAAGTGCAAATCATATTCAGCACTCCTCACGCCTAAAATATCACTCAAAGGCCCGATCACACTACATTATTTTTCCAGCAGGTGTTACATGCAAACTTCATTTACATAATCTTTGCGAGTCAAAGACAGTTAAAGTATCTGCCTGTAAAAAAATCAGTTGTGTAGTTTGACATACCTAGTGACAGACTGGTCTGTAACTTACAACTAAATCAAACAAATCTAATTTTTGTCTCAAGTCTTAGGGACGTGCCTGTGTGCAAGCACTTGAGCGCTGAGAACAAACGAATGCTCAACCAAAAGACCAAAGTATAGCATGCCACTAGAAAGAATAAGGAATATGGGTGTTCTGAATTGCACAAAACAGAAGAGGCTCTTGTGTTGTCTCACAAAAGTCATACCACAACAGAACGCAAGTACGAAAGAGGCCCCAGATTGTAGCTAAACTCTCCATACCCGTGAAGCCCTCATGCAGCATTGTGCCATCATGTAGATTAAATTGGCTGTCGGTATTCAGTGAGCTCAAGATACTTTTGAAATTTGAAACTGTACTGAAAAGTTGTCATTGAATCAGGTTGCTGTCCATGCGATTCCTAGGATTCCTAGTTGAGGAATTTGAGAGTAGTAACTGCAGATGTCAAGTTTCCTCCGACTAAAAGTCGTGTAATTTCCCTCAAGTTTTTTTCTTTTTTAATAAAAACGTTGCAGGATGGAAATTAATCTTTGATTTCTTATTCTTGCTATGTAGCAGTCTTGGACACGTAACCCAAGAGGGGTAATAAGAGGTGGGAGAGTTAGACTGGAAAGCAACTTGTACAAAAAAAAAAAAAAAAAAAAAAAAAACCACATTAGATTCCTTGGGTCAGCACACTGACTGCCTATGCACACATAACCCAGTTGTATGCTCACAACATGCAACACACATTTAGTGGAGGTAGCATGCAAGTAGTCCACAAACAGGAAGCTCCTTAACACTAGACTGGTTTTGAAATGAACAGGTCTCTTTCCCTATTCAGTGGTCAAAAATTTGGTCTTTAATTCAAAAGCTTGATCTTGTGTGAATGAGACAGGATTAAAATTTTCTTGGCCATCATTACAAACCATATTGGTTGAGTAACATTTAAAAAAAGGTTGGAGTATTCCTTTCAACATTTTTTAGCAGTAAACTGATTAAACTGGTCCGTATGGAAAAAGTATATTTCAAAATAGTTTACTGGTGGCAGTAAATTTCAAACCTAAAGATGCATTCCAAAAAAACAAAAAAAAAAAAGTGAAAAAAAAAAAAACTGAATGGGAGAAGAAAACGGTTTACTGCAACTGTATTTCATCCAGTAATCTTTCTACATTGTTTGTAAAAAAGTGGTCCGATCTCCAACACAGCTACACTAATAGATATCTACTTAAACTAATAACACTAATTGCTTTTGTCAATACTGAGCACATAGATTAAATATTGATAGTTCAAGCTGGACAAAATTTGAACACATGTGATGGTGGTTATTGTTGCAAAGAATGTTCTAAGCAGTTCCTGCAGCTTCAATTCAGACTTGCACAATGGTTAGAAGTTCAGTTTATACATTTTTCAAATTCCTTGGGTAAAGAAGCTCTTTTCTGTTAAGACAGCATCTTAAGGCAAGACCTAGACTGCCATCCCAAAACATAGGTTTGCTATTTTTAGAAGCCACTCTTTTGCTCCCATCGTTGAAGTCATCATCATGGTGCATCATCCAACTTCTATTAAGGGTCATGTAATATACTCACCATGTTTCTGTAAATTTAACTGGTCCAATTTTTAAATTCATTGCACCCTTTATGAAACCAGGCTGCCTAAGCCCAGAGTAAACAAAGCAGTCCCAAACCATGATGCTACCTTCACCACATTTCACAACTAGGATAAAATCTTCACAGTAACACTGATACATCTGTACCACAGAAATCAACGTCTCTTCCATATTCACATTATTCCAGGAAGACTTTGGAACATCCAGAAGGCCATTTGCAAACTTGAGACATGCATCTTTTCATTTGTAGAATAGTGGTTTCCTTCTACCTTCCATGAACACCACTTCTTACAATGCTAACAGCAGAAACTAACAAGTTCAGAAGATTTCTATAGGTCTTGTGCCAGTACCTGAGGGTTCTGTTCCATTTCCTTCGGTAATGCATGCTGCTATCTTAACCATGATCATTGCAGAACTCCTAAAGTATGAAGCAACAGTACTGACATTTTTCTGTTTGCACACAAACTGTCTTATTGTGGATTGAAAAACCACCCAATATTTTGCATTTTGCAGCTTTATGCATCTCTACAATCTCTAATAAGGTTGTCAAATATTTTTGACTAGAGTATGATTGACAAGAACTAATCCATCTTGAAACATACAAACCAACAGTAACCAAACATTGTATTACAATAAACAAACTCAATTCTCATTTTATTGATTGGAACACCTTACACCAATTTGATTTGGGAAGAAGTCATCCTACAGACTGCCGCACTTTAATAGGAAACATTGACTTGAATACCAACAAACGCATTGTGCAAATCAATGAGCCAAGAAAGGTATTAAATATATTTCAGTGCATGATTATAACACAAGACAACCTAATGAGTAAACAGATAAGCATGTGATCTGTCCAAAGCTTCTCACAATGGAAATATGTAACGCAATACTAAATCACGCAGAAGTAAAAGGTCAATGCATTGAGACATTTACTAGGACAATCCACTAACACTTACTACTTAATACCTCCAAGAGATAAACCAATGATCTCCCAACCCACCCCAACTCAAGTATATGTGTGTGTGTGTGTATATATATATATATATATATATCCAAACAAACGCCCCACTATACATTTATAAGCACAGTAACTAAGCATAAAATTTAAAAACACAGACTTCCATTCTGTTCCACTCTTAGCCAAAATAATTCAACTGTCCCAAAGGACCAATGAAAATATGGCATTTATTACTCAAAGAAGGACACTTAGATATTTGTATGCAAAGCATAAGTGGTACATCAGCCAGATCAGCAGCAAGATACAAAACGGACCTGAGACTGCTACTAAAGATCTGGCAGCCCACTATCATAAACTGGCAATTAAAAGTCAAAGTCCACCAACGTGTGGCATTCCACTGCAGAATCCTGTCTAATATTTAAATTGCACTTGACAATCAGTTTATCAAATATTCATATACAAACATGCAGAGTACTGTACATGATTCAAACAGAACGCATTAGTATAAGCACTATTTACGACTATATGACAGGGTGCTCAAAGAATATGACTGAAGACTTGTTTCCAGCAGGGTCGGCTATCGTTGCCTTGAACAAAATGAGTACCAGCAGGTCATCACTGCATCCAACCTCACACCTAAAAGATAGACTAAGCCCTAATATAACCAAACTCACCACTACAGTATTCAGTTTCTGCTATTCAGTTGACCTGAACCCAAACACTCCCTTCAAAAGGTTAAAGGTACATTTTCACTGCTTTTTTGGGGGGGAATTTGCACTCAGTAACTAATAGGGAGAGAGGAAGAAAAAAAAAAAAAAACTCCTCCGAACAAACCTGCCGAGAAGCACTGTATCCTCATACCATGCAGAGAATTTTACCTCCAATTATAATCAAAAATATGAAATTAGACAATTGGAGTATCGAAAAATCAGTGCACATTAAATGAACACTAAAAATTCACTGCTATGCACGTTTACCACCTTCTTAATAAAACTATGAAAAACAAATTTTTGTTATGGCCTTTGAAAATTACATTCCTTGTATTAGGCATTCAAACTTTCTTTATCTGAACCCCATAGGCACGGATTTAAAAAGGTCGACAATGGCTTTGCTCCAATTATGAAAATCAATTAAAGGGAGGCGAAACTTGTTTCCTCAGCATGGTCAAATCGTACTGCCAGACGCACGATACACATGACGCTACACTACGTCTTACCAGCACGTCGTTGCAGATATCCCTCAGTTCCACCTCCACCTTCTCCCGATACTGCTTGACCAAGTCACGTTTCTTGTCGTCCCCTTCAGTTTTCTGTTCGATGCTTGAGATGACCCTCCAGGCCGACCTACGCGCACCCACCACGTTCTTATAAGCGACAGACAGCAGGTTCCGCTCTTCGTTGGACAATTCACCACCTTGCTCTGTTACGTTTTTCATGGCGGCTGCCATGTCATCGTAGCGCTCTGCCTGCTCGGCCAGTTTGGCTTTCTGGATCAACTCGGTTTTTTCCATTGTCACTGAATTATTCTCGTTTTAAATAAACAGTCTGTAACTGGTACAGGTCAGGAGAGGCAAGTATGGTATCCCCGGAAAATCAGATGTAGAATCTACTAGGGAGGAGCAGAGGAAATCTCGACCTTCAATGCCTGAAAAATAAATAAGGAAAAAAAAATCTCAGACCACGTTAAAACACGAGCTATGTGCATTTTCGATATGCGTCTCCCGCCGATTTGCGCAAGTAAACTGCACCGGGACGGGGTAGTCAGTCACTAAGCATCGCCAGCCAGTCAAGCAACATTCTCCTCAGCTGCTCTTGCGGCCACAGCGCTACAGAAAGCGGGGCAATGGGCCATTCAAAAATGAGGGGAAATCCATCTAGAGTGGCGGTCTGGTACACTTTACCTGTGAAAGAGCCTTGTTTAACGCTAAAATTAAGGACACATCCAATTACATAATCGTGTTGAAAATGCATCGCACAATAAATGTACAGCATAAGCCGGACAAACACTTTGGCAACATGCCATTAATGTACCATCAAATGAATGTACTGCGCCAACCGCCAGTAATTTACAACATACATGAAGCGGAAAGGTGCGGCTCAAGTAAACCTTGAGGACAGGTGCTTAGACAGGGACGCACCCTCTTGCGTCGGCTTGGTAAAATCATTACACCCCAGCAAACAATTGTCTTATAAAACTGAACACCGCTGTTACGTTACACGAATAAAATTAATATGCAACCAACAAGAGTCGGGGACCAATGTACCTGACCGCAGTCGGTGCCCTATTGTTTTCTTATCAGCAAGCACCATCGAGAAAACAGTCAACTTCTAAGGTGCGTATTAAAACGCTCAAAAATTAAATACGCTTAAGACTAGCGATACATACCACACATAAGAATTAACTAAGGCGTACTCCACAATAGTGTTTCTTGCGTTCAACCACTACGCATAAAAGAGAACACAATCTGTTATCGCTCTCTACTCTGAAACGCCCAAATGGACCTGTAGACACCAGTTTCCTACATATACAAATTAATATATACATATGTAGACCAACGATACACGTACAGAAAATGGCGGCTTAGCTGACCTACCGATGAGCAAATTCCACAGACTTTATGACAAAATGGATGCGCCTATAAAACCTGCTGAACACCGAGGTCGAAAAGCAAAACTCATGGGTTAAAAAAACAAAGCGAAGGGGACAAACACGCCGACATACCGCTTACCAATTTGTTTGAATTTATCAAAAGGAAAGAAAAACCTTTCATCTAAAGCCCTTAACACATCTATCGTTTAATTCACTTTTATTATCCCTGTATATATCTTTCCATATAGTAATAACATATGAATGACTGCAACGACACCCAGGGGGAAAAAAAAAAAAGAAATGTACAATTTGAAATAACACTCACCGCGTCTCCACTCAGCTTCTCCAAACTGACCCGCTTTGTGGGATGTGTGAAGGAAAAAGAAAAGAACCCTCCCTTCTCAACCGCCCTTGTCACATTTACAGGGGCGTAACCAAACTCTCGTGATAGCCAATGAAATGCTGTATTAACTAACGGACGCGCCTCTTCTTTGACATTTTCAACAAATCGCAGTTGAGCGCGGGGAGAAGAGGCGGGATTCGAGTGGGCAGTTTTTCTGGGAGCAGGCTGCGGCTGGGGCCACGGGGTTTCTTCCAATTAGAGCAAGGGAGAAGACGTCACTATTGCCATGGTAACCGTGCCCCTACCATCTTTCTCTGTCAGCCTTCGGTAGCAAGTGAGACGCGGGCGTGGTGCTTGGTTAAGATTCGGCCAAGTCAGAAGTCAGGACAGCGTTTTAGAAATACTGCTAGCAAAAGCTGATGTAATAAAAATTAGGGGGGCGGTCAATGATTTCTTCGCTATAATGCAGTGTTCATCTTTATTATGTTCGCTTAAGAAAAATAGTGCAGTGATTTCCAAAAATCTGTGTAACATAAATATTCATTTAAGCTTACTAAAAGCCCGGTGTATTCAAAAACGAACAGTAATTTAAAAACACAAAAAGCTGTTTTTACGTAGATTACCGTTTCAAAGGTGTGTTCTTGCCTTGTGCTCTCGATGAAGCATTAGCCTATAATCAACATGAAAGAATAATTGATAACTGGATCGGATGCGCAGTTTAAACATACCATACCTTTTTCTAAGCCTTTTTAATCCTGAGCAGGATCGTGTTGGACTGGAACCTCTCCCAAGAAGCAAAGGACACATGGCAGGTACAAACCCTGGAATGTGCACCAGTCCATCGCATGATGAATACACACACGGGCCTGTTTTATTGTCATCAATGCGCCTAGCCTGCGTGTCTTTGGGCTGTGGGAGGAAACTGGTGCACCAGGAAGAAACCCACACAGACACAGGGATAGCATGCAAACTCCACATATGGATGACCCAGGACATGAACTCTGGCCTCCTTAATTGTTGCTATGTTGCATTCAAAGTGGAATTAGGCTGTTGTGTTTGATCAGAACTAAAATATTGACTTCGGTATCATACCATTTTTCAGACCTCAGTACCTGTACCAAATGGTTCAGAAACAAAAAACTGACAACTCCAAACTCCTTGTCTTACGCCAGCTTCCCTGGTATTCTGTACCATCGTGCCGCACTATGTATCACTTGCCTATTAATATCCATGAAGTCCTGATTGCGATGAAGTAATAGGTGGGGAGTGGGGCCCCCCCCCATGAAGTTCTGATCACTTTGAAGTAATTGGGGAAGTGGGGGGTCCCTTGTGAAGTTCTTATTGCATCGGAATAACAAACGGGGAGGATCCTCCATGAAGTTCTGATCGTTTCAGAGCGTGTACTTTTGTTTTTTAAAGTCTAAAAAAACAGATATTTTTACAGAGGAAATATGATATTTATTTCCGGTACCAAAAATCTTGAACTGCTGGAGGTGCCAGACTGTTTTAAAATTAGTTTTTTTGGTACATTTCCAGTACTGGTATACTGCGTAACCCTAATAGGATCCAGTCCTTCCTAGCTTTGAACTGGATATGGTAACTTTAAAATGGATAGTTGAAAGGATGGCTGGACAGAGATGTGTGATATACCCGGTGTTTTACAGTAGTAAAACATGCTTTGAAAGTATTACATTAAGCTACCCATTTGTGGGTAGAAAGGCATTTTTGGGGCCATACCTACACAAAATACTAAGCATGCTATACACATCAACCTTAACAGCTCAGAGTCACATAGAGTAAAGTAAACAACTACTATAGAGTCCTAAGTTTAAAATTAATGGCAAAAATCAGAAGAACGGAAAAAATATAGGTTTACTCTCTGAATTATGAGAGTCAATTATTTTGAATCCATGGTCGGCTTAAGGGTACATTGTGCCCCAAAGTGATGATGAGCAGATGTTTCCCCTTAAAAATCAGAGTGCATTTATATTTATGTTGTAAATTAAAGAGCAGAGAGGCCCCATTGGAGATCAGAGTACATTTATAAAAAACCTTAGTAAACTGAATAATGGGGGTTCCCACTGAAGATTAAATCATGTTCATAATTGTATGTGCTGTTGAACACCTGGAGGCAGGTTCTTTTGTAGTTACCCTATAATGGCATTTGATAGAAGAGCTGCTTGGATATGCCTTGGCGCTTCTCAAGTCATGATGCCTCTAGGCTGGTGCCTATTGGCCTTAGCCTATAAGCTGGCACTAGCTTTGTCAAAGCTTATATCTTTAATTGGCCATTGCTGCATAAATGACAAGTAATCATTAAAAAACAAGATTTGAAAGATCAACTATAGAACACTATGGCAAATACCTACAAATGTGGAAATATCAATTACTGTATGTGCCATTCTGTATAGTAACAAAGAGAAATCCTTACTTTTTAAAACTGTACTTTTCTGGATTTCTTTGCAGTGAAGTCTTTGAACAACCAGATCACTAAAATCTAGTTTCTGGACAAGATCACTCTCAATTGACATCAGAGTCAAATGATTCCATCATCCTTGTCGCATTGTGGATCTGAGCCTGTTCTTCCCTAACATGAGCTTGGAGAAGGATCATTGACCACTTGCATTTGCGACAGGCAATGTCAGGTAAAGCCTAAAGGTAACATTTATACTTGGGTGGATGTCCTGCAAGTTTTTTTCTCTGAGAAACTCTAAAAGGTCTCCTGTGGATGAAAGGGATTTAATGCTTAGAAATAATCTTCTCCACAAAAATCCAACTCAGGGTCAGCTGAATATCTGTTCTGAAGATCAGATGCTCTCTTGCACAGGTCTTATCTATCTATCTACAGTGGTGTGAAAAACTATTTACCCCCTTCCTGATTTCTTATTCTTTTGCATGTTTGTCACACAAAATGTTTCTGATCATCAAACACAT
>JANRMT010027041.1:63282815-63329830 GCA_026402145.1 Polypterus bichir lapradei
ATGTGTTTGATGATCAGAAACATTTTGTGTGACAAACATGCAAAAGAATAAGAAATCAGGAAGGGGGCAAATAGTTTTTCACACCACTGTATCTATCTATCTATCTATCTATCTATCTATCTATCTATCTATCTATCTATTTCAGTACTGCAATAAGCAAGCATGACAGACATATACCTGAACAAATAGGAAAAGCTTTGCGATGACCCATTCACCTGCACTCCATAGACTGAATAAAGAAAGGTGCTTGCAATGCAGCATAATATTTGGTTACAAAAAATTGCCCACTGAGATTATTTTGGGCAGCGATGAGCACACCCTAGCATCTGCCAACTATGCTGGGCCAATTTTTGTAGTTAAAAATGTGAACTGACCTGTGAGGCAGCAGTGCTAACTTTTGTGTCACCATGATTCATACAACAAAAGACAATGATCACAAATTGTATATACCTGTAAATATCTCAGCCAATAGCTCTGAACAACTTCAAAAAATGCAATCATAATAGCATAGCACAATACTTCAAGTCCTTTTTCTCTCTCTCTCTCTCCCTCTCTTTTTCTCTCTCTTTGCATCTCCAGAGCTCTTATCACCACTAACTGCCTGTGAAGCAAGGGGTCAGCATTATTGTTATGATTAACAGCCTTTGTTAATATTTTGTAGCTTTTCTTGGAGAGATTTTCAATAGGTATGTGTCAAATTAGTGGTTTTGAACTTCAAGGTGCTAAAACTAACACTGATTTTTAATTTTATGCTGAAATGAAAAAGTAGAAAATATTTATCATTTTGTCATGACACCATATTTGCTTGTTGTTCTGAAGTGACAACATCGGCTGTTGCCATGGTGATCTATCCCGGAATCACCCAGGAATCCACAACACATGTCACGCTAGCCTCGAAAAGCATCGTGGGGTATTGGGAAAAAAAGTTTGCCTAAGCAAGCTGCATGACAAATGTTCAAGAAATAATTCAGCAAACAAGTTGAAAGCAAGCCCAGCAAATAACACTAATTTTGGGGCCCCTGGCTACTGCCCCAGTAAGCCCTTGCTAAAATCCAGGCATGGGAGGATAACTGCATTCCTGGACTGTTCATTTTATATGTAGAGAGTGCACATTCTCTTGGAGTGTGCATGAATTTTCCAAGTACTCCAAATTTTCTTCCAAAGACACACAGATTAATTGCTGACACTTGGCTGCCCCCCTATAGGTAAATGTTATTGTAGACCTTAATATGCCCTGTGGTGGAGTTGTACCTCTTTAGTGTTGGTTCCTGTCTTGCACCCAGTGATGCTGAGTTAGGCTAGACACCATCTCCTTGCAATCTCAGACTGGATGAGTGTATAAAGAAATGGATAGATTGACCTCACCCAGAAATATGAAACACAATACAAGTAGGCCAGTATAAAAGTACGCCTAAAAATATGAAACTATCTATTTTTTCCTTAACCCACTTATTCCATTATAGGGATGCAAGGTTCTATCACAGCATTTGCACTGCACCTGCATTTTCTGGGATAGGCACTGGCTTCCACAGTCTATGGACTACAATAAGAAGGTCTAGAAAATTAATGGATGTAATAGATTCAGATTGAAGTGATTTATGTTTCAGCCAATAGTTTTGTTTTCTTGCAAACTGTTGTTTAATGTAGTACATATTGTGTTACTTGTTGACCATCTTGGGATGCAGAGCAGATACTACAATAGGGGTCTGGTTCTGGAGAGATCCTATTCATAATATCTTACATCCAACCCTTTATTGAACCCAGTTTTCCATTTACCACTGAACCTGGTATCATCAAGTTAAAAACAAAAACCAAACCTAGATGATGCACCAGTACATTGAAGGGCATATAGTCACTAGTCAAGCTGTCAAGTGTCTTTGGTATGTGGTAGGAAACTGGGTAACCCCAGAGAAAACTCTCATAGGTACAGGGAGATGGTGAAACTTTCACATAGGCAGCAACTGGGCTTGTGTTTTAAACTTAGAATGCTAGATAAGTAAGACAGCACCACTAACCGTCATGCCATCTAACCTCATTAATGCTATATTATACTATAATCAGGCCCCTGTGTGATGGCAACACCCAAGTAAAGTTGGCAGGACATGAGCTGTTTCTCACTAGCCTCTGTAAAACCTTGTTATTTACATCTGTGTCTACACATTGTTAGCTGGAATAATTCAGTGTGGGAAAAATCTTATCAAGCACGAGCTTTTATGAAGAGGATGAATTGTAAATGGCATAAAATAATTTTGCATCTGTAGGTAAAAGAAAGTACACAAATATACTCTCTTTTTCAAAAATGTTTATCATACAACTAACATTTTGTCTGAAACTGTATATAAATCTGGCTAGATGTCTATGTTCTAACTTGGTTATCCAGTTTAAGGACACTGTGAGCCAGTCCTTGTCCCAGCAGAAGAGAGCACAGTGCTGGAGCCAATCCTGGACATGACACCACTCCATTGCTGAGTATATTCAGTAATATTTTACATTTAGGTAGCCCAATTATCTAAACATGGCTTCTTTAAAATACAGAGGAAAACTGGAATGCCTGTAAAATATTTCACATGGAAACGGAGAATGTGCAAACACCACCCAGACTGCAATTCAGTACAGGAGCTGGACCTAAGACTTCGGAGCTGTGAGGCAGCAGTCCTGTCCACACATAAATGTTCAGGTACAAAATTCACATTTAAATGCATTGTCATATAAACTTGTCAACTTGTAAACTTGTTTAAAGGAATGACCAGAACCTGCAAAATGCAGCTTTCTGTCCAAGTCTTTAACTGGTATGCCATACTAGCTCTATTTTTTTATAATTTACTGACAGTTTTTTCCCTTACAAATTTGGTGCCTCACCAGCAACAGGCATCAGCCCTGAAAAGAGTGGCAGTCCACTTCAGGATACAGTGGGCATGTAGTTAGAATTTTGAAAACTAATCAATTTAGGCTGCAATTAATTTACTGCATTTCAGAATTACATAACCAAAAACCTGACATTTTACTGTATGTTCACACCTCCAAGAAAATAGGCCTACATTTGTCACCCCAGGGTTTGATAGCCATATTTTTTCATACCCTCAAGAGGTGGGATGAAGCACAGTTTTTCAATATTTGTCTTCAAAACAGGAAATAAGAAGCATATTTAATCTGACAGGATCATCTAATCCAAACTAGAAGCCCAGCATTTGTATTTTGATATCTTTTAAACTACAAAATGTAAATAATAAGAAATATGAGATTTTTTAACTCATTAATTCATTCATCGGCATTTTTGTCTCAGACTCAGTAACAGTTTTCATCTTCCAATCATAAGGCCTTCCAACAGCTGCTCAAAGGCATGAACATACCTTATATATGATTCATGTATATACCAGGTGATATATGCATTTAATGTGTGATATTTTCTTTATTGTCTGTGTTTTATTGTTTATCTATTGTTAGTATTATATTATTGTGTCAGTAGTCTTTCTGAGAAATGCAAATAAAATATTTATTGTATTGTGTACACACAGAAATAAAGTTGTACCTGTACTTGAATTTTACAAACCCCCTTAATTCCAATTTAAATCTCTGTACCCACACACACACAATCATACAAAGCCTATCAACCTAAACTACACATCTTTGGGATGTGAGGGGGGATTTGAAGTACAGAAAACTTATACATGCATACACATACTATAATGTGCAAACTCCCTGTACAGTAGATGGTAATATACTGTACGCTTAGGACCCTGGAGCTATGAGGCAGAAGTGGTAACGACTGAAAAAGTTAAATAAAATTATTAGTAAATTATTCAGTTTACAAACACATCTTGTCACAATAAGGAGCTGGATGTGTTTATACAATGTGCAAATTGTGCTTCTTCATTTATTTTGTGTATAGAGTTTAGTGAGTAAATCTAAGTAGAGAAAACCTTTAAAAGCATATATAATTTTCTGAGTAAGAGATATAAAAATGATTCTGGTATATTGGCATAGACCCCAATATGTGTTAAAATAAGCCAATTTGTCAAAATGGCGAGTTTCTTGTTATGTCACTTATGGTAAAAGCTATGCTATGATATAGCTTTTTAAACAGCTAACACACTGAATATTTAAAAGTAATTCTGCTCAACATTTTGATATGAAATTGTTCATTCTTATAAATGACAAATAAAAATGTCACTTTAGCAGTTAACAAGTTGAACATTTAAAGCAATTATGTTCAATGTACAGATATGAAATCATTCTTTCTTACTAATGACAGTTTAGTAATACTGTATTTTCATCTGTTCATAAATGTACTATGCAGTTTTAGACTTTCAGAATAACAGCGAGGTGGAGCTTATCCTGGCAACAATCTATACAAGCCAGGAGGCAAATCTGGACACAATGCTGGTCCATCATAAGATGCTCTCACAATGAACTAATTCATAGTGACCCATCAAAATTAACAATTAACTGTCCAGAGCCTTTGGAAGAAAAATTCCAGCACAGAAGAGAACATAAAGGCTGCACAAAATGTAACACAACTGGTATTAGATCTAGGGCTGAGTAACACTATCAGCTGTGCTTTCATATACAGTAGAGGTAATCTAAGTAAATTAAAAGCAAGGAGGGCACCAAATAAGGAATCTAACTTTTTTTGTTAAATATTTTTAACAGTTTCAAATCAAAGGAGTGATATTTTTTTCATTGCATTATAATTTGTGCTGTCTCTTGCATACTTTAAAATTAATAAAACTTTATTTAAAATACCACACCAGTGTGTTTGTGATCTATAGAATTTGCTGGTTTTGTTGCAAATTCAGTTAATTAGTTAATATGGGGAAATTGTATAGTGGATCCCGTCCATTACATGAACATTTTTTTCAACAAAAACACAAGGACACAGAAGAAGCTTGGTTAGGCAAAATATCACACAAACAGAGAACAGCAGACACATGGATTAAGTTATCAAGTAGTGTGGTAGATAGCAGCACTTTGTGAATCTATAAAAGTCAACTTGATGTAATTTTGAAGAAATTTGTAGAATAGGATGAACAAGCTTGTTGGGCTGAATGTCCTGTTCTCGTAGAAATTGTTCTAATGTTCTAATTCACCTAATTATAATTTTTACCTTTGGGACTAAGTCTGGGCGATGCTGGAATAGAGCATTTCTACTATACAATAAAACACTAAGGTCTGTGTGTCCAGTCCCTCTGAGCAATCTGACTGGTCAGATTAGCTTTGGTGTGATTGGTCAGTTTGGTTTAAATGATGCAATCAAAAGTGGGAGTGCGAATGTGAGATGAACAAGACGGAGTAAAGGCGTAAGACACTTCTTGGCAGAGTTGCTTTCAAAGACTGAAATACTACGTTCCTATTTACCTCTGAAGTTGTATGTCAAAACTGGGAATGACACCACACCCAAGGTGATCACGTTCCAGTAAAACATGCGGAAAACCAATATGGACGCATCCAGGGAAAGCTTGTGCTTGCTTCATTGTAATAAATGGTGGTACGTGGTATTTTGCTTATCCAAACACTGTAGCACCAGGTCCACAGATAAAAGTTAAACAGTATTATGTGCATGACTGTTTTAATAAGACACAAATAGACAGAAAAGCCAATTAATACTACAGTTCTTATCTAAAGTTTGTGGTTTACATTGCCATTTTGGATTGATGTCATGATCTGAAGTCGGACAAACTCGAACTTGATGGACCAGCCCGGAGTTTCGGAGTTAAAAATGCATCTTAAGGGGGGCGTTCCAGTTGAAAATCCTGACTTCCACTTCAGATGGAATGCAACAAGAGGCAAGAGAGGTGCCTCAAAAATAATGAAAGTCCAAGAAGCAGGACTAATGAGAATGAGCTTGAGAGAGACAGAGAGAGCACCAGTGAAGAGATGTTCACAAACACGTGAATACAGAGGAAAGGCACTGAAGGTACATGTAGAACAAGAGCTAGCAAATGTTTTTAATTACTCTATTACCTGTCTTAGACAGTTACCATGGCTAGTACTATATAATTAATTTAATTTTCATTTTACAAATTCATTTTTTTTTTATAAAAGATTCTTTCATAAGTTTCCATCAAGTAAATTCTGAGATAACAATTATTCAGACATCATTTCTTTGGATAATGGGGGAAAATGGAGACTCTAGAGGAAGACTGTCTGAAGGAAATACTCCAGCAGGAATTTAACTTGGGCCCAAGCATTCAATAATTAAAATAATTAATTGTACAGCTTTGCATAAACCATGTAAAAATATAATGTTTTTTCTGCTTAATTGAGGATGACTATAGTAAGGTCATTTTACATTTGATTGAAATACTTGTAAATTAATTCTTTTCATTTTGACTGAGTCTCACTTTCAAAATTGTTGCAATTTCAGTTTCACTTATAGTTTGTCTTATCTATCAGTTGCTGTACAATTTAAATTATTATTTGAGCTTGCGCTCCTTTTTAAAAAATATAGTTTTCCTAACAAGTATATAAAACACACATTCACACAGTAGACACATTCATTACCATTATAACATGTAGAACAGACAGAAAACAATAAAAGTAATTGTGTCTTGAATGTAAATTTTCATCCTTAATATAACTTCCATGTTTTCAACAGCAGCAATTCACTGAACAGTCTTGTGATCCATTTTTTAGGCTACAGAGTGGTTAAAAGAGAAGTGGATGTGATCTTGGCATATCCTGGTGTAACTCAGGAATTCAGACTGGATACATTAGCAGTCCTTCACATTGCACACTCATACTTAAATCAGTATAGAGCCCCCAATTATTGTAGCCTAAGCTGTATCCTGGGAGAAGCTAAAGAACTAAAAAAAACACCCTCAGACTCTAATGGAGGGAATGTGCAAATTCTACACATTTAGTGACCATTTCGGGAATTGAAGCCCAGTACCTGTAACTATAACTTAACATTTTTTTCTGCATTACTCTGCTCCTCAGTTAAATGGATGACTTTTTCACTGGGAAAAATGCTTTTTGCATTTATGTTTCATGAACAGGAATGAATTATGTTCATTCAGTTCATCCTCAGTGCTGGCTCTTATTACATGGCAGCAGATCAGTGCAGACTGTGCTTGTTGCAGCATTAGATTGTTTCTCTGTGGAGCTAATGCAGTCAGTTGACATACAGCATCCTGGTATTCAGGCTCAGCTAGCAGGTCATCAGCGCCCAAAACACACTCTTATGAAACAGTGCTGCCATGACCATTAGCAGTGCCAGACAGTAACTCAGGTGAAGTTGTTTGGTAGAACAAAACTGGCAAGGAAAGCCCAAGTTTTCTTTTGGCATTGTTGGTGCTTAAAAGACATATTGTTGACTTTGCATTTTTTATATGAACCGAAAAATACTTGACCAGAATTGATTTGCAAGTTTGTTAGATTTTCACATGAAAATCATACAGAGAACTGTGTGCCAGTTTGTGACAGGGCTAGAGCTGCATCAGCCTGATAGTCAGCACGTGCTGAGTGTAACTGAAACAGAAATGTTGCCTATACTAAAAATAGATGACAGAATAGGCAGCTTACAGTATACTTTGATATTTAAATTCACACGTATAAAGGTAAAATACTGAAAATTGCCAAATTAAATTATAAGAGAGACACCCTCACCAAACATATTACAATCTCTGTTCTGAACTTTCATGTTTTTTTTTCAAAATGGAAGCCTTATACAAATACAAATACAGTACTTACTCACCAGACTGTACCATGTATCAACTCCCAGAAAAAAGTCAGTATAGTCCAAAACTACATGCAAATTCACCAATAAAAGGTGAACACAAATTATAAGATTAAACATATAACAACTATATCCTCAACACATTGTTGGCATGACTGTCGGATTCCGTGGCTGCTTCACTTTCCCACATCTTGATACTACAAAAAAGAGCTTCCCCTTACCTTCCATCTCTTGCTATCTTAACAAAACTCTCATGTCCCTTTCATGACATCAGTGAGCCTTCATGGCAGCTAATGTCCTGACTCCAGGCAAAATGGTTTTTGTTATGTTTGTTGTTCCAGCTCTTCAGGAACGGTCTGCAAGGTAGTGTTATGATTTTTCTATGTTTTTATTTAATGTTTTATTTTGCAGTTTGATCGTCTATTTCTAAGCATTTGAGGTTTGAGAATGTAACAGATTTGATTCTGTGCTTTTCTACTACTAGTTTAATTTTAAGAGTTGTTATAATTTTTTTAAAGTTATATTTTGCTCTTCTCACGTGACCATTTTTTCTTTTATTCATGGGCACTGATATTTTAGGATTCTGAATAGTCTTTTTGCTTATAGTAATAGGAAGTTGGGATGTGAGACATCATTAGAGCATTAGTATAAGATCAGTATCATGGACTTCCGTGTTGTCCAAGATCGTTGATACAACAAAACAATGCTAAAGAGTGTGATAGTGTTTTTATGTAGGGCAAAAAGACTTTTTGCTTTATTAAAAGGCTGTGTTTTCAATTATTGTAATTGCTTTGGTGCACAACAGTTTGGCTTCTAGCCCTTTATTTTAGTTAATTTTTTTTTTTTGTTTTTCATCTCATAGTCATTGTCCTTTTTTTCTCTGCCTTTGCCTTACTAGCAGAACAGATAGGTTCTGGACTACATGTCTTCTTACAAAAAGACAACACACTCTTAAGCATCCAATTCAGGGACAATGAATTGGTTTGAGTAAAAGTGTTGTGCTGAACACCATGGCTTCTCTCCACCCTGAAAGCTTCAACATCCCCTGTGTGACTCTTCCCCAATTCTTCTTATTTCTCCTGATGTGTATTTCCACTGTGTTGTAGTACAATCCTTTGAACTGAGCTAAAGGGCTTTTCCCCTCTAAGCTCTAATTGCATTCTGACAGGTAACAAATATGTGTGCCTCATCTATAGGCCACTACAAGGTCATTGCTTGATTCACTGATGAGTCAGCCTGATTTCCTTTTGTATGAAGAAAAAAAGAAGACGTTGCATTTATATATCGCTTTTGAAGAAGATTGAAGCACTTTACATAGAAACAGTGGGGCCACTTCCACCACCACCAATGTGCAGCATCCACCTGGATGATGTAATGGCAGCCATTTGAACCAGTAGGCTCAACACAGATTAGTATTTAGGTGGTGAAGGGGTCAGAGAGTTAGTTAACCAAATAGAGACAGGGGGATGATTAAGGGGCCAGAATGACCAGGCTGTGATAGACAATTCAGTTAGAACATCGGGTGAAACCCTACTCTTTACAAAAGATGCCCAGATTCTTTTATGAACACAAAAGGTCGGGACTTCAGTTTTACATCTCATTTGAAGGAGGGTACCATTTTTACAGCACAGTGCCCCCGTCACTGTACTGAGGCATTGGGATCCACACACAGTTCACAGGGTAAGTGCTTCCTGTTTGCTTCACTAACACCTCTTCCAGCAGCAACCCCAGCTTTTCGTAATATAGACAGTCTCCCATCCAAGTATTGGCGGGGCCCAAACATGCTTAGCTTTAGGTGGATTACCTGTTCTGAAGGACAGATGGTATGGCTGTTGGCAAAGCTGAAGTTTTCATAGTGTGCCTACATGGATTTTTCTTTGACTATTACAGTTTCCTCCTTCAAAAACATGCAGGTTAGGTTAATTGTTGAATATAAACTGAATCTGTTTGAGGGTGTGCATCTGTCACCTGTGATGAACTGGTGGCCTTTCCAAGATTGCTTCTTTCCATGTGCTCCAATCTCCCAATGACACTGAAAAGGATTACGCTGGTTTGAGAAGTTTATATTATAAAGAAAGACCTTCACCAGCATGTAATGGGAGCTGATGATTGTAGACCTGGTATCAGAAAAACTAAAGGAATGTTTACCAGTAGAGTAGTAGTAGTTGTAGAGTTTTCAGGTGGCAAATTTTAAAAGATGTGATATGCCACACATTTTTGTGAGGTATATAAAAATGCAAACATTTTTAATAAAGGGTATCAACTCAGGTTTTCCTTCATTCATTTTAGTTCAGGTGCCTGGGGAGCCAGAACCTGCAGTAACAGCCTTAGGTCTAACACAGTAACCAGCCCAGGCACCCAAATACTTCAGAGTTTAGTACAACGAACCCCAGAGTAAAGGCACAGAGACCATGAAGAAGATTGAAGAGAACATGCAAATTCCATTTACACAGTAATTGGGTGAAAATTTAAACTCAGTCTTCTAGCACTGTAAGCAATGTACAGCAGAGCTAACCACTGTATCATTAATCCATGCTTATGTATTCGTGGTGGAACCAAAACAAAATTTGTGTTTTTAAATATCACTGCATTTGTCACACTGCAATTCCAGCACCTGCCTTACAGGGGATTTTCCAGTCTGGTGGCTGAAGTGATAAGGAAATTATGAGTTGTTTACCTCAGCTCATTTAACCAATTAAATCCAACTCTTTCCTTAACTTTAACAGTTTTAGAATGCAAGAGCTAAAATAATGAACTTGAACTTGGAATGCACAGATAACTCAACAGTGCCCAGAAATAAAAGGTGGCAGTTTTGTATGTGTGAGAACTGGCACAAAGCAATTCTTATGCAAATTCACCTTTTTAAAATGACAAAGTAATTTTTTTGTATCAAACAGCATATACATGTATTGTATATTTTATGTAAGGTATTAGACTGGGTACAAGGTGTTACAAAAAGAAATGAGAATATGACTTAATTTTTAGACAAGAATATCTTTCTTAAAAATGACTCTCAAAAGGTTAAATACAACTGAACAGTGATGTGACTGCGCCTGCTGAGTGGTTATATTTGATGGTGATATTTATATAAGAGAGGACACAGGGAGCAGCATTCCCCATGAGGTAATCCATTAATGAAGCAGTGGCAGTCGTCCAGGTAAAGAATAACAATGCCAACAAAGATATTTAGCGCTCTTTCCAAAGCAGGTATTCATCTGTTTTGGAAATGCTAACCATATAAATTCATTCACTACGGTTTTCTCTACAGAATGCCTGACACATCCAGACATTTATCTTTTACTGCAGTGTCTGGGGAGTTTTGGATTTTGCTTTTAAAATCGTCTTTCTGTCATGGTGTAAGTTTTCTTTGCTCTGTTCACAGTACTGAAGCACCAAGCATCAGCAGCACGTTCAACTCTCCTGCCGCAGTGCAGCTCATAAAAATCAGCTTGAAATTGGCACTAGGGCTGAGCTTAATGGCACAAACGTTCTATTTCCCTGATCCAGGTCATCCTCTATAGATTCACTATTAACCCAGATATCTGATTCTTTAGCAAATGGCTTAGCTAAACAAGAGACCATAATACCTTTGGGTCTACAACTGCTTTCTTTTCAATTAAAACCTTTGAATTTGTAAAACATGGTGTTTAAATGAATATTGTGATGAAATCATTGCTAATTAAAATCATCATAATCTGAAAGGTAAGTTATAGCATCTAATAAGATTTTTTTTGTTGTTTAATGTATGACATTTTGCAATTGAGCACCTCGGTGCAGTGCCATGTACAGTATTTCCATTTAAGTAAATTTCTTTGTGTTATGAAATGACTGTCACTTTTTAATTTGAAAAAGCAATTGTGTAACAAGATCCCAGTTACAAAAGATAAAAGAACAGCTAAACTGAACCTGACTAAAAGGGAACAATGCCATGATGGCCTCTTGAATTAGATCATCTGCTTACCCATTCCATAATGCAAATTGATACCTTGTCTCATCTTAATCCCCTTATTCATAATTCTATATTATTGACCAGAAGACTGCACTGAAAGCTGAACTCTTGCTGCGGAAGGAGTGAATGTTAATTTTGTGAAAGCTGAATTTCCTGTATAGAGTTATCTTCTGGTGAGCTCCTTCTTCATAACACTATGGTTGTTCTGCTTATGTAAATGACCTGTGGTGTACATATTTCCATGTGCTCCAATTCCCAAACAGCAAAATTTCAGAAGGAAAGCTAAGAGAGCAAAAAGAAAACTCCAGTTTGGAAAAAAAATAAATCTGTGGATAAGTGAGGGAGTACCTGTCTAGAGGTGGCCAGGATCATGAGCACCAGAAGGTGGAACACGTATTGGGATAGTCCCAGAATATAACACCAAAAGAGAAAGAGCCTCAGACTTACAAAATGAAAGCAGCTAGACATTTCATTTAGGTAAGGCAGTAGACTGCTAGGGGAAGGAAGGTCTGTTAATCGGCAATAGGCAAGTATACCAATGCAGAGGAGAGAGAGTGGTGACCATGGTGGATGCTTGTAGGATCCCTGAACATCACCATAGAGAGACAGAAAGAGAAGGAAAAGTTCAAACCATATTGCTCATTTAAGGTCAAGGTAAGAGAAGGCTAGTAGAAGGCTACAACACTAACTGTTTAGAGACAGTACATACTCCACAATATTGAATAAAGGCACCGTGATGATTTTCTAGAGTAGAGGTACTGTAGTTGAGGCATTCCCTAAGAGGTCTGGCTGTTTAAGGACAAACTGAATGCTGAGGGATGCAAACACACCAGAAGCTGTTAGGAAAGCTACCAGCCAGTAACTTGTTCTTGTTCCTAAACTTAAGTAATCTCAACTATAGAATTAAATCTGCATTGAGCCAGAGACCCAACAAAGCTTAGAGCTAGAAGGTGATCTAGAGCAAGGGTATGCTGGCCAGGAAAGAGGCTATTGTTCTAAGAGACACAGAGAGGGGAAGAAAGAGAGAAAGGGATAGGATGTGAAAAAGGGAGTGCTAGGTGGTTCTCTGGATGTGGGCAAGGGGGAGAGCCACCCTCCCTGGTAGACAAGGACTAAAGACCTGTTCAGGAAGGCTCAGAAAGGCAGCATGTGCCTTGTTTTGTCTTCTAGGTGCTTTTTTCTTTTTTTTTCTTTTATTTATAAAGGCCCCATTTTTGATTTATTTGTTTTCTTTTACAACATTCTGGATGTTGAGAGACACCAAAGAGAGAACTACTTCTATTAAAGGTGTCTAAAGAGAATTAACTGAGTCGAAACCAGCCACCATTTAGTCAGTCCATTTCCACGCATGGATATCTGGTGACAAGGTCTTCTAACTTCTGAGAAGCCCTGAACTGGGGTTTTGAAATGTAATTTGATCCAATTTACAAATGACAATATGGCTGAACTAAGAATGAAATGAAAAAAGAAAATGAAATGGTAATGAAATGATTGAAATGTTGAAGACATTAAGGAATGAACAGCTTTAACCAGTCTGGAGGGAGTAAGCTAAAGTTAAAAAAAATAAATTCCTTCTAAATTTAAATTCAGAGACAGCTGGCAGATCTTTCCAAATGACAGCTGCTGCCCCCCTAATGGCTCAACAGTTAAAAATGAGGTCTGCTGTCACCAGTGCATCAAGAGGAGCTCCAGGTATTCGGGGACTTAAGACTTCCACTTGTCTCCAAAGTGGATAGATAAATTAAAATATGGTTCAAAAGTGTATCTACAACATGAAATGCTCTACTCTAACACAGCTACCCTTCTCCTGAAGGGTCAATCCATTGACACATAACTTGGACTTCAATACAAGAATTATTAGAAGATCAAGTTCTACAAACTTATCTAGCCATCCATCTGTTAAAGATCCTGTGTAAACCAATTTTATATCTGAAGGGAGCTAAATGTTGTCTTAGCAGGACTGAAGGCAAGAACCAACTCTAGACTTGGAGGCAGTATCAGGTTACATAGTCATTTTAAAATACTAATTGATAAATACTTTTTATTCTCCAGTCAGAGCCATATTTGAAAATATTTAAGATTACATTTCAAATTCTACCATTAAGTCATTGTTCAATATTGAGCCTTCTGCAAGAATAATCATTACAATGTATAGTTAATGAAAGTTAACACAGTAATATCAAAGAACACAGAGAAAAACAGTGAGAAGTTTGTAAGCAGTCAATATAATTCCATATGTAATATACATAGTAGAAGATACACATATATGCAGGAAAGTGAAACAAATTCTATATATATCTCTCTATTATAAAACAAAAACCTTGGCGACGAGACGTGATCTATTGAAGGGAGATCTTTTGAAGAGAGATAGAGAGACACTTTCACTTCCTGCAAGATAGACAAGTTATGTCATATTTACAGCCTTTCGAAGCAAGTCCCGTGATGCACATGCAGAGCAGGTTAGAGATAATGGAAGTAGGAAAACTCAAAAGTCTCAAAAAATGACAGTAAAATCTCATTAGAGCAAACAAACTGAAAATATTACTCGGTGAAATAACGGAACAGCAAAAAGAGATTGAATATTCAGGTGCTGTACAGGCTTTTAAATGTTCGAAGCGACACATGAAATGCAGATCACACAGCACGGCAGCAGCAGCAAGGTAAAAAGAGAAGGTAAAAAAAAACACCTGTTACTTGTTTCCCATTGTATCACCGTTTAAGAGGGGTTTCGGAGGAGCGACCATGTCTCCTTGGGGTACATTCAGCCTCACTCTTCACAACGGCGTGTAGCGTTGGTGGTGGGGGTGGGGGGGTGTTAGGGTATTGGCAAGCGAAGCGAGCAGGGGGCAAAGCCCCCTAGTATAACAGATAAAACTTGTTATTTTAGTAATAATAGGAAAAAACAACTTTTATTAGTACTGTTATTAACACTTCAGAGGGAGGAGTTGTTCAAGAATTAGTTTTAGTTGATGGGCATTAATCAGGAAAGGACAGACACCATATAAAAAAGGCAAATTCATAGTCAGAAGACAGGAGGAAGTTTAAATACTAGTGGAAGAAACCAAAAACAAGAGTGCACCAATTAATTCAAAGTAAAAAATAAGGTTTTTTTTTAAGCTAGAAGTCTTAATACTATCTTCAGTTTTTTTCCTCTAACTAACTCTACCGGAAAGCTTGTTTACAGAAAATATCCAGCACTAGGATACCAAATGTTGTGTGCCAACAACTTAGATAGGGACAGTGCAGTAACATCACAAGGTCAGGAACCATTCGACCTGCAATTGGCTAATTTCTAGAAGAAACATGGCAGCATCCTCAAAACAACGCCCAAACCTGTGGCCATCTCAAGAAAAAGAAAAGACAAAATAGTGCAAAAATGATGTGAACATAACAAAGTTAGAATAAATAAATTGCAGGAAATACTTATCAGAAATTCCAGATTCCAGTGTAACAAAGAGATCCCTAAGACACTATTTCACATATTCATGACAAGAACATTCAAATTCCTACCAAATATGTTGCCCAGCAATAAATTTAAATGTATTCCTTCATGTCTTACTGTACCATAAAGCATAATATACATCACCATCAATTTACATTATTTTTAAAGAGTTTTAAATAACTCAATTTAATAATAATTGTACTGTATACATATATAAATATGTTGCTATTTATTTATTATCTTTACCTTTTTATGTCATGATCATTGCAGACTGATGACATTTCAATGCTATGTGGCACCTGTCTGACTATAATTATTCTAATAGGGGCACTCAGTGTTACTTCAGCCACCTCAAATGAATAAAAGAAATATTTGGAGAAACAGTAACACGCAGGTATAGGTCATCCTATATTTGTAGCCATACATTAATTTACTGCAGTGGTTCTCAATTTCAGTCCTGGAGTCCCTCTGCGACTGCATGTTTTCCCTCGAATTGATCTCAGTGTTTAATTAGCTGGCCATTTTTCTAATTCTGCATTTCGAAAAATCAATTATTTCAATCAAACCAATTCTAATTTCAATAAATGAACTGTTAGTTATCAACAACCATGTTGAAATATAAAGGTAGAAACACTGTTTTTCCAGGTCCATGACTTAAAATGCTGATATGAACTAGACAGAGATGTTTAAACAGTATGCAGGAATTTCACAGGCTAAGAGGAATAATGAATAACATTTCATTCAGTATACCATAATTTTATGTCTTTGTGTTTATAGAATACATGTTTTGTTTTGAATAATGTTAAATATTCTATAGTCTTTCTGGAAATTTCCAAAATGTTTAATAAGGTTCCTTCATGTTAATTCTTGTCAACTGCTCTAAAATATCATTAAAAACCCAAACATTGATGCTTCCTTATACTGTATTTCAGAATCATTATGTCACTGATAATTTGGCTTAGTTCAAGTTTCAAATTTCTCACAGCCAATAATACTTTGGTGATTCCTCCAAGACATTTATCTTGTAGGGGTTTGTTAATGATATCTGTTTTTTTATTAGAAATAGCTTAAGTCTTAAATGTTACATATATCAGTATTTTTCAGTGCTTTTTGAAACAACATGACACTCTTGAAGACATGTTGACATCCTTAAGAATAAATAACTGTAAATATTTTTCAAAATTATAAACTAAGATTACATTTAATTGTTAATTGCAGCTCTTAATACTGGAAATGACCAAACCGTTTACATGCCGAGTAATCCCACTCCTTTAATTATATCAGCTCTCTACAGACAATTACAGATTTGTTTTCCCTCAGCTTTTATTTCTCCCAGGTATAGGCTCCACATCCATCTCTTTGACCATTTAAAGCATTGATTATTTTGCAGTGAAAACACCTTGTATCTTAGACTGCATCACTAGCAAAGTATTGTAAAATACATCTATTGTAACATACAATAAACTGGATAAAATAAACAATGGGGAACTTTCCTATTCACTTCTAGAGTACACATGAATGGAGCTGGTTGTGTTATGTTTTGTCTTTGGGTGAAGAGCAGTGACTTAATCTTTTGCAGCTTGTCTATTTTTAGCTGGAGTGTGGGCAACACAATTGTTTGGCTGTTTCCTCCTCTCTCATATCTCCTTTCTAAAGCTCAGCCCTTTCATAATCACAGACATGTACACTGTTTGAAGTTTTCATATTCAATGGCAGATACCCATCTCCACATTTTGATAAAATGTCTTTTCAGCGAAAGGTGCAAATCAAAGTACATCTGATTCCCTTGTCTTCTTTCACATTTTGAAATTCAGGGATATATGAATATAGCAATAACTAGCCAACTTGTGGCAAAGCATACACCCCATCATTATCAACATGAACAGTCAATGTGGCTCACAGCTGCATGTGGACTGTAACACAGACCAAAGCGAGTGAGGATGTGTTTGGTGATGTGTTGGGGGTGGGCACATGAGCAAACAGTGTGCATGCCTCGAGAGCGAGGGTGGACGTGGGAGGAGGGTGAGAGTTGGCGGGCGGGGCTCTGTCGTGCGTTCCCCATGACGCGGGAGGAGGGTTAGAGTGGGCGGTTGGGGCTCTGTCATGCATACCCCATGGTCGGGCGACTTGGTCGATTATATATACAGTGGAACCTCAGTTCACGACCATGATGCGTTCCAAAACTCTGATCGTAAACTGATTTGGTCATGAACTGAAGTAATTTTCCCCATAGGATTGTATGTAAATACAATTAATATGTTCCAGACCGTACAAACTCTATGTAAATATACTGTATTTTTTTAAAAGTTTTTAAGCACAAATATAGTTAATTATACCATAGAATGCACAGCATAATAGTAAACTAAATGTAAAAACATTGAATAACACTGAGAAAACCTTGAACAACAGAGAAAACTAACACTGCAAGAGTTTGCACTATAGCGCTACGAACCGCTCACTAAAAACACTTTTTTTTAATGAGTTTTGAGCACAGGGAAAAAAATGAACATTTGAAAAATCTGTAATTTAATAAACAACCAAGAAAAGTAAAATTCCAACAATACACGCGTGCGCCTGTGTGTGTGTCTCTCTCTTTCTCGTGCATCTGTGTGTGTGTGTCTGTCTTGCGCGCCTATGTGTGTGTCTCTCTCTCACGCGCCTGTGTGTGTGTCTCTCTCTCGCGCACCTGTGTGTGTGTGTCTCTCTCGCGCACCTGTGTGTGTGTGTGTCTTTCTCTCGCGCGCCTGTGTGTGTGTGTGTCTCTCTCTCTCGTGTGGCTGTGTGTGTGTGTCTCTCTTGCGCGCCTGTGTGTGTGTTTCTCTCTCGCGTGCCTGTGTGTGTGTCTCTCTCATGTGGACTGTAGCACAGACAAAAGCGACTGAGGCTGTGTTTGGTGAGTTGTTGCATGCGCGCACATGAGCAGGCAGTGCACATGCCTCAAGAGTGACAGGGGACGCAGGAGGAGGGTTAGAGTTGGTGGGCGGGGCTCTGTCGTGCATATCCCATGACGCGGGAGAAGGGTTAGAGTTGGCAGACGAGGCTCTGTCGAGCATATCCCATGGTCTTAGAGTTGGCGGGCAGGGCTATATGAGTTGGCAGGCGTGGCTCTCTGTCTTGCTTGCGCTCTCTGTCTTGCATTCCCTTAGTCAATTATATATATAGAAAATTATATACATTAGAAATCATTGGGGTTGAGTGGTGGCTCTAAGGCTAAGGAGCTGTGCTGGTATCCAGAAGGTTGCCGGTTCGAATCCCCATCACTGCCAAAAAGAGATCCTACTCTGCTGGGCCCTTGAGCAAGACCCTTAACCTGTAATTGCTCCAGGGGTGCTGTACAATGGCTGACCCTGCGCTCTGACCCCAAGGGGTATGTGAAAACTAACAAATTCGTAATACAAAAAAATTGTATAAGGCGAAATAAAGAACAAAAAATCATCTTACAGCACTGCTTGTAAAGCCTGTCCTAATGCATATATCTTCAGCCTTTTAGTGAAACTCTTGGTCTGTCCATTGCTGCGGGCTGGGTTCAGTCAGTCATTGTAACCTGGCAGACTGTAATCCAAAATACATTTTAATCTGGGCGGAGTGACATCAGCCTAAATCAGAGGTTTCTTAACCTGATTTCCACATAAAGTTTCAGATATTATTAAACAGGATATGCAAAACCACATCTGCCTAATATCACAGCTGGCAAAATATCATGACATTTAGATTAACAAAAAGAAGTGTGTACATCCAGACATACTTGAATGGTGTTAAAACGCCATTTTATATGAACAATCCCTTACTGGATTTGTTTAGGGTCAGATGTCTATTTGCATGAGACTAGATTAGCCCATGCTATCTGTGTGGTACATTTTCCTTTACTTAATGAGAATTTACATTAATTCTAACAAATTAATTGCTTGCATAAACACATTTTCTCTTATATATTTTAGAATTGTTTTAAGCTGTGGATTTTGATTCTTATAGTTGCATATTACAGTAATAAATATACTAGTATAAGTTAGTATCTTCAAATGTAAGACCAATGGACTATTTTGTGAGATATCACATGTGTATCTACAGATGGGGAACCATTTGTTGGTATCCTTACAGGTTGCTGAAAAAATGCTGTATGCCCCTTGAAAAGTGATTAAATGAAAAGCAACTGTCCCCTGTATCCCTGCTTGAATTTGATATGTCATTGAGTAAAGCAAAGCAAGTGTCAAAAGAGATAAAGCATTACTTTTCTACAAAGATATTCCAAAATGGCTTAGACATATTTGTTGGTATCCCTAGAAAAGATCCTAAATAATTGGATTAAAGTGATTTTTCAGACTAGCTGTTTTCTTTAATTTGTATCAAGCATGTTTCCAATCATGCAATCAATCATTAAGCCTATTTAAATAGAGAAAAATAATCACTCTGGTGTTTGGTATCATATGTCCCACACTGATCATAGACCAGAGAAAGCAAAGGAGAGAGTGGTCTGGGGAGATGAGAAAGAAGATTATAGACAACATGTTAAAGGTAAAGGCTAGAAGACCATCTCCAAGCAGCTTGATGATCCTATGACAGCAGTTGCAAATATTATTAAGAAGTTGAAGGTCCTTGGGACTGTAGCCAGCCTTCTGGGTGTGGCTGTAAGAAGAAAATTGACCCCAGGATGGGCAGAAGGATAGTGAGAATGATAGGCAAAAAGCTAAAGACAATTGTCAAAGAGATGTAAGCTGAACTCCAAGGTCTTGGTCCATTACCAACTGATGGCACCATGCATTGTTTTTTGAGTGACAGTGGGATCAATGGAAGAAGACTCAGGAGGACTCAACATAAAAAATCTAGAGTGGAATTTGCTAAAATGTATATTGACGAGCTACAATGCTTCTGGGAGTATGTTCTTTGGATAGATAAGACACAACTGGAGGTTTTTGGCAAGGCACATCAGTTCCATCTCCACAGACAAAAAAAAAAAGTTTTAGAAGAAAAGAACACCATATTTACTGTGAAACATGCAGGAGGCTCAGATGTGTTTTGGGGCTGCTTGGCCTCATCTTGCATGGTGTGCCTTGAGCCTGTGAAGGGAACAATGAAATCCCAGGACTATCAAGACATTCTGGAGCGAAACATACTGCCCAGTGTCAGAAAGCACTGTCTCAGTTGCACATCATGGATCCCCAACAGGATAATGACCCAAAACACACAGCTAAAAGCACCCAAGGAATGGCTAAGAACAAAACATTGGACTATTCTGTAGTGGCCTTTTATGAGCCATAATTTGAATTCTATCGAATATATATGGAAAGAACTGAAAAATGCAGTCTGGAGAAGACCCCTTCAAACCTGACCCAGCTGGAGAAGTTTATTCAGTTAGAGTAGGCCAGACTACCTGTGGACAGAGGCAGAAGTGTTGTTGGAAGCTACAGGAATCTCTTGTCTGCAGTGATTGCCTCTAAATGCATAAATATTAGGTTAAGGGTCCCATCACTTTTGTCCATGCCACTTTCAATTGTGTTATTATTTGAAATATTGTCTTGAATCAAAAGTCTATAGCAAGTTCAGATTTTTTTTAAATATGGAATAAACCATGATAGGTGACAATTACTTTTGTCAGTTTCAAATTATTTCAGGGATGATTGTGGATTCTTCTTTTTTCATGGAGCGGTACCAGCAAATTTGCCCATGTCTGTATATAAGCACAACAACTTACTAGCATGCCACTCAACGTATAGGCTCAGTTACGTTAGCTGCTACCAGCTTTTGCTAAAGCAATAAGTTAAACTGAATAGTTGAAAGGCTGAAATGGATGGAATGAATGAATGCTTTTATTTTTATTTTACAAAGCTACTATTTATAATTCAAGTGCCCTGCTACAATTGTTATCGCAGTTGATCTTTATTGTTTCTTAAGCTATGCCTTCTATGTCAAACTGACTAAAAGATCTAACTGTGCAAAAAAGTTGATGTGCAATACAAAGTTAAATGCTAAAGGAACAGAGTTGAATGTTATGATACTATGTGCTGTGAAAACAGTTTATCAGTTTCAGTAATTAGACAGGTGATTTACTGTCTTTTAAGAGGTTTTGGAAACTCATCTTTGTTGCTTTTCACATCAGTATTAGACAAATGTTTTTTTCCATTGTACCTTTTACTTTCCATATAAGATGGACACTACCATTTCATGAAAATATACTGCTACAAATATGCGTGTTGGGTTGCATTACTGAATGACTGAGTGTGGGCGTATATATGAATGAGCCCCAGAGTCCTGTCCATAGTTGTATCCTGCCTTGAGCCCATTGCTGCTTGAATAAGCGAGTTCAGCAAATGAATGAGTATATGGATGTTTAAATAGCTATGCATGATGGCTACCAATAGTTTTTCCATTTTTGTATAGCACATTGTTAAATGGCCTAAAGTGCATGATCAACTGAAAAGACCATCAAACACAAAGCACCAATCAATGAATGCATAAAGATAAAAGATGCTCGTTGTTTATACAGTATACAGTCTGGGTGGCTAGGGAGATGAGGAAAAGAAATACTCTAGCATACCGGAAACTCCTGAGAAAGAGAAATCAATGTTGTTATTGCCTAAAGTTTGTACAACATATGTCTCTCAGACTCCAGCTGTTATACTGCCAGTGAAGCGAGACACTGACCATTTTTTTTTTCTTTGCCTGTAACATTTTACTATCTAAACACAGAAGATGAGCTCGAGGACTAAATTATAAATGTGGTGTCCCAAAAAAAAAAAAAAAAAAAAAAAAACTGGCAGCAAAGTAGTTTTATGCTCACATGCTGTTTTTGAGATAGAATAATCAGACAAGTAAAAGTTACTACACTAAGCAGGCTTAAGCTACTAATCAAGGGCATTAAGAAATAGGCATAGAGTTCATAAATTGTGAAAACAAAAGAAATGCAAAGAAAAAGCTCAATGGACTTTAAGAGTATGTAGTTATTGGCTGGCTTAGGCACTGAATACTTAATTACAGGTGCAAATCAGGTGTGAAATGAGCAAGTAGGTGAAAGTGTACAACACGTGAAGCATTGCTAAGCAACTGAAGACGCTCTCTGAAGAAAGTCAACTAGCTAACGTTACTCAAGTCGCTCTCCTGCTTGGCCAGTAGTTGAAGTGGTGTCAGACTCCAGATGTGCATTTTAACCTCTGTTAGATTTCTCTCCCTGTTATAATAATTTTTAATTCAACCTATCCATTTTATCTATTAATTAAGTTTATGTAATAATAATAATTATTAATTATGTATTTGCCATTTTCGTGAAGGCCACACTCATTTGTTTTGGCTTAGAAATTTTTTTTTGGCTTTAAAAAACAGATGTGAATGGATGATGTGTCTGAAAATGTCATTGTGTCAGGTTTTATCCCAAATATATTTCCATTTCCATGAAAGGAAAAGCCCCCACTCCTGACATAGCTATATTAGATATTCTTCCATTGAAACCATATTGAAATTAAGGCCTAGCTATGATGCTGCCACATTCAACAATAATTTAATAGATTGTATAAATGGATGTAATTTAACTATTAAAGTCTCTGTCATGTACATCCTGAAAGATAATTTAAATGCTTTGAGGCTGTAACAAAGACCTAAAGAGAGCTAAACTGACACACTTCAGTGGCATCTTGACACCTGACATGTGCTGTCCACTCTTTGTTTGAACAGTACCTGCAAGTAGTATACATGTGATTAATGTCATTCCCGTGTATCTTTTAAAAATGCTTCCTTGTTTGGGTCTGAGCTTAGTGTGGCCTCAACTTTTAAAATAGTTCTATTATGCATATGTAACAATTCCCATGAAAATAAAAATCTGTTTAAATTGTACAACCACATCCCCATACGTGAGTGACAGAACCGCAATGAGGCTAGCGCGTAGAGCAATCACGAGCAGGGGACAAAGCCTTGGTATTTTTATACTATGTCTAAAATGTCTTCCAAAATTAAAGTATGTATTACTGAAAAACATTTGAATAATGTAAGGGCCTTTATCTTGGGACTTGAACAATAACTGTATACTAAAGTGAGAAAGAATTAAAATGATAGGATTGAAAAAGTCGAGACAGACAAGAGAATTCATTATTGTCACTCATATCATCTCTGGCATACAACTGCTTAGGAATAAGAAAAAGAAGTAGAGTAAAAATACAGACAATATAAATTATTTAACAATAAAGAGTATGAGAACAAATATTCTCAATTCAGACTGCTATGATTTTGTAAACAATTGTATGCAAATAACTGGAACATGGATTTTAATTATTTAAGAGAGTTGAGAGGCTTTCAAGAGGAGACCTACAATGGAAGCCTTATGGGCTGAGTCAGTAAACGCTAAATTCACCAAAATAGCTAGAAGCAAAAGGGTTAAGCTAAATTCATATGTCTTTTAGCAGAAAACCCAAATAATCTCTGAAAACAAGAAACCTTGCTCAATACACTAGTCCTCCTAGGTTCACAGAACAAACTGCAGACATTTAATAGTCTGAAGCTCTACCTTAAAGCCACTGTGATATCACCCACACTCATACATACACCCTAACATGTGCAGCAAAATAACAATAGAAATGTAAAATGGTGCCAGTGGAGCTATCAGTGAAGAATCCCTAGAAACAGCAAAAAATAAACCATGACAAAAGAGAGAATTTATTTAATTCCAGACATAACACCAAATCAATGAAAAGATTGTGTAGCTGCATCTCTTTCAGGTTTTTGTATTAGTTACTTTCTATAATTAAATTATGCTATTTTTCCAGTTACAGTTATGGGGTACAGAGCACAATTTGAATCTATGGTAAACAGACTAAGAAGAAAATAAACTAGGAACATTCCATTTACTTTACATGTAAACTTGTAGAGGACACGGTTAGAGGCCTTCCATTATTTATTTAGCTATGTGCTCTTTATAGCTACTGTTTATAAAACCAAACATTTTAATATAACTAGGCAAATACCTCTACAAATGTAACATAACATTAATTATCAAGAGCGACTCTTACAGATAGTTTGGCCAAATTAAAATTTGATATGCTAAAAAATAGGAGTATTGTTTTTCTCTTAGTAGCCCATGAATGTGAAAAATGGGTATTTAATGATACTATGAATTGTCAAACATTGCAATAAATGATGGAAAACATATTTTGTACCAGTACTCACATTGAGGAAACGCGACAAAACTAGGCAGCCTCTTGGCTGAGGATTGAATTACTGCCATCAGGTTTTATTTCAGGTTGTTTCATTCTCTCTGATGAGTCTCCATATTTTCCTTTTCTTCAAGTGCTATCTCTTCAATGGGTAGTTGTTCATGCTCTGAAGAAGAGAAAGAAAGCAGTGCCATTCATTGTAGCCTCTGGTTTTCTCTCACTGTTATGTTTTTAGCATCATTACATTTAACAACAGAATGATACTGTTTCAGAATTACATTCAATAACACAGCTGACAACAGAGGATTCAAGGAGGTCCTCGTATGTACTGCCTAACTCACAAGTTATCTAGTAGACACACTACTATTTACAGCAACCTAATAGAACACATTATGACTCACACACAGAGCATTTCACAATAAATAATGTTTCATACAATCCATTACACTTTCCACAGTCCAAACTTATGCTTTCAAGTGAAATGTCTTCCATCAATTGCTGTCATCTTTGTCTCCACTAACCTTCAAACCAGAATTGCTATGCGTACCCTTGGCAACACCTGCCCCTCTTTGCCATTGCCAGACAACAGTAATTACTCAAGCAGCACTTAATCCTAATCAAAATTGCCTCTCTCTGTTTATTTATTAGACTTTGAGCCTTTAGCATTCATGGTTGAACAGAAATCTTTTTCTCTAGCTTCTTTCATTCATATTTGGTCACATTTTATGATTCATTTTCTTTTCTTAACTTTAACTGTTCCACAGAATCCTACTTTGCCGTTGATCCATTTATTGTCTTTATCATGACTGTTCAAAATTCTGTGTTATCTAGTGGTTTTTTCTAAAACTCAAATATATCCTTAAATGATGCTGCCGGCTGCATATTTTCTCTGTTATTCAGCCAAGGCCTCTAGTTCACTTTTGAAAACTTAAATGCAGATTTACCAGAAATTCTTAAGACTGAACTTAGACTGGGCTTTGTGGGTGGCCATTTGGGAGGGCTAATCAGTCTAACAAAAGAAATGGACAGAATGATCAGAATTAGAGAATTAGTATCCTAAAATAATAATAGATAGATAGTACTTTATTTGTTCCAAATATAGCTTTTTACAGAAGCTCAAGAAAAAAATGTAAAAATATTATCTTGATGGAACTTTAAATGAAAATTGAGCTATAGTACTAGAGAATGATTCCAATTAATGAACATTTAAATGTGAAATACAATAACAATTTGCATAAAATCGATTGGCATTACACCAATGTTTTTTTTTTTTGTACTGGGAAAACCAATCCATAATACCATGTTGTCTATAATAGTACAGTTTGACTACAAATAAGGGTGACATATGGTTTTCTTAGGCAGATTCACTGTTAAAAGTGAACCATGGACCAGAAAATTACAATGCTGAGACATGCAAGAGATTCGGAACCTTTAATCTTTAAACATTCACACTGTCTACCTCCTTAAAAGTTTTGCTGTTTCTTATCCAGAATCTTGGACAACCAGAAAGTGAATGACATTGGCCTTTACACCTTTGAAATGGTGATGTCATGTGCCACAGCTTTCAGCTGTCACATGTAGCAATAAGGATAGCAACTATATAAACGCAGCCAAAGATGGCAGCACACATGGGAAAAGAAAATGGTGTTACTTCAAGATGTAAAATTTTAAATAATTTTTAATCATTAAACCATGAACAGAAATGAATTCTACATACTTATAAACCTGTTTTTTAAAAATGAAAGTAAAACCGAAGGATAACACTTTAGTTTAGGTACTACAAAAATGCATCTATTATTCATTTACTCTTATGTGACAAGACACATAACAAAGCAATAACACAAAGCATCAGTAAAGTGTTTTTTCAGTTCTTCAGTGTGACCTGCACTTTGGAGTGGTCTGAGGGGCTTAATTGAGACACATTTCTTTTACATATTTAATATAAGACCAATGAATCCTTGATATTAACAAGTATTTTAACCATCATGTCAATATGCCACACATCACAGAGATGAATACCCTATCTACTGATGTTTTATAAGTTTTATGAAGACCAAACGAAGAGTTTGTTAAGGCCTTGTTACATAAGAGTAAATGTATAATAGATGCATTTTTGTAGTACCTCAATTAAAGTGTTACAGTGATTATTATGTTATTTTACTTTTAAAAAAGGTATTTTCAAAACTGATTGGTAAGGAGGAGAAGGTTTGACACACTAAAATGCCCACAAAACAACAATAAAGTGAAGAAAGTGGTAATACTATGACATTCTGCATTTATAAGCACTAATCAAAAGGAAAAACATAAAAAAATGCAATATGAGAGATATTCTCCTCCACTAGACCAGCTGTTTGTGGAAGTCTGTACAGACTTTATAAAGAACAGATGTGCATCTAAGAGTTAAATTGTTAATATCAATTCAGCTAAACATTACTAACGCCACCCAGTTGAAAAGCAAATACAAGACACAGTCCTTGTTTCCCTTGGCAACATTTCCTCTTCAGCCATGGAACTGCATGGCTTTTACACACTCCTTTAAGCCACTTCATTACGATTGCTGCTTATTAGCTGACTGCACACTCTCTCATACTATACTGCCTCATTCCGTGGTCCTCAGAATTGTCCCTACAGAGACCCCTTATGACTTTTGGTATGTGGTTCACATAATTTCTTACTCAAAGCTGATTTGACTTTAATTCGTTTAATTAGATACCCTGTCTCAGTGCTCAGCCTAGGTCATTATCAGTAAACATCATAAATATTTTGCTTTTCAGGTGAAAAAAATGTATGTGCATCTGTTGTATAGGAAATTAGTGTTACTTACAGAGAACATATTTCTTACTGTATATTTTTTAATAGTGCAGCTTCTAATGGACATGATGGTGTGTAACTGACACTGAAAAAGCTTCATCTTTGTTGGCCACCTGTTGAAAATGAGATTTCTTGGTCAGTTTTACCTTAAACATATTAAGATAAAACATATATTTTTTCTGCTGTAGGTGGAAAGTTACATTTGGCAAGTGATAATCTCCCACTGATCCAGGTAATTTACAGGTGCTCTCCAATTTATACTTGGTTGTCATTGATAATGTGAATGTCGTTTTATCTTAAAATAAGAAATCACTCTTACTATGATACCTACCTGAAACCGTGTCAGTACCTCAGTACGTTTTTATATGTGTTACTTACATTTTAATAACTGGCACCTTGCCTCCAAAATACCTATTTTTCCAAAAGTAATTTAAAATGTTCTATATATGTCATTGATTTAATGTGCTCTTAAGAGTGTTTTGACTGCCAGTATTACAGAAAACATGTTTTATTTGTCAGTTAAAAAGGGACCTTCTCCAGGTAGGTACAACTGATAAAATCTTTAGTCGATCTCTTTCAAGCACACAGAAGGAGGGGCGAAAGAACCTTTACTGCTTTTTCCACAGTGGAATTACAAAGTAGGCTGCGACAATGGAACTTGACATTTTAGTTTTTCTCAGATAAGGACATCTTTGTTGGGAAGTTGTGCATCTCAAAATGTAAATGAAAGAAAACATGGATTATTTTTCAAATAAATACTGCAATCATTTATCAGAAAAATTATTTTGGCACTAAATTTACAAAGACACTATAGTTTATTCATTGCCATAAATAAAATATATAACATTGATTTTGACATTGAAGGTGCTTCTATTAGAAAGCGCATTGGCTCAGACTTATTAAACTAAACTTTTTTTAGGAGCGACAAATATAAAAATGACCTGGGGTATTGACACAGGCATTGAAAATAAATAAAATGAACATATATGTTTAAAAAGGTTAATTTCTTCTATAATAGTGCACATCAATTTATTAACATTGCAGTGTGTTTGAAACTTGACAGGGTAGCAAAGATTTGTAAATTCAGCAATGTGCTATAATGTCCTATTCAAAGATGCCCTATAGATTAAAAGAGAGCAGACTATGTCTTAAAAAATCTCAAAGGCTTCAATAAAATTAAAACATCAGGGTTACTTCTGTAAAACAGTGAATTACCTGCAAGTATTTTAAAACATCAGTAGAAACATAGGAAAGTGCATTTGAAAGGGAAGCATTTCTTGACACAATCGGTTATGGGAAGTTGGAACAAACAACTAAGTTGTGTAGTGAAAGTGGAGACCTTGACAGCTTTAAATATGTATAGTACCTGTACGATACAAGTGACAGAGCTGACCAAATGACTTTGATGGATTGATTAGTTTGTGAAACGTCTGCCATTCTATCTAATTGAACAGGCTCAATTAAAAGCAGGATTTGTTTTCGGTTTACAGAAAAAGCCTTTCCCCAGGGTTGATGTTGAACACCTAAGGCCAAAACACACCTTTCTTTTGTTACTCTCAGCTATTTGCTTTGGAGGTGACACCCATGGTACATTTTCATTTAGTTACACCTGGTACAAAGATAACAAAGCCTGCCCTGATTCATATGTTGTGATCTCACATAAGACTTTTTTTCTTATCAAGCTCTTATCTTAATTGCTGGGTGCAATTTAAGCACAAATGGTATTACCTATACAAAATAATAACATCTGAAGTACACTGAAATTGATCCTACAGCGTTATCATGCTGTAAAAATGCTTACACTTTACTTCATTGTGAAACTGTGTGGTGCTCTTTGTGTCCAGCCAACAGAAGGCAATTAGGAACAACACATGGTGAAAGACCCCTCAAATGAGAAGTGAAGGTTGAGGTGGTACTGACCAGGACACCCAGGGTGACAAAATAATCTCTTACTGAAAGTGTGTAAAGCTAAGATATGCAGTGAGTTGTGTTTTAGGTAATTTAAAAGAACCTGAATGACAAGAGATGAGCACTACAACATGGTCTTCATCTAGAATCTAGAAAATCAGTGTTCATTGATAACTAGCTAAGGGAGGAAAATAAACAAGAAGATGTGATTCCAAAGCTATATAATGAGAGATTTCTGATAATTTAGAAAGTAAAATGTTCCCTTTAATCATTAGTATGCTAAAAACAATAGTATCTATTACAAGCAGGACAAATAATCCATTACCTCTAAGATATACCAGTAGGATGGATAGTTAATGGGTGGCTATAAATCACCCTGATTATTGAAGGTTTACTGTATCAACTCAAAGAGCGCTTGACAGCAGAACAATGACAAGTGATTCTAAAATGTATGTATACATTACAGAAACACAATAACCAAGCAGATAATTTGGCACTTACATCCATTTGATTCCAGGCTAAAGTTGTCTCTGAGTGTAGTTTGCATGGATTTTTTGGTGGACACTGTTTTTCTCCTATAATTTAAGACATGTTTGGATTATGTAGGTTGTGCATGGCAGATTCCTGTTGTGGATCCACCAGTGCTAAGATATGCACAAGTATTATATGACCTTGATCTAGATTAAATGATTCAGTAGAAGAGAAAATGTATGCCTATCTACCCATTCATTGTCTGGACCTACCTTTTCCATTGCCTTGTTGTAGGAAAACAAAAATGAGAAAGATCCGCATGATTTCAAAGGATTACCATAACTCAAAAGACCATTCTGATGCAGCTATCCAGTGATACAGTGTTACACAGTACAGTGTATATTAATACAATATCACTTGGACTTTAATGTAAAGCTAAACAAGGTATACCTAAAGATCAGGCTCAGTCCAACCAGTAATTTGCCAAACCAATTTACTGTAGTCAAATATTAAATTTATGGGGAAATTGAAACTGTTAAGCAGCGTTGTGTGCAAGGCCGCCATTACAGGGAACACCAACATGATGACACTTAACCTACCATGAGCAGAAGCAGGAGGAAATTGGAATACTGCCGCAGAACGCAAGAAAATTGTGCAGACTCAATAAGGCAGAAATCAAACTTACCTCCTTGGAAGTATAAGAGAGCAGCTAATCACAGGGACAGGAAGCTATTCCATGAATATACTCAGTCCTCAGAAACCCTTTTGGGTAAGATTTGGAATCATTTTCTTGCTTTACATAAGCATATAAGAAATTTGATAAATGAGAGACCACTCAGTTTATCAAGCCAGTTTGTTTGGCTTATAGCTAAGCTGTTCCAATATCTCTACATAACTTTCTTTGGACGACAAAGATGGAAAAAAATAAGGAACCAGTTGAGGTGCTTCTCTCTCTTCCTACCTTGCACTTACATGCAATATGTCTTTTTAAAAGGTGTTTGCTCACTACACCAGGCTGCCTCCCGATAGGTAAATTACTGTATGTCTGTTGCTTTGGGTGAGCAGCTTAGTTTTAGGGACACGAATAATGGAAACACTAAGAAACCTACTGCCATCCATTAATTACTCTTCCTGAACTTTACTTTACAGAGTCACCGGGAGCCACAGTCTGTCGTGTTAGCAATGGGCAAGGCAGAAACCCTGCCCAGGGTTTGTTTCCTGCCTTGTGCCCTGTGTTGGCTGGGATTGGCTCCAGTGGACCCCCGTGACCCTGTGGTTAGGATGTAGCGGGTTGGATAATGGGTGGATGGATGAAGACAGAAACCTTCCCTGGGTCAGGATGCTAACTGATAACAAATCACACCTACTTATATGCACAGTTGGCTAATTTAGAGACACACATAGCTGGAGGTAGCAGAGTTAAAGATGCTAAGATTTGCATTGGGTGTGACGAGGATGGACAGAATTAGAAATGAGTACATTAGAGGGTCAGCTCAAGTTGGACGGTTGGGAGACAAAGTCAGAGAGGCGAGATTGCGTTGGTTTGGACATGTGCAGAGGAGAGATGCTGAGTATATTGGGATAAGGATGCTAAGGATAGAGCTGCCAGGGAAGAGGAAAAGAGGAAGGCCTAAGAGAAGGATTATGGATGTGGTGAGAGAGGACATGCAGAACAAGATGCAGAGGACATGAAGATATGGAAGAAGATGATCCGCTGTGGCAACCCCTAACGGGAGCAGCTGAAAGAAGAAGAAGAAGAAGAAGAAGTAGGCACAATCTACAAGCACCCTGCAAGTAAAGGACAGGCAAGGCCTAGGGAGGATGTGCAGACTCCAGAGGAACAGTGACCTGATGACGTAATTGAACACATGGCTCCTGGCACTACAAGACCACAGCAGTAACAACGATTTCATCATGCTGCCAACAGAACGTACGCTTAGATTTTTTTCTGATATGAAAGAGAATGTGAGAAAGGTAACAAAAAGAGACCATACAGTCTGTGTTGTCTATTTGATTAGTTATTAGCAAATCCATGGACTGCAAATTTGTAGCTAAACTGCTCTTCATTTTCCTAATTAGTGGTTGATCTGTGCTGTTAAATAAATTTATTGTCTATTTAATTGTATTTTTTTCTTTGTGTAGTTACTGGATATACTAGTTGAGTTATTATGAATTTGCTTATGGGTTGTTTTTTTATCTATTTAGTTCAAACCTGCATTTTGGTGTACAGGAACACTGGCCACTAGGCAGGAATAAGCACTTGATTTGGTGCCAGTTAATCTCATGAAATGCTCACATACATACGCACACTCATTCACATAAGGACATTTTGAAGTTGCTGGCTAATGCACCACACATGCCTTTTGTCTACTGGAAGAAACATTGTTAATTCAATAACTGCCAGACAGTGTTTAGAAGCTATTAAGAAGGCTAACGAAATGTTAGGTTATATATTGCCTTGATGTGTAGTCCAAGGAGGTTATGCTCAACCTTTAAAACCCACTGGTGAGGACTCATCTGGAGTATTGTGTAGAGTTCTGGTCTCCAGGGTACAAAATGGACACAGTAGCACTAGAAAGGATCCAGAGAAGAGCGATTCCAGAGATACAGGGGATGAATTATGAGAAAAGCTTAAAAGCTTTTAAGCAAAAGAAGATTAAGAGCAGACATGACTGAAGTGTTTAAAATTATGAAGGGAATTCATACAGTAGATTGAGACTGTTATTTGAAAATAAGCTCATCAAAAATACGGGGACACAGTTGGAAACTTGTTAAGAGTAAATTTCACACAAACAATATAAAGTTTTTCTTTACCCAGAGAACAACAGACACATGGAATAAGCTACCAAGTACTCTAGTAGACAGCAGGACTTTAGGGACTTCAAAACTACACGATGTTATTTTAGAAGAATTAAGTGGATAGGACTGGTGAGGGTTGTTGGGCTGAATGGCCTGTTCTCATCTAGATTGTTCTCATATTCTAATAAAGCAGGGATGGGGGAACAAGCCAACTTTACACAGTCAGTGATCAGTGGAAATGTGTGGCACCAGGTCAAACCGTGTCACTCCTTCAAAGTACACTTACATTTCACAAAAGAAGTTTGTTGATTTTGACTTCTGAGCATATGTCAGACTGACGCAGAATATAACTCAACAATTTTCCAGTACCTTCTACAAGAGTAAATTAACAGTAATGATGCACTGTATGATACAACTGAAATGATTATCTGCAATTACTCAGCAAAACAGTTCTGTTGAGACCTGCTGAAGTATGTCAATATTTAAAGCAGCTGCATTAAAATACTTCACAAACCAGTCCTCTTCTCATTGAAGCTAGGCTGAGAATCTCACTTAGGAAAGCAAGATATAACATAGCATTCTTAAACTTACTTAATCCATTTCTGGGTGGTTCGGGGCCAGAGCTTTCCCCAAGAGCACTGGGTGCAAGTCAGGAAACAGCCCTGAACAAAGTGCCAGTCCATCGCAGGTAAAGATGAGCTAACAATTAAATGAGAAGTCAAGCAAAATGACACCTTTTACTGGCTAACTAAAAAGATTACAATATGCAAGCTTTTAACATCCACAGTGGCTAACACGGTACAACACCCTACCACATAATCAACAATTAGAAATCTATGCTTGAAAACATATAACTCATCCAGCCATCATAGATTTATCCAAAGTCAGGTTGATTAGTTAAAAAAACAGGGTGGCACTGAGGAGGCTGAAGTGAAGTCATATCATTAAATAAACCAAAGTGTGGATAGTAGGATGTGGCATGGTTCCTAAAATCACTGAATAAAAGTTACCTTCCTCTTCAGGAATGACTTCACCACTACGTCAGTATCTAACAGAACTACCTACTTAGTGCACACTTCCTAAACACCCTTATCAGGCTCTTTCCAAATGACTTCTTTTTTGAAAACACCTTATGTCTATGCTATATATGTCAAAATCAATAGCGATTGTTTAATGTAAATGGCTGAATCAATAAATATAAAGACATGAGTCCGGGAAAATAACAATAGTATGACCTTACAACAATGTCTACAGCGCAGTGTTTCATGGCATTTTCCTGCAGAACGTTCAAAGCATTTTCACACATAAGAGCATCAGAAATATTGATAAGAATCAAGGACAGGACCAGCAACATGCCTTGGTAGGCAATTTAAAACTGATTGTTACAAGCCTTCCAGGATTAACATGTTTTGTAAAATGAGTACACATCACATACTGTAGATAGACAGATAGATAGATAGATAGATAGATAGATAGATAGATAGATAGATAGATAGATAGATAGATAATAAATTGCACTGTTGTTAATGCTGCCGCCTCACAAATCTGGGTGATTGAGTTACAATCCCAGTTCCCCGAAAGTGTATGTGAATTATGTTAAACTGTGATTTTTAACTGTCCCTGTGTGGATGTGTCTATATATGTTATCTGTGACAGACTGGTGTTTCGTTTATGGTCAGCTCCTGGCTTGTGCCCAAAGCTGAGAGGATAAGTTCTGGGCCTCATGACTCTAAACTAAAAAAATGTAGAAAATGAAAGAGGGATGGATCAAAAGTTGGATGGATGGATTGATGAAAAGATAATTGCAACAAAAATGGCACAGACAGTGTGGCCTAGTGACAAATGTGTTAGAATGTAAGCCACTGCATTCTGCCATACTGGCTTACAGTGTGAATTTAAGCAAAGTAAATTAACCTGACAGCTCTACAGCCGAAGACACATGTGACCACTTTACCATTGTGACTTGAAAGGCACTTGGGTCAAAAGTAACAGCTACTTATGTAAACAAAAAGAACAGGCTGGTGCTGACTAGTGATGGGCGATTCACGAACGATTCGTTCTTTTTGAATGACGCTTTTCAGCGAATCATTTGAATCGATTTGTGAGTACGCATGATCAGTGGAGCTCAACAGGACTAGTGCTGAAGCACATGGGTGTCCTGCATTACTTCTCCATCGTCTTCTGTTTAATTGCCGCTCCCCGCTTGGGAATTGTAAAGTGCATGCGCAAGAACTGCCTGACTCATGAATCTCAACTCATTAGATTTATGAACAAGTCAGCACCACAGAATCAGCCTAATGATTAATTTGATTTGTGAAGGAGTCAGTACAAGTTGCACAATTCTCATTCACCTGTGATTCTGTAATGCTATGTCTTATTTTAATTATGTATGTTACATACTTTGGGTTTGGAAACAGAGCAATGGCATATAAATTATCATGTTAAATATATAATGAATTATATATTTATATATAATTAATCAAATATTTCTAGATAATGAATTAAATATAAATAAACAAGCAATAAAATTAATATATTTGTATATATTTGTATATACACATATGTACATATATATGAAACTAATGTACAAATTATATTTATTTATATTTATTATATTTATTTGTAATGCAATCGGAGTGGATCCCCTGCCACTACAGTATAAGAATTGATTCTCTTAAATGGGTAATTCAAAAGAATTGATTCAGTAAATTAAATTGAAATGTCCATCACTAGTGCCAAATGAATAATAACTGAAATTTGCTTTAAAATCTTATGTAGTTGGTTTCTTATGATTTAAAATGTCTGTAGTATACCTGAACCACCCTCATAGCACAGGAACCAAGTTATAATGGATGCTAAAGTAAGAGCTGTATTCTGTAAACATGACAATAATGGCCCTATAAATCCATGAATTTTACTAAAATTATTGTGAGAAGCAGTCTGTAGAAGAGTTCATACCATAAATGAACCAAGAAGGCCTAAATAAATAAAAATGTGGTTTATTAAATTAATAAACACTGTTGCATGGGGCAGCATGGTGGTGCAGTGGTAGCACTGCTGCCTCGCAGTAAGGAGACCTGGGTTCGCTTCCCGTGGAGTTTGCATGTTCTCCCCGTGTCTGTGTGGGTTTCCTCCGGGTACTCCGGTTTCCTCCCACAGACCAAAGACATGCAAGTTAGGTGCGTTGGAGATCCTAAATTGTCCCTAGTGTGTGTGTGGTGTGTGGGTGTGTGTGTGTATGTGCCCTGCAGTGGGCTGGCACCCTGCCTGGGATTTGTTCTTACCTTGCGCCCTGTGTTGGCTGGGATTGGCTCCAGCAGACCCCTGTGACCCTGTGTTAGGATATAGTGGGTTGGATAATGACTGACTGTTGCATGGCCATCTGGAAAGTGCTAAAAATCACCCCTTCATATCTCTTTCTCTGCATATGTATATCTCTCTATTATATTAAAAAATCCTGGGACGAGACAAGACTTTTTAGCCTGGGACTTTTCAGAGAGATAATTTCATATCCTGTGAGACGAGACTTTGTGCCAAGAGATTTAACCACACCCGGGGCTGGAAATAAAAGACAAAGAGTAGATGACAAAGTAGAACATTGTAATGAGGTTTAAAAATTTTGGCACGATACACATGCAGAGCAGGTTAGAGATAATGGAAGTAGTAAAATTCGAAAGTCTCCAAAAAATGATAGTAAAGATCGTATTGGCGCAAACAAATGGATGTTATTACTCAGTGAAATAATGGAACAGCGAAAAGAGATCAAATATATGGACATAGGTGATATGACAGGAGTATGTAGATATTGTCCTGCTTTAAACTTTAAGTCGGAGACTTGTAGATCGTCTAGTTCGTGTTGTCATCAGGGAAAAGTAGTGTTTCTTCCCAATGAAGAGGCATATCAACGAGAATTAAAAGATTTGTTGTTTGATGAAAGTGAAATCCACATACGCGAATGGCAGAGACGCGAAGAGGCTGGCATGTAGTGTAGGCTGGGAGGTTGGCGAGTGAAGTGAACACACCTTAATAAAAAAACAAGTATCTGTGTGTCCATCTCTGACATCTCTCTCTGTCTCTCTCTCTCTGCCAGGTTCACTACATTCCCTCCCATCCTGAGAGAATCTTACATATGTCTGCGCAGGCCACTCCATCATCTTGTAGAGCCCAAGTGTTCCTATCAGTAGCCTTCTTAGGACATTTGTATAATCATAGGGCATTGTCCACCTGGCAAACCCCCATCTTCTGTCTTAGCATGACAGTAGGTGTCATCAGTGCCAGTGCTTGTTTCTTGGTTTCTTTTTACTGTTCCCCGCTATTGCTCTGTGACTTTCTTTCACTCTGGCGAGAGTACAAACATCACTGGGAAAAGTGGCTACCAACATGGATTAAAACAGTCAAAGTGGTTCATAGGAGCAAATACAACTATCCATATTTATACAAACAACTGAGATCTGTGTAAAAACAACTCTAATCTGGAACAATGGGCACACGTGATTGCTGCTGTAACCTAATAGGGGGGAATTGTGCAAGGCTTAGGAAAAGCAGCACAGATAGGATAGGATGGCATCACAGGCTCTACTCAAATGTTTCAGTCAATCTGTAGAATGTAACCTATACACTGGTTATTATTCAAGTCACTATGTGACAAATAATGACATTACTGCTTTAGAATCTGTAAAGAGAAGAAACTAAGAATAAGAGAAACAGACTATGAAAACCCAAACTGAATTCTACCCATCTATTTTCTGACTATGCATTCTTTAGTGCAAGAGGGAGATAAAGTTTATCCCATCAGCATAAGTAAAGAACTAATGTGTCCACCTTAATACCTGTGAGTACTATGCTGGAATAGTAAAGGGACCTCATAAAAACATGGAGAGAGCACACCAACTCCACACAGATGGCATCTCAGTCACAAATTAAACTGGAGTTCAAGTTAATCTGGCAAAATAATCAAAGAAAACAATGAGAAGACACTAAATGGAAGGGAGGTGTATTCTGGAAAAAAGCTACTTAGCCTTTATATTTATATGGAAATGCAATGTAAATGAATGCAATGCTGGTGGCAAGATAATTTAACATTGATAACCACTTTCTATCAATGTTTGTTTTACACTATTCATAGAGCACACCCTCTCATGGTGTAATACAAAGCAAGCCAGAGTAAAACTGAAAGTCATAGTTCATGATCAGTCAACCAAGTAGACTTAAAAGCGTAACGATTCACTGCACGTTTCAGAAGGCACAGAAATTCAAATTAGGGAATATAGTTACATGTACAGCCAATCAAAATACAAAGAGAAAAGCTGTACTTTGAGACTGATTTGCATGTGGCCACTGTAGTAAACTCTTGTTGCCCACTCACTATCTTCAACAACACACAGGACACCTTGGTAAAAAAAAAAAAATACATTCCAGGCATCAGCCACACCCTAGATTGTTGCATATGTGAGTGTGATAGAATAATAGTTGAACATGTTCTACTGCACAATACTTTTCAAAACACACCATTTAATAAATAGAAATAACCATTTTCAGAAAGTGGCTTCACTACAAATATTACAGCAATGATTTTAGCAGCAATGTGATCATTGCAGTTTCACGGCTTAACTCAATGTTTGGGAAGTGTAATTGACATTATATTTAACAAATATTGTTTCTTTTATCTTTAGCATGTTCTTGTCTTTAGCTCTGACAAAAGTGAATTAAACTAAGATGTGTCGCCTCACCCCCCCACCAAAATTCACTGATAATGCTTTGAATTGACAACGTGAAACTCTGCCTACTGTCAACACTGTATCAATATATTTATCAGATTGCAAGCAACCTGATTCTGCTGCAGATCAAAATACATACAGTCTAACAATAACTTAATCCATATTATGGACTAGCTCTTCCTGTTACAGGACTGCTGGGAGTGGGAGTCCAAACTGAATGGTGAGAAGAACAGCATTTCACAGAATGTGTCACTGCCAAGTCATCAGTTAGTTCAATGTGTGTCTTTGGGATGTGGAAAGAACCCAACTTATATTGACACAGGAAGACCTGGCAAACTCTACACAGATAGTGAGTACTCAGATCTAAACTCATACAGATAGTAATCAATCAAATGGAAACTATGAGGACCTAAGGGTAATGTGCAAACTGCACACAGACATTGACCATTCAGAAAGGACTTACAGGGAAACGTGCACATTCTCATTCTATATGGAATCTATAGAAACATAGGAACTACTTGTAAACTCATAGTGATACTTAAGATGGAAACCATAAGGACACAAACTTCACATAGACAGTGATCTTTCAGAATGGGGATACTGGAAAAACATAACAACTCACACAGATAGATGTCATTCAAATAGAAACTATAAAGACAAATGGAGAATTTTGAAGCTTCACATAAATAATAACCATCTAGATGGAACCAAAACTGTTCACAGATTGTGAACAGGCTAGCAATGATAAATATTGTAGGTCTCTGGTCCTGTGAGGCTACTATGCTAAGTATTGCAACTCTGTGTCTTTTCATAATGGCCATAACATCCTAAATAAATCAGTTTTAAAATACATATCAAAATTCAGATGCCAATCATCTACTAAAATGAAAAACCTTTAAAGAAGAAAAGGCTTGCTATGTGGTTTTCTATTAAATGTCCTTGAATTATGGCAAGATTCACACTGTCCCTGAATATCAATCTAATCTTGAGCATGAGCTGTTTATTGACTTTCTTGTTTCCTGCAGATCAGAGAATTAGCAGATGGAGGACTCTGCTGAATAATGAATGAGTTCCATTTACGCATCAGACTTAAGCGCTGCAGGAACAAAAAAGTGTGTTTAAAAGGACTGTGAGAGCAGCAGAGCACACCACAACCAAACCCCTTAGCTCTGAGTAATGTCGGTGTCGACCTTCCTCAATCTGAGTTAAGGCAGAGATAATTAATCTGGTCATGCATACATTCCAGTATAAAAACAGCTTTAATATAATATTTTATTCTGATACTGCCATGTCAAAATGAAGAGCCCTAAAAGATATGTAAAACCTATGCTGCTCTGAACTAGAAAAGGAGGATGAATGAACGAATACAGCAAAAATGTGGGACATAGTAGCTGTTCATTCTCCCACTAGGCTGAGTGTTTGTGGCCACAGACTTAGTCACTTGTACTCTGTTGAGACAAAACAATGGGCTTTTCCCATCAAAGCCTGGCCAGCTGCTTTCATCTCAAACCCATGATTCAGTGCTCATTTGCCTTTGCTATATAAATGATGACACATGAAAATATAAATAAAACTGAAGGTTAACTTATCCTGAAGAGCATCTAGGGCCTAGTTTTATGAAATTTGAGAATAGAGAAATACAGGGGCCTGCAGTGACTACTTTGCCATCAAAGGGTATTCCCCTTGTGATACAGTATGCCTCAAACTAGTTTATGGTGGTCTCCAGTTTATGGCCTGAGTGGAGTACTGTTAAAAGCCTGCAGCCCAGAGTCAGGCAATCCCTGCTTTGGGAAACTGCATACTGTGTATACATGGACTCTGGACAGGCCTGTGAGAGACAACTAACTGACGATTTCCTTGGAGCACTGTAAGCTGTGTGAGTTTCGTGATTTTGAAGGGAAAACTGTTAAAAGGGATCAACAGGCCTGTCAGCAGTAAGATATTACATGTAGAGGAAGGAATGTACAGTGCCTATAAAAAGTATTTACCCCCTTGGAAAGTTTTGCATTTTAGCATTATACAACATTAAATCACAATGGATTTGTTTTTTTTTTTTTTACATTGATCAACAGAGAAAGACTATTTGATGTCAAAGTACATAGAAATCACTAGTAAGTCATTTAAAATAATTGACTGCATAAGTTAGTATTTAGGAGACAAACCTCTGGCAGCCATGACAGCCTTGAGTCTGTGTGCGCAGGTCTCTTTCTCTATCAGTTTTGCACACCTAGACACTGCAATTTTTTCCACATTCTTCTTTGCAAAACTGTACAAGGCCTGTCAGGTTGCACAAGGATCTGAGTGAAGAACCTGTTTCAAGTTCAGCCACAAATTGTCAATTGGATTAACATCTGGACTCTGACTCTGTGACTCCAGAACATTAATATTATTGCTTTTAAGCTATTCCTGTTGGGGTTGCTGTCTTGCTGGAAAACAAATCTTCTCCCAAGGCACAGGTTTCTTGCAAGACTGCACCAACTTTTCCTCCTGGATTTTCTGTATTTTGTTGCATTAATCTCACCCTCAAAAGCCTTCCAGTGCCTTCTGCAGAGAATCATCTCCACAGCATGAGGCTGGTACCACCATGTTTCATGCCAGTGATGGTGAGTTTTTGATAATGCTGTATACCAAGCACAGTTTTAAAGCTCAATTTTGGTCTTGTCAGAACACAGAGCCTTTTTCCAGTTGACGTCAGAGTTTCCCATTTGCCTTCTTGCAGGTTCTAGCTGAGATGTCATGTGCGTTTTTTTCAACAGTGGTGTTCTCTTTGTGCCTCACCCATAAAGCTGTGAGTAGTGAAGCACCCATACAACAGTTGTTGTACAGTATGCACAGTCTCTCCAAGCTGAGCCAGCGTAGCTTGCAAATCCTTCAGAGATATCATTGTTCTCCTGGTGGCCTCCCTCACTAGTCTTCTTCTTGCATAATCACTCGGTTTTTGTGAACACCTGTTCTAAGCTGATTTACATCTTTGCCATACTCGTTCCATTTCTTAAAGAATGGATTAACTGGACTCCAACGGATATTCAGTGACTTTGATATTTTCTTGTATTCATCTCCCTGATGTGCTTTTCAAACACCACAGTGTTGCTTGGAGTTATCTTTCATCTTCATTGTGTAGGTCAGGTCACCAGACTGACTCACCACAAGTAAGCTGAACATTCCAGAAATGGTGCATTTATACTACAATCAGCTGAAACCCTTTGACTACAGACAGGCAATTTCCATTGAACTAATTATGTAACTTCTGAAACAATTGGCTACACCAATGATGATTTAGAGACGTTATATTAAAGGTAGGCAATACTTACACAACCAATAATTTCTGCATTATATTTGTAATTTAGAACACTCTGAAGAGATCTGCTTTCACTTTGACATTAAAAAGTCTTTTTCTGTGGATCAGTATAAAAACAAGTTAAAGCCACTGAGACTCAATGTAGTATAAAAATTAAATGGGAAAACTTGTAAGGGTTTGAGTATTTTTTATAGGCATTGCATATTTCCAGTACCTTTTTTCAGGGTGCCTGAAATCACCAATGAAATCTGATAATTCAACTGATTGCCATTCAGTAGGTAGAGGCTGCACTGATGAGGGAACACTTTAGTTGAAGCATTGTTGTTCTGTGTAAAATAAAATCACCATTCCAAATGGATCACAGATTAGTGAAATAATTTACTATAGCTCAGATTGTTCAATATAAATTGGGAACTTCAGATTATAAAAAGTAAGAATAACAGCATATATACATTATATATATCAATGATATTCAAAAAATGGGCAGGGCTTAGTAAAAAAAAAAACAGAATAGTGAACAATCAGCATTGGCGTAAATTACTTCATTCCAGATAAGTATGCACTTACAACATTACACTTGTTGTAATGAATGTACAAGAAACTTCTTCTGTAACATTCCTGCTTTAAATGGCCAAAAACAAAGAAAAAGGCATTAGCTTGTTTCTGGTTCATGGTGTTTAATAGATAATCAATGCCTCTTTACTATCAACACCATGTTTGACCACTAAAATTACAATACAGTGTCTCTCCTGTAAACATGGTAGTCAGCAATAGTAATAAAAAAAATTATAAAATCAAAAGGAGGACAGGACAGGCACCCTGTCCAGGTATTATTCCTGCCTTGCACCATCTTGTGCTGGGATAAGCTCCAGCTGCTCCACAAACTTGCCCTGGATAAGCAGGTTATGAGGATGGATGGATGAAAGGCATATTAAGTCTCCTGTGACCTTACAATTCCAGGCAAAGTAACTACTATGAGTGAAATTTAAACTTTAAGAAGTAATGATTGACTCATTTTCTTTGCATTCACTCTTTTAGTAGTGTTTGTTGATTCCAACCTGCTTTTTGCAAGAAATTTATTTCAAGCACCAAACTGATGAAGATAATTAAGTGTGCTTATTCTTCATACAGTACCAAAAGCAAATGACAGATATATTTTCTGCATTTTAGAGAAGGGAAATTGGCTGATATCAGCATAAAAATGACAGCCAGCCATCTATTTGAAATTTCATTTAAAAAGATCTCATTTAAGAGAAGATGTCTTATGTGTTTCCCTGCAAAAAAAAAATCATTTTTCTTCTTAGCTAAAGAAAGGTAAACCCCAGTAGAATTGAAAGACTTGGAAGTCATTTGTTACTGCTTGAATCAGCCATTCATTTCTCATCCCAGTGAATCAATAAGACAACGTGGTGCAGATTCCCAACCAAGGCTTTGCCTTTTCCGAATGATCACACACTGTTGCTTAATAAATGTTTTCCATCTAATTCTAAAGTTAGTAACAAAGACATAGGAAAATCCATGATCCCCTGAACAGATCTAAGTTTAGATATCATATATATAATTTTTTATTTTAAGCATGATGAGTGGTAGGTAGAAAGGACTGTTTATGACCCAGCAATGCCTAGATGGACAAACACAATTTAAGGTGGACAAGTGAGAAGCACTATACATCGGCAAAAGCAATGCTAATTATAAACACAAGATGGGTAACACTGACCTAAAAGAAATAACATCTGTAAAATAATTGTCTACGCCAGTGATTCTTAAACTTTTTTGAGTCACAGACCCCTTTAAGAATCTGATGAAAACTATGGACCCCTTCCCCAGAAATATTCACATAAACACAAGTTTGCATGCATTAAATACAATGTACTTTATTTATCAAGATTCGATTGTCTCATACATATATGACATACACAAAGTATTATTAAACTTTAAAGTAAACACTCCTTTCTTATGCAAAAAGTAATGGCCACTCATAATTATGAAATACAATCCTCTTGTTCAAATTAAAACAGATCTACTACTACTATGATTTTTACTACCATTACTACTACTGCTACTACATCTACTCTAAATCAACAGTACGAGGCTGTATAGTGAATATAAATGTTAATTTTTATCTGACCTTCACAGACCTCCTGAAACCCATCCATGGACCCACTAGGGGTCCACAGACCTCAGGTTAAGAACCCCTGGCCTAGGCAATGTACAGAAGTAGCAGAAAAGGCAAAGAAGATGTTAACTTACAGTATACTGTAAAGAAAACTGAATACAAACCAAGGATTCCATGCACGGGCTCTAGTGACAGAGTATTTCGAGTATCATATTCAGTTCTAGACATTACAATAAAAAAAAGACATAGCAGCACTTGAAGCTGTACAGATGACAGCAACCAATGACATGTCCTACTTTGACAAGACATCTTTAGTCTTAAGTGGAAAAGGCTATGTGAGGACCTAATTCAAGTCTTTAAAAATGTCAATAGCACGGTAAAGTGGTCCAGTAAAATTGTTTCAATTGAACAGTGAATCCTATACTCATGCACAGTGGTGAAACTTAAGGAAAAGTGCATTTTAAACTGAAGCCAGGATGTGTATCTTCATACAAAGAGTCTTACGTATCTGCAAAAAACTTCCCAGAAATATTATTGAAACAAAAACCTTGACAAATTTAAAAAAACAACATTATTAGATATTGAGAAGACTTAGACATTAACTAACCAAGCAAGCTTGAGTGACTTATTGTAGAAGCAGAAGCGGACAAAGACAATGTATATTGTCATATTAATACAGGAGGACAGGCACCACTGCAGAATATGCTAGATACCCCAGATCTGAAACAAGCAGTGGCACCTACACAGTGGACAGAAGTGTTGGTCAAAGCATACATTACTTTTCTATAACATTAGGAAGAGGTGATAGTTGGAAGGGAACTCTTGACATTCACTTTCTAGATGGGATGAGGCACAAAGTGTAGGCAGGAAGATGTAGCATACTTTCAGCCTGGTAGATGGCAACATTTGGAGAGGCTGACACTGTTTTACCTTCATAAAAGTGGCAGTTGGGGAGCTGCATTTGAGACTCAGCCTTTTAAGTGCAACTCAAGGCTCGGGGTGAACACATGCCTGCATGAACTAGAGGTGTAAATTTTGGTGTAAATATGTATTATCTAACTGCTTTACCTTAACCTTTCTTGTTTCTATTTGTTTGTTTTATCTCATTCTGTCTGTTATTAGATGCAACTGATAAGGCAAATTTCATGTTTTCTTGTGTAAACATGACTAAATAAATAAACCTTAAACCTTAAACCTTAGAAGGAGTTCTAGCCATGGTGTCTATATTGTAATAAAGTAACCCCTGATTACAGAAGATGTTCCATAAAGTTGCTGGAAGTACAGCAGAACACTGAGGCAGTTCTAACATTTTGGGCATGGGACTTCCTGTGGGCTGTCTTTTCATCAGCTTTCTGCATCTGGTTGGGTTCTCATGGTTTGGTCTCAAACCATGAGAAAACTATCATCACCTCCACTCTTATCTAATGCGTCTGACTGCCACATGCTGGTGTTGATGCGGAGAGCCTTAAGGTCTCATTTGCGGACATTCTTGTAGTGCATATTGGGTCTTATCTTTATGTAGGGCATGAGAGGCAGAGGGTTTTCCATTTTGTTTTGATGATTGAGTACTTCATGCTTCTCAACTCATCCCTATCTTTGGTTATTTCATAGTACCAGGGGAGTGGCGCCTCAAATGCTTCTATTTGATTTATGTTAATCATCAACTTTCAATCATTTGAGATGCTCACCTCGCTGTGGTAAACTTCAAGAGGGAATATACCTTAGATTGATTGTGAATGAATCAAGCTGTGCTAAACTTCAATGGGGACCCTAGACCTTGCTTCCTTTCCACAAAAATGTTTAGAATTTAAAAATGGCTTATGGTTTGCCCACCCAGTTATTTTCAGGCTACTTCGTCCACTTAAAAGTTTTGTGTAGTTTTATGTCATTCTTGGTTAAGATTATTATGCCTTCAGAAAGAGACAGATTTTAATTATATTAGTGTTTGGAAGTTTAGACGTAGTCAAAAGCTGAGACAAATTCTATAACCAAAAATCAGTCCCGTCTTTCATCAAAACTATAAGCTAAAATCGGGAATTTTATTTGTTTATTCAGTTATCTTGAAGCTATGTAGGTCTAAATCACTAACCAAACATTCTCCAATGAGTAGCATTGTTCTTATCTGCAATTTAGGATAACCAGGAAGTGCAGAGTGCTGACCTTTATACTACAGCACAGCAGATGTCACGTGCTGCACACTCTTGGCTATCCCTGCATAGCAATGCTTTCACAAATATAAACAAAAGATGGCCGTATACATAAGACGACAATAATGGCATTGCGGTAATAAGAAAAATATTTATAACTTTAATAACGACGCTCTAACCCAAAAAGTAATATTATATTTAAGTTCTTTGTAATAAGAAACCTTAAACAGGACCCAAACTCAAAAAAAAAAATGCCAGAATGTGGCAACAAAAACTGAAAATAGGACCAAATCATAATATAGTGGGCCACAATAACAGAGTACATTTGTGTTACATTCAGGTCTGGTGTTTTTTTCACATAATTATACAGAAAAGTTAATTACACTAGATGTAGAACATCTACTTTAGATCTACATGGATCACATCAAAAAAGGGTCCTTCTCATCTTACTGAGATTGTAAAACTGCCAATCAAAACATTTCTTCTTGCTCCTAGTCTTGTCTTCTCTTTAGTTTAGCTATGTTTCTTCCTACCAGTTAGGCACCAAGTGGGATTCTGTGTTGAGTCTTCTTCATAATGTTTGCCTTTTTCTGCCTCAGCCTGTATCTTATTTCTGTTATGAGTAAAGCTTAATGGGATAAGATACCAATATCCTCTAATAATATGATCCTGGGTTTTACTTCCTAGATGGCTCTTTTTGTTTCCAAGAGAAAAATAAGGCCAAAACTAGCAGACCTTGCCAGGGTCACTAGAGACCCAAATACTCTTCAGTATTGTATTTTGATGGATCCTTTTCTCATTAGTGTGAGGAGAATATGACCATTGGCAATTTGAATATCCATTTCTACCTGGAAATGTGCTCCATAGCATTGGAAATCCTAATCAGATGGCTGACACCCCTGCAAAGATAAATTTGTAAGCCATAAGCTAAAATTAAATAGGAGTGCCTAGATACTTGTATGCTATATACTTTAAGTATGCAGATGTTTTTGTTATCTGCATAACCTCTACAATTAACTTCTCTCTGAAAGTCGAATTTCACACGCAAGTCCCCAAGACGTGAATGCTAGAGTAATTAGTGACTCTAAACAGGTTAGTGTGCTCTGTAGTTAGCTGGTACCTGGAACAGTGTTGATTGCTACATTGTGTTTTGCGTTGCCAGAATAGACTCTGGTCCCCTTTGACCTTTAATTGGAAAAAGAATATTCACAAAATGGATGGATGAATATTACCAATAAAATCATGAACGGCTTAATCATATGATGTGCTACATTTGTGAACAGCTCAAACCAACCTCTCTGTCTAAACAAAACCCAAGAAAAATTACCTCTGAGTGTGCTATTTCCCTCTGTAAATAAAGGAGAAATGTTTGAATCCGGTAGTTTATTGAAAGACCCAATAAATCAATGATGCAGTTCTGATTATTCCCTTGCCAATCCTGCTGATAATCACTAGTCAACACACAGATATACTGTATGGGGTGTAAATAGATAGATAGATAGATAGATAGATAGATAGATAGATAGATAGATAGATAGATAGATAGAT
>JANRMT010027041.1:63329840-63369600 GCA_026402145.1 Polypterus bichir lapradei
GATAGATAGATAGATAGATAGATAGATAGATAGATAGATAGATAGATGTTATAAATAAAATGCTGCGTGCAACCAGTTAATCAGTTGATCTGATTATTGCTCTAAATTTTTAAACACATAAGAAGATTGTGAATAAAGATGCTGTATATAGGATCAGTGGTCAACTCTTAGTGACAATGACGGTAAATACATGATGGCACTGTATTGAGCAATCTTAACTAGCGTACATGCAAAACAAAACAAAAAATAAAAGGCATGATAACATCAGGACTTCTGCTTATCATTGTTCAGTGATGGCAGTTAAACAGTAGCTGTTGCATGAGGTTTGCTGTTGAGTTCAGTTATATTTTTAGTGTATAAGAAGGCTCACTAAATCACTCATTACTTCATCACAGAGTACTTTTTTCCAAGTCATTTTGAGTTAAGCTGAATTTACCTTTGCATGATTATGACTGTTGCTTCTGGACCCTAGATTTCATCTTTACCTAGCTCTAAATAAACATACAGGACTAGCCCAATATATTCCATCAATCCATATTCACATAACTTTTAAAATATATAGTCCTGCTCTGAAGTTCCCCAAAGTACTACTATCCTCCACACCACCTGACAATTTAATCTACATATCTATGGTCTGTGAGTGAATAAAAACATTCTACCATTTGTGCAAAATGTATCCTAAACCATTTTCTATCTTTTTTGCCATGTACTTGTTGATTAATTCAGTCAGAGATGCAGGGCCAGATTTAGACTTGATAAGGCCATAAGCTATTTGAGACATGGGGCCCTTTATAAGTCCAGATATGCTGTGGTATATTTAAGTATATATGACAATTGCTCACTCGGACAATTTGTTTTGGGGGCCCCCAAGAAGGCGGGGGCCCTAAGCTATAGCTTGTGTAGCTTATACGTAAATCCTGCACTGCAGAGATGGAATTAACTGTATAAATTCCCTTCATAATTTGAACTTGAATTTCTCCTTTTAATTTAGACTTCCTTTAACTGAAAAGATTCAACTCTTTCAAACTCCTATCATAGCACATATTTTGTAGTCCTAGACTCTGTCTATTTGGCCTTCTCTAGAGTATAACTCGTGATTTTCTCATGCTTACATGGACATGCGTGACGCAAAGACAACACCTCAGAAAAGATCGCCTTGTCATTGTTGCCCCAAATCTTGCCACATAACTCTTTACATTTGTCTTCCAGGACCAGCAACTGGCTTTTAAAATGTCATTTGTTCTGATGTTAAATATTAGGAGATGCAGTGTTTCTTGAGATTATTGTGAGGAAAAAGGACTGAGAGATGAAATCACAAGCCAGACGTCGGAGTTGAGGACAGGCAGGGTGTAATTTTTCAAGAAAGAAAAAGATTGTGCTACCAAATTCAAAGACTCCAAACCAGAATCAAAAGTCAAAATCAAAAATGAGTCAGAAATCCTTCCACAGAGGCCTGCTTGACTCTAAAGGTAACTATCAATAACAGATTTTTCAAATAATAGAAAGAGTGTCCACTGAAGGATTGTGAATACAGTTAATGCAATCATATTTATAATGTCACTTCCTGTGATGTGGGAAACATGACTGAACTGATGACATGATGCTGCTCGGGTTGTTACATAAACAACAAGGACAAGATGTTAAAAATATTAAACTTTTTAAAAATTAGTTAAAATTAAAAATAGACTTCAAATCAATGATTGAGAACCCACAAAACAATATAACAACTGACATACATGTATAAAATGTGTAAATAATTACACAGACAACAACTAAATACCCCTCAGCTCTGACTAGGAGACTATCCACACATTTAAAGAGGTCTATCATCTGTACCCCTGGTTTTTGAAACACAAAATGAGACCCCCAGGAGCAAACCTGTGTGTAATTCCTTAACTACCGTATATATTCTCGGATAAGTTCTCCTGCAGATAAGTTGGGACTTGATTTTACCGTATAATTTCTACATTTTATAATGTCAGTTGTATAAATCGAATACAGAAAACTCACACTATTGGTCCAAGAGATTATGATATGCTAACACCAACCTGAGAGAGTAACCATGGATCATACTGCCATTTTTTTCTATGTATTGTGCCTATGTAAACACACAGTAATACCCGAACTATTCTAAGGCGACATTTTTTGTATCTCATACCCTCATACACCTTTATCGTAAGAGCATCTCTCATCTACGATGGAGCGTTTGATCAGAAGAAAATATGAAGCTGGTTTTAAATTAAACATTGTTGAAGTAGCAAAGGAAATTGGTAACTGCGCTGCTGCAACAAATGCAATGCTTCTGAGAAACTGATGCGAGATTGGAGGAGGCAAGAAGATGTAAAAAAAAATTTAAGTGTCGCATTTTTGAACGGGTGTATAAGGCAGGTTCTGATTTTATGATCGATTATTTGGGTTTCAAGACCCGACTTATACGCGAGTATATATGGTAAGTGTGTTACTATTGCTATTTCCAGCTTCTCTCCTTGGAAGTTCCTCATCCTTGCTTAAACCTCAATTATCAATCAGCTCTGCAAAATCCAGAAAAAGACTGGACATATCTAACTCTGGTGTTGATTTCATTGGACAGTAGGCACAACCTACCTTACACTTACAATATGTTCAACTATGGGTACCGCTCTGTACCTCTCTGCACTGGAGTCTTCTCCTATACCACTGCACACTGTCTTTGTCTCTCTCTGAAGTACATCTAGTCGACTTCCTTCAGCTCCCTATGGCAATGCAGGCTAGCTAAGTGCTTCTCAGGTCTGGCAACCCTATATTTGAGGTGCTAAATTAGCTGGCAACTCCCGAGGATTTAGGCCTCCTGGAATGATACATTCAAAAAGTCCAGCATCATACAAGACTGGCATTTAATGGCCAGATTTTTTAAATTCTTTGGGTAAAATTGTTTTAACCTTTTTTAAATTAAGAATTTTAATATAAATCTAAAGAGCTACAGTATCTGTTCTTAATGTTCTCATCTCCTCTACTATTGCACGCCTAGGCCTTTACCTTACTGCTTCTAGTATAGCATTTCTCAACCTTTAAGTATTTGCGACCCGAGTTTTCATAACAGTTTTAATCGTGCCCCCCTAACTTTTTTTTTAAACAAGCCCACTAATACCAATTTGTTTGTTTTTTAATTAATGATATATCATAGATGCATATTTTATTATACCTACTTAACTTTTATCGACATTTATCTAACTCTATATTTATTTTTCTAGTATCACAATGTAGTTTAAGTTAATTTGTTTTGGTTTCAATAGATGTATTTTTCATATTTTTAATTCTTGTTTTCTTTTTTTCACATCTTTGCACCCCCCTTTTTGTTACTTCATGCCCCCTAGGGGGGGCCGCCCCACAGTTTGAGAACCACTGTTCTAGTACATATTTGAAGCCTGCCATGTGCATGTAATTACAGTAAAGTGAATTTCAAATGCAACTAATCCATCATCTACCCATTTTCCTTCTCCTGTTTGCCTGACTACTTGTTTGTTAGCCATTGTTCCCTACATTATTTGTTCTCTCTTCGACTTTCTAACAGAAATGCCACTGCCTACACAATTTTTCTTTTTCCCATGTTAAAATGAGGGTTATTCTTTTGTTCCTTTCTTAGAGAAAACATTTGCTGATATAAGCACAATAAAAGTTATTTACCTAGTATTAATTTATTACTGTCTTTTCTGTTTCCAGTGAATTTACATTTACTTTTTCTAGATTAGGCAGTGAGGATGCCAGTAAATGGCTTCAAATGTTTGTCCTGCTGGATATCTCTGCGTGCACTTTTGAGACCTGCATTCATAAAATCATTTCAGCTACTCTCAATGTTGCTCTTGTGCAGATGAAAAAACAGAGAAAAAAATGACTAAAGGGGAAAAAAATGTAGAAAATGCTGCAGGTCCCCTTAGTGCCATTTAAACACATTTCAACAAATCTGCATACTTCCCTTAGTCACTAAAAAATGACAATGTCAGCATTCAGAACACACTGTACATCAGCAAAGCAAACAGCCAGACATCTCCGAGCATGTCTTGTCGGCTATAGCACATATTTTTGCCTCATCTGTGATTGGATGTTTTGGTGGAGTCATTATTGCATATTTGGCAACATTAACATTTAGCAGTAGATTTGCACCTAGTTGCTTCCATTGCCTGCAATTTTCCTTTGGCACTGGCCATCAGTGTCTGCTGCTTTTCAAAATTAATCAGATGGAACTTATATGATAGGTGTAGAAAGGAAAATAAAAAGGGCATCTTGCTGTTGTCTCTTCACTCGAGCAATGTGGCTTTTACTTTTGGGAAAATATTTTGTCATGAAAATGTCAATCCATTGGACTGCAATTCATAGTGATGCCTCGTCCAGTAAAAGCTTGGCTGACTGGAGGAACCTTGGCTGATGTGCAAATCTGATGAGCTGGCAGAATGAGAGGCATGATGTGATATGAAAACAATAATTATTTTTTATCCAAGTCTGTTAGTTAAAAATAGGCAGGCAGATGGTCCTGAACAATACAGCACAATAAAAACAGGCAAAGATACCAAAAACATGAAGCAAAGGCAAAATCAAAAAGGCAATCAAAAAATGTCACAGGTAAAAACCTCAAGAAAACACAAAAGATAATTATAGCAATGGGAGGTTTAATCAAAGGCAGTTACAAAGTTGGGAAGAACCCCATGAAGCCCCCTCCTTTATTTCTGTTGTCCCTCCCGTCATGTGGCTACCTTCTGGTTATTGGCTTCAAGGCAACAGGCACTGATAGGAAGAGCCAAAGAAAAATTGTAGGCAATGGAAATAGCTAGAGGCAGGTCCACCACTAAAATTTGATACTGACAAATGAACAGGTTGACAGGCCAACACCTTAACCTAAGATTTCTTAAGAGATCAGCATACATTACAATTATTTGTACAAATATTGCTTACATTTGGAGCACAGGTGGTTTAAAGAGCATTTAAAGTCCAGTTCTATACCACTGCATCACACTGCTCAGCACATAGATCAACAAAAGGTTATATCGCATTACACGATTTTTGGCAGTGATTTTTAGTCATAGCCTTTTTTATATTATCTTAAACACAGAGGCAGTATATGGTGTGCTCCCATCAATCTGGTTGCCTAGTCTGACATACCCAGCAACATGCTCCAGTGAAATCAAACAGGTTTGATATTATTCTCTGTCGTAGAGGCAGGCTTGTGTGGATGACAGCCGACAATCAAAAAATGCTCATCCGAAAGTGCAATGCATAGAATGTAGCAACAGGGAATATGGAAAATGGGTGTTTAAGACCTGATAAACAGAAATAAGGCTCACCTTTCTGATATGTCGTGTTTTACGTACTAAAACAGAATAGAAAAAAGAAGAAAAAAGGGCTGAGACTGCGGCTGGACTTGTCATATCTGTTAACCCTTCATATAGTGCTGTCTGAGTCAGGCAGCACATTATTGGCTATCATAATAAGTTACAAGCACTGCTTTGCTGCAATGTCGGCACTCAGTCCGTAAACGTGACATGGGCAGTGATTTTCAGTTATTTAAATTGATGTGGTCTGGCAATGAGACCAGTGACTGTGTTTGGCAAATCTGACATACCACATTCCTGACTTTCTACAGTGATGGTTCCCGTTGTCATGCACGCTGTCCTGAAAACATTATGTTTATTACAATGAAATGCTAATTTATTAATTAATGGTATGTTGCACTTTTTATGTTTGTTTTCCCAGTATGCCCAGTGGGAACTGGGTGGTTTTTTGACCTTGGAACCCCTGCAGATTTTTTTTCTCCAGCCACTGGAGTTTTTCTGACCTTACATTTTTTGTTAATTATTCTTTAATATTATTGCCTAATAATATTTGTTTTTCTTTTATGTAGCTTTCTTTTTGACTTCCTGTAAAGGACTTTGAGCTACATTATTTGTATGAAAATGTGCTATAAAAATAAATGTTGTTGTCTGTTACTAGTGTGGTTTATGGCCGGTTTGTCATCCCGGCTGCCAGATGGAGCCCTCCCTGCAGCATGGAGGTGCCCTGAAGACCAGCAGGGAATCCTGGACAATGGAGTTTTCATACACAGCCCTGCTGGATATCCTAGGGGCTGCTAGATGGAGCTGCAGGGAGGAGCAATGAATATCGTCCAACGTACCCTGGAAGTATGTCCGAGTTACATGGACAAGGGGAATGACGTGCTTCCAGGGTGAAGAAAAAGAAGAGTTTTGATCTGACCCGGAAGTGCTAAGAAGTCACATGGACTGAGGGTTCAGAAGCACTTCCGTGTCACGGACTATAAAAGGACTGTGGCAGCTCCCAGACGGCGAGCTTAGCTGGGTGAAAGGGTGGCAACGTGTCTGGGAGTGGAGGATTGTTTATTATTGTGCTTTGTATTGTGGTTTATGAGTATAGTGGAGAGGAGGGTGCTTTGTGCACTGTTGCATAAGAATAAAGTCAACATTTGGACTTTTACTTGGTGTCTGACGTCTTGGACAAGGGTTCAAGGGAGTGATAGTGCCCCCTATCTGTCACACTAGTCAAAAGCATAGGTCACCTTGCCCTGCCAGTGAAAGATGGCAGTGTGCATCGTGTGACAGTTAGGTTTGTGAATTAATAAATTAAATGTCTCGATAGCTATCTTTGCATATCTAGATTAGGTTATTTTAATGACATTTAGGGCTTTTTGCTTGTTTATTTATCAACTTTGATTTTTGCCTAGTGATTCTGGTTTGATGATAGGGCCCTGCTTTTCCTGGCTTTGACCATGTTATGTATTTCAGAATATTGCTTGTATGTCTGTTTTTGTTTGGTTGAAATTTTCTGGTCTTTGTGCCATTTTTGTTTTGTTCACTTTAATTCTGCTTAGCCACAATACTCATATCTATTTTTCTGGTGGAAGTCAACTGTTTACTCACAATAGATTGGTACCTTAATGAGGGAGGTGAAGGTATAGAAAAGTTTGATAACATGAGCTTGAGAAACCTGACAGCATTACAACATTATGAAAAATGGGGAGCATCATATTTCTTGAGCTGATGGATAACTTACTAGGACAATGGCTATCTGAGATTTAAGGAAACACTCTGAACACCATGCTCATCATAGCATCGCACAATACATTTCTATATTTCTTGCAATTCATGAAATAAAAATCCTTCTTAATTTTGGATAATTTCAATTAGGATAAGACCTGTAACAAATGAAAAAAGTAGGCATGTACCGCAGCTGAATCCCGGGGTTACAAGCTCTCATAAGCCTGAAAAGATGGACCAGAACTAACGGGTTTTGTAGGTAGGCAGTAGCAAAGTACACCTTGACAGAGAAAAGGCATGCAGTTACTGGAAAACTATCTTTAGGTTTTATTCAACAAAAATGTTTATAATTCTCAGAATACATAAAATGCAATAGTAATCTTGAATTGGTGTGAGTCATTGGTAGAGTCCAAGAAGTAGAAAGGAATACCACCCAGTGACAAGCAAATCTGACAGAATTGAAAACGAAGAGTCTCACGCTGAGTGAGGAACTCATATCTGGGAGCCATCATAAAATATAGATGAGAGGAAAGCAGTCGTGAAAGGTGAAGAGGCATTGGTAAAGTAGTTTTTATTTCAAGCAGTTTTCAGATAACTGAGTCTTGCTCTAGACTGTTTTGGAAATCATTTTAATCAGACCCACTCTATCTACTAGCATCAATGTGAACAGTGACTGCCACTACAAACATACTTACAATCTGTCTTTCAGAACACATGGTGAACTGCGACACTCACATTCTTCTGGGCCAGTGGTAAGTCCTGATAATGCAAAAATACTTAACATGGAAGAAGGACAAAAAGACACCAATGTAGTTTTCATCACAGCTAATGTCTTGTCAGATGCGTTCCATAGACAGTGCATTTAGAGCCAGCAGAAACTACAGGTGGTGTTAGTTGAACCCCTGCTTTAAACAAAGATACAGATTTTAATTCAGTGTGTCTGGCAGAAATGATAACAAGTCATCCAACTTCCGAACATGCTTATCTCTCTATTATAAAAAAAAAAATTTGGAAGGAGACGAGACATGATTGTCTTAGAGACACTTTCATGTCCCGCGAGATGAGTCTTCGTGCCAAGCAATGTAACAATGCCCGAGGCCGGAAGCCCCACGAGACAAGAGCTTATGCAAAGAGATTTGGAAAAGTCCTGGGTGGTGATGTCAGACACATTTCTTATAGAGAGAAAGAAATAATATCCACTCACAGGCAGTTATACATTGCATTGTCACAATGTAATTCCAAACACAGAATCAAAATTCAATGTGATATTGATGAAAAGGTAAAAGCGAAAAGAGATTGAATGTATGGACATAGGTGATATGACAGAAGTGCGTCACGCGAGATGCAGATCACACGGCACGACAGCAGCAGCAAGCCAGCAGCTGATTGAGCAAAAAAACTGTATGTGTTCCTCATTGTATCACCATTTAAGAGGAGGTGCTGGAAGAATGATAGTGTCTCCCCCCTCTTCACAACGCAAGTGGCAGAGGCGCAAAGTGGTTGGCACATAGTCAAGGTCGGGGGTCAAGGGAAGCGAGTTTAATTAAAGAAAATGGAAGGCAGAACATATCCAGGGGACGCTGGGCACAAATTGTGGGTTCACCTCTGAATGGGACTCTAATCCATCACAGCCACACTCACTTGAACCGTGCTTCTTCAGAGCTGCCGATGGAGGAAACACAACCATTTTCGGGATGTGGGAGGGATGCCCAGGTAACCTGAGGAAATGCTACACAGGTGTTGGAAAAATGTGCAAAACCTGTATTTATTTGCATATTTTTATTCCTCCTCTAACCTTTAAATATTGGTTATGGTAGGGGTGCATTCTGGGTTGTTATTTTCTCTGTATCATACTATTGAATGTTAAAAATATTAATATACTAAGTAAACAAAATAAAAAATGATCACAACAAATGCAAATAAAATACATTTGAATTTAGAATTAATGAATTAATTTAACACCCATCTTCTTTGTACAGTACTGGATGACGGTTTTGTGTTTTTGTTTTCTTCTTCTCTCCCTGAGCTCACATTAAGTTGCGAGTCCAGCCAAAAATGTCAGTTAGGATCTTCATCACTACACATGAGGCACCCTAATAATGACTCGGGTAATTAAACATTCAGCATATATTCTCTAAACAGGAATCTGTTTTTTACCAGTGCCGTTTCATATTTACAAAGAATACTTTGGATAAGGGCGTAGCTTGAAAAAGTAATGATTATATGATAAATTACCTTGATAACAATAAACTGTAAACATGACAGAACAAGTATTCCCTTTATTGAGGGCCGTATCATTACATACGTTATATGGAAAAGTGAGGCATGTTGTTAAAGTACTGTAGCTGTACGACAAGGAATGTATACTGCTCTCCCAGACATTTATTCCCAGATTCTTCTATTACTAGTATATCTGCACTTTTGCTTCCCTTTAGTTTACAGAAACTATGCTAATCAAAAAACATGCTTATATATAGCCAGAGGTTCAAAATTGAAAGAAAAAAAAAACTTTAAATACCCAAGTTAACAATGCCAGACTGCTGTATTTGCCATATAAAATGACACTCTGTTTAAAAGATGTGTTGTAAAAGAGCAGCACGGTGACACAGCGATTAGTGTGATGGCCTCACAGCTCCGGTGTCAAACCTCAGGCTGGTTGTTGTCTGTGTGCAGTTTTCCATTTCCTCCGTGTCTGCATGAAGATGCGTGTGTAAGGCGCAGTCACCACATGTAAACACGAGTAACGCCGACTACGTGAACATGCCCTGTAATGGACAGGGATTCAGCCTTGTGTCTGATGCAGCTGGGATTGGGTTTGGCCCTCTGTGACCTTCAATTATATTAAGCAAGTTATGGAACTTTTCTTCATGAACTCTGTTTTTCAACCCACATCCGATAGGCATCTAGTTTTCGTTAAATTACAAGTATCTGTTTTGATACAATAAACTTTTATCATTACATGTTTACACATTCTAGTTGAGTGTCATTTAACTTTGGGAAATAGTGTTGCCGTGGTGCTGTCAGTTTTTATAGTTGAGTGTGCAAGCATGAGATCTCATGGTCGCCATCTTTAAAAGAGCATCCAGTGCAGGATCAGCTTCAGTCCCTCCTGCTCCAGTCCACTCACTTAAAGGTACAGTATGTCCCACTTAGGTCTGTGCTTGTTAAGTTATGTTTTCTCCCATTATTTATATTCATAACAGAAATAAGTTTTGATAGATTAGGGATTTTATTAGTCTTACTCTGCTAACCAGAGTGTTTGACAAAGTGGCCAATTATTTTCCCCATCAGACAAAAGAGCAATCCCAGGTGCCTTTCCATTACTGTTGAAGACATGGAACTTTAGAGAATCACATTTAATGGTTGGGCATTCCAGCAAATGAAGTCGCAGTTATTTATGTTTTTCATTTATTCTTAGGAATCATATTTGTTTATTTGTATAGATTTTTTTAAGTTTTTGTCACAAAAAATACAACACAATTGTTTTTATTGTTTTAACAATGGCATCACTTCAATACCATCATGCCAGCATTTTGTACTTATATTTCACAGCCATGGCCATATTGGTTACAGTGTGAGAACCATATGGAATAGATTGGTGTCCTGACCTGGACTGATGATGGTTCCTTGCCAAGAAGAGATGCCATAATGGAAAAATAGAGATGGGCTGACATCCTGATTGAAACAAGTGTAGGTTCTTTACTGGCATGAAAGACCCGCTTGGAAGAACACAAAGTAACTTTGGACCAGGGTTATGTGTTCCCTCGCTACACATGGCAGTAGCATCCTACTGGGTGAACTACCATATGCATACACGCAATGCAGGTTGGGAATTGTAGTCTCGTGGGACATGCCTGTTGGGATTCCTGGGAGCTGCCAGAGGAAACTACCGGGGAACCTTGCCTTTCCTTTGAGGGATTTTCAGCTGACCTAAAAGTGCCTCCAAGGAGCAATACTGTGGCATACTCCTGTGTCCAGTATAAAAGACGGAGTCTTCTCATATATAATGGTGAGAGTTGGGAGGAGAGTGGATGTATTATACTCTTATATGTATATATTTATATAAACGTCTACACGTGGAACTGTGTGTGTCTGTCCGGCCCAGAAGTTAGAAATGGAGTCGGGGTAATGGCTCCACCTCCGAGGAAACAGAAAACTCACTTAGCCGCTACTAACACAAGCGAGGCGAGCATGTCAGCAAAACGAAACCTCAGAAGAAAGACAAAGTCACTTAGCCGCTGACATCAGCAAAACAGTATCCCTTTTACTTTTCCTCCCGCCGCTAATACACAAGCGACGCCAGCATTTAGGCAAAACGAATCCTTTTAGGAGAGAGATGCCCAGAGTAGTTCCTTTCAATTACCTGTCATCTCTACATTTCATTTTTTTTTCTAGCGATTTCAATAGTTTCTAGGACCCCGGGGTTTTTACTGCACAGGCTTACACAGCTAGTTGTATTATACTATAGTGAAAGAGGATTTGGAGGTCTGAAGGTACTATGAAATAAAAACATCATGTTTTTCAACACAGGACTGTTCCATCTAGTTGTGTCTCAATGGGTAGGGACTTAGTGGTGCCTCCTACTGGTCACAGAAGTTATTGTGCCTGTTGCCAACCATGTGACAAGTTGCATTATTATACTATGCTTATTTAAGATGGCAGTGAATGGCATACGAGTTTTGGGTTTTGCTTTAAATTATTTACTTCAGTTTACTTTGCTGATCTTCTGTTAACTTTTGCTTTGAAGTTTTGACTTTAAATAATGAAAACTCCCTTTTGATTTAAGACAATTTAATTTTTGACTTCCTGTTTTGGTTTTCTGCCTTATCTTTAGACTTTATATTTCATTAGTTTTTTTTGTCAGACTTTTCATCTCTTATTTTACACTCTTGAATGTATGCTGTATTACATATTTGCTCCATGGTCAGAAAATTATTTTGTTGCCTAACAGTTGAACATATGTTATGAAGTCCCAGATTTTCTGGAGAAGCAAAGACTAAATGACATTACTCATCATCAAAGTGTTGGGCTGAAATAGCTTAAAAGTCACTCTAGAAACAAGTTCATAATTGTCATTGAGATAGTGAGTGGCTGCGGATAAAATGGTTCTGTGATTCTCTTAGCAAATATCTTTTCTCACAGCAAGCCCATATCCTTCATTATTGGTATGATTTAATCTTAAACTATTGTTTATGTTCCTTGTCCTCTTACTCACATGCTGTGATCTCACTGAAGAATATCAATAGTGTATGAACTGTGCTACTTGCATTCAATAAAGCCTCTGCCAGATAACATGCCATATGATTAATTATTCTGACCAATCAAATTCATACATTTTTAGGTATTTGACTTTTTGAGCCACCTGACCCTTTTGTGTTCGTGAATGCCAGCCCAGTTTGTCCTCTGCCAACAGTAACACTTTAGACCTGAGGTATCTGCTGATATCTGGGATATGGGAGAACATCTGAATCTGTTGACTCAGACACTTGGACAAAGTGTGAGCAAACAGTGGCCAGTCCAGGATTCAGGCCCAGGAATCTGTCTTGTGTGGCAGCAATGCTAATAAGAACACTACTGTGTAAAACAACAGCACAATGTTAATGTAAACGAATAGTATGTGTGCCAAAAATGGAACACAAGAAGTCACGATAGCTGGAGTTACGGTAACTAATTCATCATTTTTCAAACTGACAGACAAAAGGGGGAATATTCTGTTGGCTTAGTGTGTTAACACACTAGTGTGGAAGATGAGCCAAAAGAAAGGCAGGCCATGTAATGGCTCCTATAGGGATCAAAGTGGCATTCAAATGCAACTATTTTGCTTCTTAGTAGCACATTGCAAAAGGACACTAGAAGAGCCACACAGAGATCAGGCATGACAAAATGGTGGGATGCTTTCATTCTGTCTTTTTATAAAAATGTGCGGGAGCTTAGCTGTGGAGCTTTTGTCATGGAAATTCTAGAAGGATAAATAACACAACTACCTTTAAAAGGGGAAAAAAGAGATGGCTGAAGGGAGAGTGTCCCTTATTGTCCCCTAAGGCAAGGTGAGACACTCAGAAAAGCCTGGCTGGTGGTGAGTGCACACATCATGGCAAGTGCTGGTGGGGGGAAAGTAGGGCATCGGACCCTAAATCTCCAAAGCTAAACAAAACCTAACCTCAACCCTAACCCTAAAGTGTACATCTCCATGAACTTACCTTGCTAGCCGTTTTTGTGCCTCCTTTGCTAATGACACACAATTTCACTCAACTTTCATGTGACAGAAAATCAATCAGACAATGGGATACTGAGATGCTGGTGCCAGATCTGTTTTGATTGGCATCACATCATTGCCATTCCCTCTGATATTGTCATCATCTGACAAAAATATAGCAACAGAGATTTAAAAACTAAGTAAAGTAAGTGCCTTGCAACCATCCACAGCTCAGGCAATTCTGTTGGCTAAGAGCTGCCTGCATCCAAACAGCAATAGCTCATGTTTAGAAGTGAATGGCTTTGAAAAAGATCAAGCCACAATAACACAGAAAGAACATACAGAACACATTGCACGACTCAAAACTGCACACTGGACATCTGGTCGCAGTGCTAAATACCATGTGGCCAGCAAATAAGTGAAATAAAGATTTTTTACATACATACTTGTTCTTTCTGCACCAGGATTCTGTGCTGCTTTGAAACAGGAGCATCACTCTACTGGCATCTTTAAAAAGGATCAAATGTGGGCTTCCTTGGTGTTTTTTTTCAAATTTAGTTCAGCAATCCTCAGCAGCACCCAGTATGAAGACAATTTTACATATTACAAGAAGGAACATTTTTTAAGAAATTTCTTTGAGCATAAAAAAGAAAAAAATCTTAAGAAGGCAAAGCTGAGGGCTCTTATAAACATTTTAAAAATAAGTTACTGATGGAAGCTTATTACTTATTGTGTACAACATCTGCTTGGACTGTGCCTCACTAATCCTTAATGCAGGAACATCAATGGAGCTCGGCCTGGCAGAAAGGTGGTTAAGGGGGTCAAGGAGGAATTTGTTCTGCACGAAGTTGAGATGATTATGCAAGCTGTGAAACTGTCTTCCCCCTACTTAACCCTCGTCATTACACAAGCCAGGACATCATGTACTGAAGTGGCCAAGACACCTGGCAACGTGGCCCACCAGCACTGAATGGGGCTTTCAGAAATCTATCAAAGGTAGAATGCACCATTTATAAAATTTGCCTTGGACGTCTGTAATGCTAATAACTTGTGTTACTAAGTACAGCTCACAACCACAGATAATTTCAAGTGGCTACTTGAATATTTATAATGCAAGGAGATAAAAGCTCCTCTCATCATTTTGGTCTAAAAAAATAATAATTTTGGTGCAGCACGGTGGCATGGTAGTAGCTCTGCTGCTTCACAGTAAGGAGACCAGGGTTCATTTCCCAGTTCTTCCCTGTGAGGAGTTTGCATGTTCTCTGTGTGTTACCCCATACAATCCATAGACATGCAGGGCAGTTAAACTGGTGATGCTAAATTGGCCCTAGTGTGTATTTGTCCTGCAATGGTCTGGCGCTCTGTTAAGGTTTGTTCCTGCATTGCACCCTGTACTACCTGGTATAGGCTCTAATCCCACCATCCACAACCCTGGTCTGGATTAAGCTGATTAGAAAATGATAAAATACTAATTTTAAAAATAAGATGAAAATACCTACTTGCTAAAACATTGCTCCACTTGGCATGCATTGAAATATTATAAATCTCATCTGCCTAGAAATCCACAATCAAAGCATGTATAGTGCTTTTCTATGTATAGAATGAATTGAACAGGGCCTGGTGTCCGAAAAACTGATGGGACAATGCTGATGTTATCATTCAAGTGAAAATGTTTCATTATAATGTGGGCTTCCGATAAGATTAAAACACACTGGCAAGGAAATGTGAGAATACGAAGAAAAGACTTTTCACTATCCCCTGTTCTGCATTTAGTCTGCGCCCAAGCAGAGCCCAGGTTATCGGTTCATTGTGTCTCTAGGCATAAATTCTACTACAATCTCAGGTGCAGGTCTAGTCAGAAGCAGTCGATGTGCTCTACTTTGCTTTCATGAATTAATTATTTCCCCAATCTAGTCATTTGTGCCAGGTGAACTAGTTATGCCAAACAGGTAAACAGTGCTGTTAAGTGCTGTGAAATTGACTGGCATACCGTCCACTGGAAAATGCATTTGAAAACTGAAAAAACTCACAAATAGGACATTAGTAATCTGAAAGAGTGAGAGAACCCAAATATTTAGAAAATTAAAGACCAGTAGGAGCCATTAGAAGTGATCACGTTAAAAGTTGCAAGGAATGTAAAAATCCAATAGCAGTGTATTTCAACAGCTTTAAATTAAGTAGCAATGCACAGAATCCACTCGAGCTCCATATGCACAAAGCATACAATCATTCAACTCAAAAGTGTATATCGAGCAAATCTGTCTCACTTAAGATTGTTAAAAATGTTTCCAGGGCAAGATCCTACCTGCGAACGCTGCAATCAAGTTCCAGCCTCACTGGGTCACATGTTTTGAGTCTTCACCAAATTAACATCATTCTGGACCTGAATCTTTAAATGCCTTTCAGACAGCCTTGGTGTCCCAATCCCTCCTAATCCATTAACAGATGTGTTTGGTGTTCTTCCAGATGGGCTTAAAGTGGAGATGGACAAACAAACTGTTATGGCCTTTACTACACTATTGGCACACAGACTTATCTTGCTCAACTGGAAGAATCCTAATTCTCCTCTTTTAAGTCAGTGGGTAACTGATGTTTTATAATATTTGAAATGGGAAAAAATAAAATTCTCACTTCTGTGCAGAACTTTGTCAAAACCTGGCGGGATCTAATCAATAGCATTTTAGAATCAGCATTTAAAGCACTGAGGAAGCAGGTTCTCTCCCTTCTTTTTCTCCATTTATCTTATCTTATTTATTTATTAATTTATCTATTCACTTATCTTTACTAGCATAAAGTGTTACTCTGCTGGCCTAGCTCTCTTTCTCAGGGGTGGGGGTTGATTTGTTTTGAACCTTTTTTTTTTCGTAAAACTTGAGTTGTGTATGGAATGTTATTTGATTTTAATAAAATCAATAAAATAAAAAAAAAGTTATCAATATTTTTTAATTACAATTGACTTTGCATTCCAATCAGTGTAGTGTTTTGTGAAAACCCATCGTCACAAACACATTCAAGTATCAAATGAAATGAACAGAATTGATTCACTCCAAATTGTGACGTGAAATAATTCTTCTTTTGTTAAAATAAGTTATATTCACAATGCAGGTTTATAAGGTCTTTATGGCCTTGTCCCTTAAAAAACGTATGAAAAATAAAAGTGAGCAAAAAACCTTCTCACATAATCATGTCTCACTTCCCCTAACTGCTTTTTGTTCCCTGTGCCTTCTAGAAAATTCTTTGGGCCCCGCCTTTTCTCTCAGCGCAGCCTGAAACCGGACACCCAGAAGTACCTGTCTGTGCTGCCTACTCCGGAAAGACCGGTGTGACAACTGACGCTTCTCAAATGTGTGTTACAAGGCTTGGCTTTACAGTTTGGATAGCAGCGAGGCAACCATGTAATGATTGTACACACATTCTGACTGCGTTTATTAGCATGACTGCAATTTAATGCTCACACACATTGTAGAGTAAAAAAAGCAAACAGCTTTTGTTTTAGGCTGTCTTTAGTAAGGACCAGGCCAAAGCGATTTACAAGTGCAGCCTCACAATACCAGTATTTCATTGCCTTTACTCAGATTTATGTATGTTGCTGAGGGTCACACACTGAACGGACACTGAACTGATAGCCGCATTTTATACAGTCCTGTGTCTTAGCCACTGTAATAAAGAGATTCTTACTATGACGGCAATAACTTCAGTAGCCCAACTAGTGATGCGTGAACTACAAGGGCAGGGAAGCCCTATGATACAAAGTTGTATTGATTTCTAAAATTTACTTAAGTTTGCATCTTTACCTCATATTTGTAACCTGATGTTCTGGCTAAATAGCCCTAGTCATTCTGGCCTTCTACTTGCCCCCTGTCTCTAATTAGCTATCTCTCACCCCTTCGCCACCTAACAGCTAGTGTGTGGTAAGTGTACTGGCACAAAAATGGCTGCTGTCACATCGTCTAGATCAGTGTTTCCCAAACTCAGTCCTGGGGACCCCCTGTGGCTGCAGGTTTTTGTTCCAACCAGCTTCTGTTTTTAATTGAACTCCCAGGCTAACTAAGTGATGTGTTATTTCCTAAGTTCTGTGTTTAGGGAACAATATAGAAATTAGAAAACTATGTTTGGTAAAAATATATATATATATTAAAATGTACCAAGCAGTAGGAATAATGTATTTTTTTTCTTTTTAACAGTATTTTCTTCTTGAGTTTCATTCTACTTTTCAAGGTGCTCTAATTGTTTAATTAATCTATTATTTACTAATTAGCGGGTCTGACGCTAAAGTATTTGCAGCCTTTGATTACTCACTACTAGCCAACCCGCAGCGTACCATACGCCGCATAATCAGGCTGGTTTTTTAATGATTTTTAAGCACAGGGAGAAAATTAACATTTGAAAAATCGGTAATGTAATAAATCAGCAAGAAAAGCAACATTGTAACAATGCACGGAACAAACCAACACACAATCGTCCGTGACTGAAAACTGGCGGACCACCATCATGCCTTCTCCTCCCAGACGGAGGGATGGGGGTGGACGGCGCTCAGGCGCGGAGGGTGGAACGGGAGGAGAGGAGAAGGATGTCCATTCCGCTCCCTCTGTCATGCTAGTCTGCTGATTTCTCATTCAGTATGCACTGCCTGCTCATGTGCCCACCTCCAACTTGTCACATGAGTCGTCGTCTTTGCACAGTACAGATGCACCTGTGACTCACGTCTTCCGTGTTCCTGCAGGAGCATCTAAGAAGACGCATGTTTGTCGCAGATGCGAATTGCTGTATGTAGCGTGTAAAACAGTTTGCTATGGTGCACGCGGTCATGCGACGTAACCAAAAACTCGGTTTTTAAAGACTGCTTACTTCATTGTGTTTTAACCTCAGTTGTAAAGGATTGTTTTAAGGATCCCATGGGATACCCCTCGCAAACCGTTTTACACGCTGCATATGGCGATTCACCTCCGCGAGAATCATGCCTCTATGAACAGTCAATGTGGCTCAGAGGTGCATGTGGCCTCTATAACAGATGAATATAAATGACGCCGTTTTTTCTGTGTCGTCGCATCCGAGTTGGTGGGCATGGCTCTGCGAGTTGTCGTCGTATCCAATGGTCTTGGAGTTGGTGGGCGTGGCTCCTTCCTACGTGCGCCATAGGTGTCTTACTTGTCGGCGGCTTAGTGAGTCCACGCCGGGGCTTTCCATGGGTGTCTTGCCTTAGTGAATTATATATATAGATTGTTTGCCTGCGTGTCTGCTCTGCTTGTTTTAAATTGTCATTATTAAGATACAACAAAGGGGGAAAAACTGCACAGAGAAAGGGCAAAGTATAATAAAATCAACAAAAGAGAGTTGAGCATTTAAATCTATAGCAAAAGCAGAAATATTTCTAAATGTCTTATAAATGTAAAAATCATGCTGCTGTGCTTTTCTGAATGTAGAATAAAAGAAAAATAATACCAGCTAATTAAATGAGATCAGTGCTATCAGATGTTGTCACTGATTAGGAATCTGGTTGGAACAAAAACCTGTGGCCACAGGGAGTCCCCAGGACCGAGTTTAGGAAACACTGGTCTAGATGGTTGCTGCACACTGGTGGTGGTGGAAGTGGCTCACCATTCACTATTTAAAGAGCTTTGACTAGTGAGAAAAGTGCTATATAAAGGTAAAGAATTATTATTATTATTATTATTACTGCAATGAGGAGCACAACATTTTTCTGTGCTTGGACATTTTCTCAGTTAGTATGACACTGGCCTTTCTGTTTTAATAGAACATGTCTGAATTAAATTTCAATTTTCTGAATCCATATATTCCAATGCAGTGTCACAAGGACCTGTAGCCTTTTCTAACAGCAGCAGGTACAAGGTGGACACACAACCTGTAGAGGATGCCAGTCTATTACTGGGGTCACAACTCCTTTCAGGTGAACATGGAGCTACCAGTTAGTGTACCCTGTGTGTTTTTTGGTGAAGGGGATAAACTGCAATTGCCAGGGAGACAACTCACACAGACGTCGGAAGAAGGTGCAATCTCTGCACAAACAGGGATCAGGGCTCAGCAGCACTAACCACCATCCCACTGTGCCAACCTTATGAATACACATTCTCAGACCTGCTTAATCCAATTCATAGTGGGCAGGGTATGTGGTTGCTATCCTAGCTGTATCAAGGAATTGGGAGGAAACAGCACTGATCAGGAAGCCAACCCATCAAAGGTCCCACTCACACATACCCATCCATTTGCCAGCTAAACTAACAAGAATATCATTAAGATGTGGGAAAAAATTCAGACTACCTAAAGAAAATCATGCAGATGTAAGGAGAAGGTGGAAAACTCCACCCAGGATACTACATGTGTGGCGCAGCAGCAATAACCGTTCTGTCGCCATCCCACCCATGGATGAAACATTAGGAGTTAGTTTCTTGCTACTACAGCCTATTCTGAATATACTGCTTTATAAAGCAAACCTAGGGCTGCTGCCTCACAGTAAGGAGACCTGGGTTTGCTTCCTGGGTCCTCCCTGCGTGGAGTTTGCATGTTCTTCCCGTGTTTGCATGGGTTTCCTCCTGGTGCTCCAGTTTCCTCCCACAGTCCAAAGACATGCAGGTTAGGTGCATTAGCGGTCCTAAATTGTCCCTAGTGTGTGCTTGGTGTGTGTGTGTGTGTGCCTGCCTGGGATTTGTTCCTGCCTTGCACCCTGTGTTGGCTGGGATTGGCTCCAGCAGACCCCCATGACCCTGTGTTAGGATATAGCGGGTTGGACAATGACTGACTGACTGCATAAACCAAACCTGTTCTTTTCTTTCCTTGAGCAGTTGTCTTAAGGCTATGTAACATTTCTTGACTTTTCCTGTGATTTTCATTCGTAGCCTTCATTTACGTAATCTTAGCAAGTCAGAGGCAGTCAGCTGTGTGCTCCGATGAGTCAGGTTGTCTAAGGTGACATACCCAGTGTCTCAGTCCAACTAGTCCATGGCTTGCTCCAATAAAATCATTGGTCTTTAGTTGTAGTGTTGGGTTCTGGATGAATGATAGCTGACAATAAATTAATGTTCTTCCAGAGGTACACTGCATCTAATGCAGCAATGAGGAACAAGGAACGCTGGTGTTTTGGACCTCACAAACTGAAGAAAAGCTCATGTGTCTGATTTCTTGTATTTTAAGTACCATGACAGAATGGAAAAAGAAAAAGAAGAGGAGGGATTGCGGCTGAACTCACCATAGCTGATAACCCTTTGTACAGCACAGGCTCCATTAGGCAGTCACAGAAAGAGCAGAACACGACTATGTTAGTAGGTTGACACACAATTGCTACATGTGAAATGTCCAGCGATTTTTCAGTCGTTTAAACTGACATGGTACGGTGACTTGATCAGCTACTGCGGTCAGCAAATCTGAAATGCCCCACATAATGTGACATTGGCATAAATTGAGGCCTGCCCTAATTGCTTGCCATCTGAGTTGTCTACAATGATTGGATCACCTGTTATAAAAGAAGCTTGTTTGGGTTTGGGAGCAGAGGAGAGGACAGGGCTTGTGTTTAACAGAGCCAACCAACTTAACACTGTTTATTCTTTAAGCAATCTTATTCTTGACTTTGACACAGTTTTAGCATAGTATGTGACATAACCAAGTTTTACGATCAGGATTGCAGATAAGATAATCCCTGCCACTTACTTTTCTATTGATTACACAAGGACAAGATAAACGAGTTTGCAAAGCAGAACCAGGGATAGGCAACAGGACTACCACTTTGTCTTCTAGCAGAAAACTCACAGATTTCTTGTAAAAATTTCTTTGTTGTAAAAAGTTTCATAATTTGGTTTAAGACAAAAATTACAACCGTAATTCAATACATTGTTAGTAATTGATGAAAGTTTTTTTATTTTGCCTTTTACAATTTCTTCTATTAGGAATTTGTTAGTTTTTGCATAACCGTTGGGGTCAGAGTGCAGGGTCAGCCATTGTACAGCGCCCCTGGAGCAATTGAAGGTTAAGGGCCTTGTTTAAGGGCCCAACAGAGTATAATCTCTATTGGCAGTGACAGGGATTCAAACCGGCAACCTTCGGGATACCAGCACAGAGCCACCACTCCGCCCCTAAAGTTCAAAGGACCCCATACTGCATGCCCAAATACAAGCTCTGAAGGGCTAAAGCCAAGAGCATCTTAGGCGACTGCTCTTACGGCAAATAATACAAAGGGAATTCCCTTGTACCAGTCTCTCTCACGCTGAAAAGAATGAGTATGCAGCATAGACTTCAGGGTTTGATGGGAATTTCTAAACCCTCTTGAGATTCTGGGTAATAAACAGCTTTGTAATTCTGTTTAGCTAGATAATAGTAATACATTTTATTTATATAGCGCCTTTCCCATGCTCAAGGCACTTCAGTTAACATTAACGTTAGTGTTGTCCTCCTACCTTGCTTTTGTATGTAACTGTCTCCATTTTCTTGAACGTAACTTTGAATATTATGAAGTTTGTTTATTTAGATGATTTAGTGTGCACTTGTGTGGATCTCTCTGAATCTCATTTGTGTGTGGCCTGCTGATGTATCCCTAGGCCTGCAGTAGGCCTAATACTGCATATTCTCAAACCTGAACTTTTCTCCCCTGAATTGTAAATTATGTGCCTACAATATTCATCCAGTAAAGTTACTGAAAATGGCCAGAATGATTATCAGAATAAATATGGTGTTCATATTGTGTATTGCCTCCCAACTGCCCCTCATCAAATCTGTTTGTTAAAATTGCAGGTTGTGTGGATCTGCCCTGTCGCGGCTGCATGAGGGTTACATCAAGAGCCAAGTTACACTCACTCCACTTAAAATTTACACATGTTTGAGACGTGCAGGAAAAAACAGAATACGTGAAGACAAAAGCCCCATAGTGCCCAAACCAGGACTTTGGAGCTAACCACTCTACCATTTTGTTCTGTTCATACTAGGTATCTACAAATATGGTTCCAATTATTTTCTTTTTAATTACAAGGTTCCTGCTTAAAGAAGTTTAAACCTTTTTAGTGTTTGCCTGGACACTTTACAAATACATTTTGTAAATTTATGGTGGTAAAGAGGAAGGGCTCTTCTCTTTTCACACCCAGCTTCCCTATGAAAGCCTATCTGACACAGCGACAGAAGAAACCCGCTGAAACCTCCCCTCCACCTTTGAGTAATCTGCCTACATTTTTTGGGCCCTGAGTCCTTTTTTGTTCTCCAGCCACACCCCAGCCCAGAGGGCAGCAGCACACAGAGTGCCTTTTCTCTGTATGTTACTCTCAAATGAATGGAGCAGATTGCTTCATGAAAATATACAGAGCTGTTCTATTACTTTCATAAAGCTGGTTCTAAATAACAACTGCATTCACATAATGTACTTAATACAAAGGTGATTAGGACCCCAATCTATTTGTCCACATAACGCTGAGGACTTTCTCAAGCGCTCTGCTGTGCACTCGTTTCTTGCACCTCCTGGTCCTGATAATTACACCAGTCTCGCCCAAGTGATTAACACCATCAGTCTGTTACCAACCAAGACAAACACAGCTGTGCTGCCAGGTGTGGCCTGGCTGCGTCCCATTTTTCAGATTCCTCCCGGCCAGTCGACCGTGTCTCTGCTAGACAGGGTACATCACAGACTCTCTTTTCCTTTTTTATTGATCCGTTTTGCAGAGGGCTGGGATCGATGAATCTGTCGTGGGAGGATCAGGTTAAGTGGCTTCCCAGCAGTGTTTGCTTATGTGGAGGCCCTAAGATTAGATCACACCTATGAAGCGCTGCTGGGGGAGGGGTAGTGACACTCATGGTATTTATTTATTTATTTATTTATTTGTTTACTCACTAAAGTTTTCTCCATGCTAATCTGCTCACCCGTTCAATTAAGTCCACTTTACACGCATTAAAGAATGAAGCGAGCCATTGAAATGAAAGCTTCCTTTCAGCAGTGGCATTCATACAACATTAAGTGGCCTGCACTTTACCTAATGATGTATTATCACACAAAAATCCACTTCTTTGTGTGACGCTGATGAAATTAATATCCATCCCACTGCACGAGAGGCATTTTATTGGTGTTCGCTTGAAGGCCAGAGAATTTAATGACACATTCATGGTGCCCCTGAGATCATGACAAGGTTTTCAAGTCCATAAAGGTATGTGGAGATGATTTATTCTTATTCTGATTCACCACAGTTCATTTTCTTCTGTCTGCCTTTAAATGGATTTTGGGGGGATATGGGTTCATCCTCTACTATCTGTCATTTTACTGAACCCCCATAATCCTATTCAGGAACACAGGAGCTCGATTCTGTTCTGTCATCATCTGGCAGAAGACATGAGTCCACCTCAGAAGGGATGTCAGTACATCACAGGGTACTCACCTGCACACACCTTTAATTCCCAATTATTATTTATTTACCACACATTTACTAACCTCCCTATAATCCAATTAAGGAATGTGCTGAGCTGGCTGCATCATGGGCATGGGCACCAATCCATTTAGAGGGCACACCAGCATACACAATTGTTACACAAACACAATTAATTTCTAATACATACCATTTTGCTTCATCTGGATCAGAGTTGTGGGGGAGCCTATTAGCATGGGGTGCAAAGCAGGAATCAACATCCCCAGTCCATTGCAGGACCCACTCATACACATCCCTGCACTCCAATGTGGCCAATTTAAAGTTATCAAGTAACTTAACATGCAGGTCTTTAGATTTCACTGATCAAACTCCCCAAAGACGGTGGCCAGGTAGGGTTTGTGAGGCAGCAGCACTAACTGCTGTGCAACAGGACTCTTCACGAATGAAGCAGTCAATGCTAATTTCTTGTACATTTTGAAAGCTGAACTTATTTACCCTTCTGTGCAAAGGATGTGCCTGTAATAGTTGCCCAGTGACATATTCCTGAGGGATTATTTGAATACACACTCATGAAAGCAGGATCAGTTTACAGTGTGTAATCATCCCCACAGACATAGAGTAAGAACACTACAGAAAAATCCACATGGACATGAAAAGAACATGCGCATTCCACATGGTTTGCGACAAGGCTGAAATTCACCCCCAGTTTTCTGCAGCTGTGAAGTAGCAGCATTTACTGTCTCACGGCGGCTCTCTTCATATTTAGTCCAACTGCAGCGTGAAGCGCTCGGAGGCATGAGGTGAACCCAAATCCTCCATTCTTTTGGGTGTGTCAAACATAAGCTGTCTATTAGGGGCAGACTGCTGCACCTGTGGGAACGAGTGTTAGACGGCTTTTAGTGAAGTGACACGCAGGGGTTTGGTGCACCTTTGAGTCCATTTGCTCAGCTGAGTCAGTCGTTTCAGCAGAGTGAGTGGTGGATATACTGGAATCAAGTTGGAGGGGAGCACTATTTATTCAAACTCCAGTGAAGTCTGTCGGCGAGGAGTCCATGTTCACTTGAGTCAATAGGAGTTGGGGATGGTCTACAAAAATAAACTTGATGTCAGTAGAAGCAGATAAACAGGTCCTGCTGAACATTGGTCTCCACCTCTTGTTTTTTGACGGCAGACTTACAGTAACAATGTGAACATGGCTAGCTCCCTTGTGGAGCTCCCAAACTTGGTTTTTTTTTTTAGCAATTTCACTGACAATGTTCCCTGAAGGACATGTCCTTTGTTTCTCCAGAATTACTTGCCCCTCTTAGGTGCTCTCTACTAACATGGGACCACCCACCCAACTAACATGGGACCCACCCTAACCCCCACCCACCCGTGAATCCTAATTAACCTTGACTAATTTCAAACTCTACACCCGCTAACACACTGTAAAAAATGTCAGTAAATTTAACGGTAAAAATACTGTAAATGGTGAAGGTAAAAGACCTTTTCTGAAAAAAAGGAAAGTTACCTTATGTTCTACTGAAAATTACCTGTATATCTTAAACAATAAATTTCATTATTTTTTACAGTCAAGTTTTGTAAAATCAATATTTTTCTACCTTCAAAATATGCTAAATACCGTTTATTGATGCATTACAGTTATACTGAAAAAATCTGTTAATTTTACAGTGTAAAACTGTTAAATAACGAAGGTAAACAACCGTAAAATGTAAAACGGTAAATCACTGTTTCAGTAAAACTGGTTACGATATTTGCATAAGGACACGCCCCTTTTTATAATATTGTTCCTGGTGAACCGCATACCTTTGAATAGTAGGGAAAAAAACTTAACCTAAGTTAGCAGACTTATTTTTCCCCACGTGCTGAAGGTTTTTTGAGGTTATGGAAGCTGATTTATGGTGGGTTGTATTCGATAAGTAGGACACCATACACCACAAAAGAGAAAACTTTACTTCCCTACCAGGCAACGTGCCGTAATTTCTTTAAACTTTGAATCATTTTCAATGTGTATAATCGAATGGTACATGCTTGTTGTTGATTGTTGTTAATCAACTGATGCAAACTGTGTACTGGGGTTTAATGCTGCTAATACATATTGTTTATTGATTGTTATATTTATTACACAACATGAATTTCTGGTTATGGTTAAACATTCCCTTCTGTTGGAGTTTGTTGCGAAGACCAAATAGTTTTTACTATAAAATTATACTGTAGACCTAAAAATATTGTCACCTTATTTATTACAGTAAAGTTTTGGCAACCCAGCTGCCAGTATTTTACCGTAAATTTAACATTATTTATAAAGTGTACCGTAGACCAAAAATATTGTTACCTTCTTTTTTACGGTAAAATCCTGGCGACCCCAGCTGCCAGTTTTTTACCTTAAATTTAACATTTTTTTTTACAGTGCATGGATGAGGGCCATGATGGCACCTTGCTGACTTGAACAGATTAGATCACCCATCCTGTGCCTAAAAGCAGACATTTCCATGTAATTCCCAGCTTGTCCAGGTTATTTTCTGAGTGGGCTGTGTCCAGGGCACCTCTTGCAAGGGGTATTTCCTGCTATACAGCTAAATGACTCCCCTCAGTCTGGAGAAGTGGTGGTCCTGTTCCGTGTCACTGAGCTGATCTTGAAATGTACAGGACCCTGCTGACACTTCATGTGAGTTTATTATTATTATTATTATTATTATTATTATTATTATTATTATTATTATAAATTTAGCTGATGCTAACTTACAAGCTCAATGTACATCATAACTGTTTATGGATATTTTTGACACCTGGAGCACAGGCAAGTTAAGCGTCTCACTCAAGTTCACACAATGAGGCAAAGGCAAGGCACCAGGAACTTGAGGCTAAAAGTGCAGCACCACTTTAGCTACTAATAACTTGTGGTCTCATCCTTTCAGTCTCTGCCTCGCTTTCACGGCCGTATGCAAGGATGGAGATATATAAATCAAATGAATCGTTCACGCTTTTGGTTCCTGCCAGAACATTACTTGTTCAATCTTGCAGTTTGTGTCAGTTTTCAGACTGATTCAGAGGCTACTCTCCTGACGGTGTGGAGCAGTAACACTGACAGAAAGCTCCTACTGTTTGAAATAACTTTTACCTTCATCTTAATAAAAGCTCCCACTTTTGTGTGGCACCCAAACTCCAAGCTGCAGCTGTTTAGGTGGCTTACGGCTGAGCTGATTTACACCACAAATCAGTGGAATGTATGTGAGTTGCTCTCAATTCTCCTTCATCTCAATCTCCCTTTTCACCCTGTAGACAGGGTGGGGTTCTTGTCGACAGCGTTTGAGTCACAGAAGTAGTTACTAAATCCCACCCCCTGATGCTGGCCTCAGTGGCTTCAAGGCAAATACTGTTTTTAAGTTACCGTGAAAGAGAACAGGACTCTCAGGACGGCACAGTGGCACAATGGCCTAACAAGTCTGACTTTAATTCCTGCACATATGGAGTCTGCATGCTCTTTTCATGTCGGTGGGGATTTTCTTCCACATTCCAAAGATGTGCAGGTTAGGTTAAGCACGGACTCTAATCTGCCCCTATATGGGTGAGTGCAGGCATGTGCGTGGACTAGTGCCTCATCTGCAGCATTCAGTTTTGTGACTGACACAACTGGGATAACGTACAGCCCCCAAACCAGAACTGGACAAAACAGACATAAAGAATGGGTAGATATACTGTATAGTATCTTGCCTAGTAGTAAATTCTAATTTTTATCTACTTTTATTCTTAAAAATGACTGAGAAGAAAGAATGTGTATGCACTATTGGGCTTTAAGAATTTAGAATATCTGCAAATTTGCAGGGTGACATGATGACACAGTGGGCAGCGCTACTGTCTCATGGGTTCAAACTCCTGATGTTGTGTGTGGAGTCTGCATGTCCTCCTGTATGTGAACAGGCTTTCCTCGCTCAGCCTCATAGAAATGCAGGTTAGGGGACATGGAGATTCCACATTCACCCTGCATGAGTGTGACTGGCACCCAGTTCAGGGCTCTTTACTGCTTTGTGCCCAATGCTGCCAGGACAGGGCCCTGCCCCCCCCCACAACACTGCCAATATACGATGTGCACATTTGAAGGAGGGCATGTACCAGGAGTGACTGAGGATCTCAAAGAGTCTGGGCTTCTTTTAATCTGCTCATCCACTCACTTCATTACGATCTGTGCTGTTCTGGTTGGTGTTTCTTCCATTAGTATTTTGTATTTCTCCCCGTGGTTGCATGGGAACCTCCTCAAAGACACTCCATCCATCTCCCCACTTGCTTCTTCCAATTCAGTGTCAATGGGCTTAAAGCAGGACCCATCCATGCACTAAAACTCCATTATTTCTAAAATGCCCCAAATAGTTCCAAACTGATAACCCTATTATGGGGCTCATCACAGTATATGCAATAAAGTCACTTTTCCTAAAAGGAAAGTTGCTTTTGAGCTGTGCGGACTTTGCTCCCAGGCTTTCATTTTCATGTAAACTGTGCTTCATTGCACCACCCAACACACCTCACCTCCATGGACATCAAAGCAGTCTGTCTCTCTTCCAGCGCTTCTAACTGTATAATCTGGGAAATCACCTCCAGGCAGGCAAGTCCAGGGACAGACAAGCTGTGACACGTGAGGTAATGCAGCTGGTAAAAGGAAGAGCTGCTGAGAGATGGAGGCGGCTCACTAAACACCGGCAGTGTACTTCAGCAGGGCCGCATTACAGAGTTTTGAGTTAAGACCAGCATTTAAAAAGTGGCCTGTTATTTGGTGTTAACCAAAAGTAATGAATAGAGAATTAAGAGGAGGTTCTGAAGTGTGCAGGGCAGGTCATTTCTGGCTCAGTGCACAGTTCTCCCTGAGTTGTTGCCAAGCCAGCTCTGAACGCCTGAACCCTTCAGGTTTTTATACAGCGCAGTCTTGTTCTGCTGCCTTGTCAATTCAGAGATTTCAGTGCAGGGTTGGGATGTGCTGTGCGTCACAGAAGAAAAAAGTTGAAAAGTCCGTCTTGAAAAGGACAAAGGATTCCCTAACTTCTAAGCTTAGCTGGAGGCCGAAGTGTAAGAAACCGGGATTTGCAGGGCTCCAGTAGAAGGATCGTTGTCGTCTGTTCATGATGTCCTTCAAGGTGTGAGTGTTTGGTTAAGCTTTTGACTTGGCACATTGTCTCATACAGCTGGAGCCAAGTATGAAAAGCTCCATATGAAATAAAGGCAGATTGATAGCTTCACTATTTCATTAACGAAGCAGCCTGTCAGTTAAAATCAAGACGTGTGACGAGGAAATTGTCTCCCTGGCCATTTTGATAGATGGGAAGTTGATTGGCTTTCATTTTTCTCTGCTGCACATCGTGTGATGCTAAAGAAAAATTGTCTCACTTTTCTGGCTGTGAAGAATATGCTAACAAAACAAATGTCCTGTCAACTATAAATCTGTATGTGAGGGAACCGCATCACTACATGGACCACCAGAAGTGGTGCTCACATTAAGCTTATATACTAAGACAGTGAATTTCAGTTACAATTCTGCACATTTCATAGAAAATATAGATTAGATATGTGCTAATGTGTTTAATTTTGACGCATTCTTTGCAGAACACAATTTGCCGTCATCTTGAATGGCTAGCAATCTGTTACATTAAGTTGGCCCAGAAGATGCCACTTCACTAGGTAGTCATTTTCCTGGCAGGATTCTGTCTTGCTTTCAGGATTGGCCTGAGTGTCTTTTTGTTATTCTGGCAGCAGTTGAGCCCCACCTACATCTAAACCGCAGGGCTCTGGGCCCAAGAACTAGCTAGCGCTGTCTGCTGTGCTTTTCATTATTCCTCATTATTCTAATTGTAGAAGAAGCTGCCGAGATTCCCTTGTGGACTGCCAAAGCGGATTTGGGATACAGAACCACATGTGCCCAAGAAGCAGGGTTAGCTTGGTTTTAACCATCATTTCACTTTCATACTGTATGTGCTGGACAGTGTTGGAGAATGTTACTTTTAACACTGATTCAGTTACATTACTTACTCTCGTAAAAAAGTAACTAAATATGCTTTCTATAAAATGTAATGCGTTAAAAATAGTGTTATTTTTGCATTAGTTTCTCTTCTATCCTATGAAAAACTGCACATTTCATTAGCCAGCATTTGTTATTAAATCCTAAACCCATAGATGAACCTTCATAAAACTGAATGGAAACACTGAAAAATATGATAATTTTCTTGTGTTTTATAAATATGTTTAGTCCATTATGTGCTGTTAAGTAAATAACATCTATAACCTTTTAACATGACAAACCCAAACCCCCCGAAGATTCGCAGTATGAACACTGCCTGCTGTACCAGCAGATCACACTGTTTTCAAAATTTCAGTAGCAAATATCTGGATTAAAACTAAACTGACACTTTATTTTAACATTTCTGTCACTGGATTGTATGCAGCACACTCTTTTGTGATTGACTCTGTGAATGAGCCCTGAAAAAGACCGGCCTCCGTCCACCACGTTTGCTTCTTGTCTTACACCCAGTGGTGCTGTGATAATCACAGGCTCCCTGTGACCCTAAACTGGGTGGATTAAATTTACTGCTCAGTATCTGCAGGATGAGATGTATACTTTTTATAACTTTTGTCCAGTTCTTTTCACTTGATTGCACACTTAAACTCTCCTTCACCAGCTGCCACCAGCTAGCCAGAGCACAGGCATGCACCATGTTAGACTGACAGCAGCAGGCAACGTCTTTGTAAAGAAACGCGATACTCCAGCACACTCATTTTTTTTGTTTTTGTTTTTGTAGCAGTGGGACAAGTTTGTCAAGTTTCTTTGCAGCCTTTGTCGATTTTCACAAAGCGTTCGACTCAGTTGATCGAGCTGCCCTGTGGGACATCCTGAGGATTCGTGGGAACCCCTTGAGGTTGCTGGATATCATGGCTGGCCTGTACACTGGTACTGTGAGTGATGTGTAGAGTGGAGGCAGGACCTCTGCATTTTTCCCAGTTGATTCTGGGGTTCGTCAGGGGTGTGTTCTTGCTCCTACTCTATTCAATGTTTGCATGAACTGGGTATTGGGCAAGGTCATGGGGTCCAGTGGCTGTGGGGCATCTGTTGGTGAAGAAAGATTCATGGATCTTGACTTTGCTGACAATGCTGTGATCTTCGCGGAGTCAATGGAGGCTCTGATCAGGACTCTTGAGAGACTGAATGAGGAGTCTGAGTGTCTGGGCTTGTGAGTGTCCTGGATAAAAACCAAGATCCAGGCCTTTAATGACCTCTTGGGCACAGCCATTAGCAGTGAGTCTGTCTGCGGAGAGAGTGTCAACTTTATCGAGAGGTTTACTTACCTTGGCAGTGACATTCATGTCTCTGATGACTTTTCCTATGAAATCAGTAGACAGATTGGGAGAGCATGGGGGGTCATGAGGTCGCTGGAAAGGGGTGTGTGGCGCTCCCGATATCTCTGCAAAAGGACGAAGGTCCAAGTGTTTAGAGTCCTGGTGCTTCCTGTCTTGCTATATGGTTGCGAGACATGGACGCTATCCAGTGACCTGAGACGAAGAATGGACTCCTTTGGTATTGTGTCTCTCTGGAAAATCCTTGGGTGCCATTGGTTTGACTTTGTGTTGAATGAGCGGTTGCTCATGGAGTCCCGAATGAGGCACAGCACCTGCATTGTGAGGGAGTGACAGTTACGGCCATGTGGTGTGATTCAATGAAGGTGATCCGGCACACAGGATCCTCATTGTTGAGGACCCAAGTGGCTGGACCAGGCCAAAGGGACACCCACGTAACACCTGGCTGTGGCAGATAGAGGGTCATTTCCAGAGGGTGGGACTGGGGGGTTGTCAACCAGGATCTTGAGCTGTTTTTAAGTGTACCAGTGCATGCTCCCCGATCTCACCTGACCTGACCTGTAGCAGTGGGCATAAGAGTCCAGTGTAACATGATAATGCATATCTGTTTTTTAAGTAATGTAGGTATCTATACTTTAATAAAAATACGTTTTGCATTAGGTTACTTGTCACTTTAAAAATGAATCTGACTACATAACAAACATTACTTTTATCCCATTACCCACAACACTAGTGTTGAATTTGTTCTGACTCACAAAACACACTAGATTCTCAACAGTGTGAATACATTCTTAGCAATTGTCTTGATGTAGTGCTTTTGGTGGTCAATAGTGTCACAAAGCTTAATAAAGCTAACTGCATGTCGACGGAAATCTGTTCTTGCTTGCTTGTTTAAAGCACCTTGTGTGATATTTTGTGTTTATTTTCTCTTTTGCCCTACTAGCACTGGCACCCCAACCTTGTTTCATGACTTTTCGTTTGTTCTTTTATTACGTTTCGTTTTTTTTCTAACCCATTTTCTAACCCACTAAATCCAGTCAGGGTTGTGGGGAGAACCAACGCTGGACTGTGCGCTCATATAAACAATACTGTAGTTTATAACATTCCTTTCCTTCTATGCTCTCTTGATTTCTCCTATATTCTTAAATTTTGCTTCATTTACTAGATTGATATTTCCTAATTTAATTCTTGGCAGCAGTTGATATTAAATTGTTTTTATTGCTCTCTTAAGTCTATTTGGACGGGATTAGTTTTTACACCAAGAGGAGGTATAAAGTCAGTGATTTACCGGCAGAGCTTTACTCTGTACCAGAAAGTCCTGTTTCCTTTAGTTAATTCATGCAAACTTTTAGTTCGGTCTATATAGTAGCCCTTATTTATAAGAACAAAATGTCCTTTCGCACCTACAAGGGGGCAGCCTCACAACTACCCACTTTTCTATAAAAATTGTGTACATCAGCACACCAATGAACCTCTGAAGTGATATACCATTTAACACCCCTTGTTATTCAACATACACAACAAGGAGTAGACTGGCAGTTCATTTATACCACCGCTGGGTAAATTAACTATTACCAGAGGACATCTGTAACTTTAGTCCCACTTGAATCACACAAATGTTCAAATTCTACTCCCATGTCAATTCACATTGGACTAGTTTAACCTGGGGTTGTTTTAAACAGACTTTTAATTGAAGGAAAAAGTCCCTGTAATTTTTGCTGAGACATGAACACACAGTCCATGATAAGTTAATGACATGACAATAAAATGCTGCAGATGTTCTATCAGATGGTTATGGCGAGCACTCTCTTCTACGCAGCGGTGTGCTGGGGAGGCAGCATAAAGAAGAGGGACACCTCATGCCTGGACAAACTGGTGAGGAAGGCAGGCTCTATTGTAGGCATGGGAGCTGGACAGTTTGACATCCATGGCAGAGCGACGGGTGCTGAGCAGGCTCCTGTCAATCATGGAGAATCCACTGCATCCATTGAAGCGTATCATCTCCAGACAGAGGACCAGCCACAGACTGCTGTCACTGTCCTGCTCCACTCACAGACTGAGGAGATCGTTCCTCCTCCACACTATGCGGCTCTTCAGTTCCACCCGGGGGGGTAAACGTTAACATTATACAAAATTATTGTCTGTTATACCTGCATTTCTATCACTCTTTAATTTAATATTGTTTTTTATCAGTATGCTGCTGCTGGAGTATGTGAATTTCCCCTTGGGATTAATAAAGTATCTATCTATCTATCTATCTATCTATCTGAGCGATTTGGACAGGACAAAAATTACAGAAGCCCTCTGGTAAAAATGACTTCACCTCCAAATAGGGCTTTACTATACTCTTCTACTTCTATTCTTCTCTTCCAGGGCTGACAACAACTTGGCTATAATAGACAAAGCACAACAGCGCCTCTATTTTCTCAGGAAGCTAAGGAGAGCTGACCTCCCCTAGAAGCTGCTGGTTCATTTCTATAGATGCACTATAGAGAGCATCCTAACTAACTGCATGATGGCCTGGTACAACAGCTGCACCAAGGCTGCTAAAGAAGCCCTGCAGCGGGTCATAAAAACAGCAGAGGCCATTATTGGGACTGAACTGCCATCACTCAAACTCTCGTATAAGACTCGCTGTGTGAGAAGGGCCAAAAACATTCTCAAGGACAAAACTCATCCTGGAAATTCTTTGTTTGAGCTCCTCCCACCAGGAAGACGCTTTAGGTCAATCCGTGTACGCACAAACAGACTAAAAAATAGCTTTTTCCCATCTGCCATAAACTTTCTGAACTCTGAATCTCCTCAGTCTGAGATTTTTTCTTTATTTTTTAACTGAACATGTGCAGTAAGCTATATTGGTAATGTGCAATATACTCATGTATTACAATATAGAATATGTAATGTACTATTCATTAACAGGTGCAATAACAATTTATGCTGCTGTACTTTGAGCAATAATAATTTACTCTGGTTACTTGATCACTTAACACTGTTATGACATATTTGGAATTATTTGACTTTTCTTTAAATGCACCTTGGGGCTGTCACAAAAGTAATTTTGTTGTGTTACACAATGACAATAAAATGCTTGAACTTGAACTTGTATGTACTCTATATTTGTGCTTGAGCATGTAAATGGTGCCTGGATTTACATTTTGTACATTTGCAAATGAGTGTAAGAGTTCTGTGTTATGATCTTGTTTAATTTTGTTTTTTTTGTGTTCTTTTTGCCAGTAGGAGTTTTTGAAATATTGGATTCACACAACTAGAAATGACAGAAAGGGGCAAAGTTTGTTTCACATATAGTATTGAAAACCTGGCGCTAAAATTCATTTTTCAGGCAACTTCACAATTTTGAAATGTAAAACTCTCTAAGCAGTTTTTTTTTGAGTTTTAAAGTTTTTTTTTTTGCATGAAAAACATGAGAAACAAAACATATTACTTCCAAAAGCCTTCTTCACACTTTCATGTTTAACTGTGTTCTATTCTGCAGCTCCATAAGTCATGTAATCCTTTACCACACCAGTAAATCAACTGTATTAATGCCATTTTTTTACATCACCGCAATGGACTGCAATACCTTTTTAAAAATGTAACATGCTGCACCTTTTCCAAAGAAAGACACATTAAAATGGCTCCATTAAACACATTACTGTGCTTTTGTTACTACACAGCAAGTCACTGCTGTCAAACCCCACCCTCCTGCTCTTACCAAGCAACTTTCTCCTCCCAGTTCAAGCATATATTTCTGCAACTCAGTGCCTCCACTCTGGAGCTCCAAGTAGGTGGAGCTAACTTACTTGACAGTGATAGCCCTTCCACAACTCTAATCGTAACTACAGTGTAAAAGGGCGGAGCTCTACAGCTCAGTTCAGCTATTGGTACCCATTGGCCTCAAGTCGATTTACTTGGACTGCCCACTGGAGTTAATGTCAACTACTTGGAGATCCAGGGTAGAGGCTCTGGATTGCAAAGATAGTGAACATACAGTATGCACAATTCTGGTGATTTTATTTTTCATTTGTGATCTTTATTTAAATACTAAATCACATGTGCAATTAATGGATGAAAATGCTTCCAAGTTGAGAATTAACCCTCTTTTTTCTTTGTGAAAAGCACGAATTTTACTGTAAAAGTACACATCAAAGTACGCTGTAAGCAAAACACATTTCACTTTGTAAATTTCTTGCATAGTAAAACGTTGAGTTTCAAAGTGATTTCAATGTTGTGCAAATCATTTCTCTTGTCACTACTCACAACCATTTTGCTATAAAAAATGTATTTGATGGAGTTGGAATAACTTTATTAGCTCTGTTAGGGTGACCATTGGTTTCTTGGCGACCGCCCTGACCAAGGCCCTTCTTGCCCTCTTACTCAGTTTGGTCAGATGGCCAACACTAGAAGAGAGAGTCCTCGTGGTTCCAAACTTCTTCTACTTCACATTTATTGAGGCCACCGTGCTCCTGGGAACACTCAAAACTTTACAAATTGTTCCATCTCTTTCCCCTGATGTGCGCCTCACCACAATTTGAACGTGGAGGTCCACAAAGATCTCCATGGACTTCATGGCTTGGTTTTCGTCATGACATGCAGTGTGAATTGTTAGACCTCACATACACAGGTGTGTGCTTTTCCAAACTGCCCAATCGATTCAGTTTTGTACAGGTGGACTCCAATCAACTTGCAGGCACATCTCAAGGAGAATTAAAGCAAAGAAGATACAACTGAGTACAATTTGGAGTGCCACAGCAAAGGACCTGAATACTTATATAAATGAGAGATTTCAGTTTTTGATTCCAATAAATGTGCAAACCTTTATGAAGAAGTGTTTTCATTTTGCTATTATATTTTGAGTGTAAATTGATGGGCCGAGTGGCAAATTGGTTTATTTAAAATCAAATGTACAGCACAATAAAGTGCATAAAGTGAAGGGGTCTGAAAAATTTTTGAATCCTGTGTATCATAATCAGTTTGGAACTACCTTAACTTGTGAGAAGGTCTGTGTCTCACTACAATGACATGTTTTTATTCTTATAGGTGCCGCCATTTTGCCTTAGTAACCACAGAGCTGCTATGCTCAGGTGGCCAGATGTCCACAGTGTGCGACTTTCATTGCCTGGTAATCTAAGATTGTAAATTGAAACAAATCCATTTTTCAAGTGCGTTTCAGTGTATGAACTGCTGGAAAAGTAAACCAATGCTATGTATTTTTCACCTTTGATTTTTGTTTGTGTTTAGAATGTAACGAAAGAACAACCCGGTTTTTGGTTAAAGAACACTGGCACACATTTTGACAATTTTCTTATTTTCAATAAAACAAACGGTGTCTCTTTCTCAACACCTGGTTTCAGAGTACAGTCCTATATAAGAATGAACTGACCTGAACAGATTTGGTGGGCCTTGTGCTGTTGCCTCACAGTTCCCGAGTCTTGGGTTTAAGTCCCAGCCTTGGATGCTTTCTGAGTTCAGTTTGCATTCTCTCCCAATTTACTTGTAAATTGTTTTTCAACGACTTCAAGATAAACTTTATTGGTAACTCTAAAGTCCTGTGGTGTGAATGAATCTGATTTGAGATGGACAGGCAGCCCAGCTAGGGATGGGTCCTAAATTGTACTGTAATCCATGCTCAGTCTCTTAAACTGAAATAAATGATGGACAAACAACTTCTATAGTTATTGGTGTGAATCTATTGACAAGGTCACCAGGGCCAAAGTCTGTCCGGGCAGCATTGAGGGCCAGGCCTGGCACGGATGACATTGTATTAGAGGGCACACACACACTACACACACACATTAAGCCAATTTTAAAGTCAACAAATTTTGGATGAGGAAGTAAATCCAGAGTATCTGGATGTAAATGTCCAGACTCACATAGGAGTAGAGCTGGGCAAGAACCACCCTGACATGACACATACAGAAGTGTACTGCTCCAGCGTAAGAAGCTATCTCATCCACAGAGAAGTGCAATCCTCCTTTTGTGGCTCACTGCATGTCCCAGGCTTTTGAGTAGTGGGACATTAGAGAAAACCCCTCATAAATACAAAGCCAAGACTGCCTATAATCATGGACTGATGCTTGACCTTAGTTCAAGTTACATTTTACCTCCACTCTCTAAACAAGCTGTTGCTTTAGATGCTCAATGTACTGTAGTAATGTTCACTGCAGCATTACAAGACATTATGTCCAAATAAAGAGATCCACAGCATTATCACAACCTCATAAATCCGCAACACATCACTCTGGGGGTTTCTGCTGATTTCAAAGTGCAGGAAGTGAGCCATCAATTTTAAAAGTTGATCCAAAGCATCAAAATGCAGTACAGTCTGGTCCCTGGTGTACTGCAGTGTGCTTAGTGTGTTACACTGAGGCAGCACAAAGGCATCTTGTAATCCGTGAATCAAACGAAGTGTAATCTGCAGCTTGTGTTTTACATCCCAGCCAAAAAATATCACCACCAACTCCAGGAAGTGAGAAACTGTGAACGCTGAAGGCGACACCCATGCTGTTAGCGAGAATGTATGAAACGCTGACCCTTAGATCGTTATCAGCGCCTCAGAAGCTATATGTACAGTCGAGTCCTCTGAACAATCACATGTTTATACTTAGGTATTTCTTAAAAAAATGACGCTTTGAACCCTTGAACTGGACTGAGCCAGCGGAAAAAAAAAAACAGATGGATAGACTTGCAACTTGTTTGTCTTCTTTTATACTTTATATTACAAAGCAGGAATTTGTTTCCCTGTAATTAGATCCAATATAACGTTTGCACTGATTCCTGCTGACCACTACCCTGTAGAAAGATACATGGCTTCTCTCCAACCACTTCCCAGTACTTATTTTGCAACTTTCATTGCCTTCTTTTTTTTTTTTTTGCTTCCAAAAAGTAAGTATGGGAAAAATACATAGAATAAGGCCTGGCTAGTCAGTCCATTTGAGACACTAGTTAGGTATAAAAATGAATGCAAAGAGACTTGCAGAACATTACATTTGGGGGGCTTGGTCCTTCACAGCTCCAGAGACCCGAGTGTTGGCATGTTCTTGACACGTACTAAATATGTGGGTTCTCCTCTGTGTGCTTAAACCTCCCAAAGATGAGCAGGTTAGTTTGGCTGGTGACGCTGAACTGGTCCGATGTATATGTGTGAGTGTGGTGTGAGCATGAGTAGGGGCAGAGAGAGACCCCGTACATTGGCTTCTGCCCAATATTACTATTGTAGGCTTTACATCCCTAAATCTCATTAACTGGACTAAATGGATTTATTAACTGATAGGCTGGATACCTACATTTCTGTCCTATTGTACAGTCTGAAAAGTAAAGTTACCGTTCTCATATTTATTATACCATAACAGTGCAGTAATAAATTAAGAGTACTTAATACACACATACATTTTGAGACGATTGGCAATTATGTTTGTAAAAGAAGACATAAAAATCCTGTACTTGTTTAGTTTCTTCTTTACTAAGCAGAGATACATTTATACTGATTACGAATAAGCAATAAAAGACAGATATAAACAATACATATATACTGTATATACATACAGCCAACCCACTCTGAACGCTAACATAAAATAGCAACCATTTTTACTAAAAAAATCTGATAACAGGCTGACTCCACCTGCCCCTCGATCAGCAGTTTAAGTCAAGATTCTGACCTCCTCACATACGGGTGTCGCCATGTCAAGGTGTGGATAGCAACTAATTGTGCTAACGTTGAAATCCACTAAGCTATGGCATTCAATCTTAAGAGCTTCTACACGTTTCAAAGACAGAATGCTTTTTTGATGAGCATGTGCATCACCAACATTAGAATCTGGAGCAAAGTAAAAACTAGCATAGGACAACATCAGGGCCTAGATAGATAGATAGATAGATAGATAGATAGATAGATAGATAGATAGATAATTTTTTTTTTTTTAATTTTAAACAGACCTTTATTAACAATTATAACATAATTGCAGTCAAATTAACAGTCAAAATTAAACAACATTTAATAACACTGTTTTCCTACTCATACTTTAGTATTAGACATTCACTTTCTATGGAACATAAAACATCATTTACAGCCCAGATTTCTCTAAATACATCTAATTGATGAATAAGTTTAAAATATTCAAATTCGATTCTCAATCTTCTTTGAAGGAGGACCTTAAACATTAACAGAGCATCAGTAGTTTTCTGATCTTTATCTCTGTTCCTTCTCGTTTTTAACGTTGCCATCTTGGCCTTGCCTAACAAAAAATTACAAAGTAAACATTGTCTTTTACAAACTCTTGATACCGACATTCCAAAAATATAAATGAGTTCATTAAATATAATTCCCAAATCCATCAACAATAAATCAAGAAAATGCAACAGAGGTTGTAATCTGGTACAATACAGAAATAAATGATAAACTGTTTCTTTTTGAAGGCAGAATGGACACTGATCTGTTGCGCTGGCACCAATGGTTTTTAAAAATGAATTGGTGGCTACTGCTCCATGTAGGATCCTCCACTGCAGGTCCCCAATTCTTTTCTCAATTGGCGGTTTATATAAAGTCCTCCATGCTGGAGATGTCGTGTCATGCAGACACAGAGTGTTCCTCCAGAGGGTATCAGTCATGTCTTTCAAATACATAAAATGGGACACTTTAAGACACCAGTCATATAATTCTTTTTTTGACAAATTTTGGAACGAAATTCCATTTATGTGATAAATTTTTAAAATTGAGTTATTAGAACTGATAAAATCTTTTACATTTGGTTTAATTGTAATGACACAATCAGGAGGTTCTGCCTCTTTTATGCCTCTTTAGATAGATAGATAGATAGATAGATAGATAGATAGATAGATAGATAGATAGATAGATAGATAGATAG
>JANRMT010027041.1:63369770-63402029 GCA_026402145.1 Polypterus bichir lapradei
TAGATAGATAGATAGATAGATAGATAGATAGATAGATAGATAGATAGGTTTTATGAGGTTTTTGTGGACAGAAGGTGTTACAGGAGCTGGAATTAACACCCATTTATATTAATAGCACTGGGACTGTTCTAACTTTGCCAGCACATATTCAGGTAATGAACAATAGTCATATAAATGGGGCAAAAGGAGAGAGCTTAAGACAGCTGCAAACGTCAAAGTGTGATGTGAAGGAGGAGAAGTGGCGGCCATCATTCTCTTCAACAGATGAGTAACAATGTAAAAAACAAGTAGAAGAGGTTGTCAATTTGCACATAAAGTTGAGATGAAAGCAGGTAATAACTGGCGAAGGCATTTGGTAACTTGTAGACCACCGTTGTAAGTGAGAAGAATGAATGAAGAGAAGGAATAAGTTAGTCTTTAAGATAAATATTTTTAATAACAATTGCAGCTTTTCTATTGGTATTTAGTTATATTTACTATAGTACAGTATATATAGGGCATCTCAAATTATTACCCAATCTGCCTCAGTTGTAAAAGTCACAGTATTAAGAATCAGTTGGTCCTTTAGTGACAGCGTAGCTGATAAGCATATTTAAGGGAGACTCTGTGTAAATATTGAAACACAGAGACATCCTGTTTAACATCATCAGTGAAGAATAAAATCTGAATCAAAACAAACTAGTGCTTTATGAAAGAGTTGGGGTCTATAAAACCTATAATTGTCAGTAGCCTCCGTGTGTAATGATTAACTAACTGACTGTAAACTTGCTGTTAGCATTCATTTATTATCTCAGACCCAGCGCATAAACATAAAGAAGCATTGTTCTTCCTAAGTGTTTTGCCTGGATGGACCAAAGAGCAACATTCTTCCACAGTGGAGCTGGTTGCCAATGATCTGGAAAATTCCAAAATTCCATTCTAGTTTGGCAGGCATTACAGAGTCGATGTACAGTAAATATAAATCCATCCGTCCATCCATTACTGAACCCTCTTTGTTGAATTTAAGGTTGGGGGTCCAGAAACTATTTTGATAATACAGAAACCATTCCCATATTGCAGTCCAACACAGCGGACAATCAGACACAAGGGTCAACATGTAATATCTAAACTACCCTTTGGCAAGCCAACAAAAGCACTGGGAGTAAAACTGAAACTCCACACAGGCAGAGGCAGAGGCACCACTACCCACCACACCCAATGCTTTCTGTAGCTAATTACTAGTTTTATTCATTTGGTAAATATTTTCATTTTTATTACATCAAAGCATAAAGACAATAACAGTGTCACCTTTAATGGCTGTGCTACTTGGATTGGGCAGATACAAGTTTGCTTGTTTTACTTTCATCTTAATTCTAGTTATCCTCTCCTTGGTTGACTCCTGGTCTTAAGTGCATTTGCCATGTTATTATAAATTAGGGTTGGATTTTATTATTTTTTTATTATTTGAAGACCACAGAGCTGCTTTGCATTTTATACAAAACCAATACAGTAAATTGTATAAACAATAAACAACAAAGGGTTGTCTAAATTTGATTTTGTTAGTGCTGTCTGACTGTAACAAGTCATCAGATTGCTATTTTGAACCTTCCTTCTGATTCAGTTCAATCCCCTCTCTGTTACAGCTGGCGTCAGTAATGCAATGCCCTTTGCAACGGAAAAAGCACCTAAGCCGTAGATAGAGTAAGTGTGTTCAACATGCAGGCCTGTCATAAGGCAGTGACAGTGACAGTGACAGCACCAGCGCCTCAGGTACCTGCAGTGGGATTTGTGCAGAATACAGATGTTCCTCTTTAGCTCATCCTGACTGTTAGTGAGTCCAGTCTGCAACAGTCACAGTGTGATCTTGGTGAGTGTGCTGAATCAACATTTTATAACTTCCCCAATTCAGTTAATTTAATTTCTGGAATTTACTTAAGTTTATTTCAACCTGTTTAGGGATTTTATTTTTATTCCGGGTGTGGAATTTTGTGCTTTTTGCTTTTTGGCTGCCACCACTTTGTGACTCTCATCACAAGGGCATGGTCATGTTATTGACAGTTATTGTGCTCACATGACACATTTGGCTGGCGTCATGATCTGGGATTGATTATTCATTTTTCACAATTTCTCGTTGCCATCTAAAACTTTGTTTTTGGGTGTTCTAGAGGTCAAGGAATCTGGTTGTCAGATTGCTTTTTGAACTAGATGCACTTTTAATGATGTTAAAAATGAATCTGTTCTCCTGGGGTGCAATCTTGCTTTTGCCATGAGTGCTGCCTTTTTCTGACTTGTCTTTGTTTGGTTGCCAGAAGGTTGCTAGATAGGACGACCAGGAGTGCATGAAAGGTGACAAAATTACTGAGATGGTGTGAAGGTCCTGGCTGTCCTAGTTTGTGAATTCTACCTAAATATCCAGCATTACTGTATAAGGCTTTTAAAAAAAATCTCTGGTTCTCTTGAACTCTTTTCTGTCCCTCAATTTGGATTTATGTGTAACACGAATTCACAATTTTTGGTTTCTTACTTTGTTTATTCATCTACAGTTCTTGTCTCCCTATTTGCTAAACCCTTGACATTCTGGTTATGGCTCTGGCTGCCTGTTATTTACAGTCTATCTTCTGGTTCCATTTCTATTCAAACTGACGGCTGCCCTGTGAAGTCAGCACAACTGGTGTCGCACTACAACCATTTTCTACCAATTTTTATTTACATAATCTTTGTGAGTCGAGGTGAGTTACAGAGCGGCCATGACTATCAATCATGCAGTGTGACATCTCCAGTGACTCAGTCATTGTGTTCTGCGACTAGCTATGTCAAAATGAAACAGGCCTGATTTGGTCTTAAGTTGTAGCGGTCGGCTCCTGTGCACGTGAGAGGTGGCAGGCAATAGGCGCTCAGCTAAAAGTCAACACAAATCATACAATGCAGCCGTAAGAAAAGGAGGAAAACAAGTGTTTTTTACTACACAGACAGAACAGAGGCTCACCTATCATCTTTCCAATGTCTCATGTTTGTCGTATCATGACAGAATTGTAAAAGAATATGACAAAACTCACCATACCTGGAAAGCATTTGTACAGCCATCAGCTTTGGTGAGCAGCAAGTTAACTGGCTGGCTCAATATTCTAAGGAAAATTGAAATTGTACTGAAAAGTAGTGAGGCAGTTGTGTATCCCATCATTCCCATCATCATCCCATCATATAATTTGACAACCTTAAGGTGCAGGCCAGCACCTGTAGTCATTACGTTTAACGTACTCTCTAACTGAAAGTCGTGTAGCGTGCTACTGGCCTTACATTATTATGTTCATCAGTTGAAGATGGAGATGCTTAGTGTCTTGCTATCCAAGTGTTTCATTGGTTCTTAAAACTTTCAGGAATCTTTAGAGTTAGTAAAGGGCTGAAAAGAAATCAGTGCAATGATTATGTGAGGGCCGAGTTCTTAAAACTCTCTAACAAATCCTCAATGATCTCACACTCCCACTGCATTGTAAATTTAATTTTAGCTCTGTGGCACTAAACAGATTCTTACAATGTTGAATAAAAACTTCCCGATATAAAAGATCTGTATAAAGAGAACAAGTAAGAAGAATGCATGTTATCACTGACATGGAAGATTCATAAGCGCCAATGTAAAGTTTTTTAGTATAGTATTTGCAAATGTATGTAGTGCGTTTAATGATGCAAGAGAGGACAGAGCCGAATATACTTCCTTAGAAGGCTGGCGCCTTTCAACATCTGCAATAAGATGCTGCAGATGTTCTATCAGATGGTTGTGGCAAGCGCCTTCTTCTACGTGGTGGTGGCTGGGGAGGCAGCATAAAGAAGAGGGACACCTCATGCCTGGACAAAATGGTGAGGAAGGAAGGCTTTATTGTAGGCACGGAGCTAGACAGTTTGACATCCGTGGCAGAGCGACGGGTGCTGAGCAGGGTCCTGTCAATCATGGAGAATCCACCGCATCCACTAAACAGTATCATCTCCAGACAGAGGAGCAGCTTCAGCGACAGACTGCTGTCACCGTCCTGCTCCACTGACAGACTGAGGAGATCATTCCTCCCCCACACTGTGCGACTCTTCAATTCCAGCCGGGGGGGTAAACGTTAACATTATGCAAAGTTATTGTCTGTTTTACCTGCATTTTAACTTGCACTGCATTTTTATCACTCTTTAATTAATATTGTTTTTTATCAGTATGCTGCTGCTGGAGTATGTGAATGATTAATAAAGTATCTATCTATCTATCTATCTATCTATCTATCTATCTATCTATCTATCTATCTATCTATCTATCTATTATATAGTGCATTTCATATCTATCTATCTATCTATCTATTATATAGTGCATTTCATATCTATCTATCTATCTATCTATCTATCTATCTATCTATCTAATGTAGGTCTGCATGTTGGGGTATAGATATATGTGGTTTCTTACACTGTTTTTCTAATTCCTTGTATTTTTATATTTAAAACCTACTGCTATGCAAGTTTTTATTGATGCACAAGCCAAATGAATTTCCCTACATGGGATAATGAAGCTAAAGTTGACCTGAGGTGAGTTGAGTAGTATGCAGGCTTTTTATAACATTTCTTTTGGCTTTGTCCTTCTGTTCTGGTCGTTTCATTAGCTTACTTTTACTCTGACTCAGTTAGCTCCTATTAATGCTCTTGCATCTCCTGGTCATTATTTCTATTGTTCTCTGACAACTATCTGGTGGTGGAAGAAGGTGCAGTCCACCTCAATGTTTAAGGAGAGAAAAGGAAGCACGCTAGTCTTCCTCACCATTTCAGGAACCTGTATTTATTCACTGTCAAAATGGAGTTTGTTGTTAGTCCTCTCGTACGCATGGTTGCCTGAAGCACATTCAACAAAGAGATGAATGAAGGAATGCATGTGTATGTAGACTTCCTCCCATGGTATGAAGTATGCTGTGAATTTGGAAGAGCTTAGCCCAGATAATTTTTTAGGGATTTTGGTTGCACATATCTCACTATGAAAAATAAATATAAACCATGGTGAGGTGCCATGTTGTAGCTTTAGTCTTTAAAGCTTGACCAACCCCATGTGCTTTGAGCATGGGAAAGGTGCTATTTAAATAAAATGTGTTATGATTATTACAAAAATTCTGCTTCTTTTAAGCAATTCTGTCTGCCAAAAGTGCTTCTCTTACATTTGCGTCTTAATCAAGGTTCAAATTATCCTAAATGTTTTTACCTAATTTTATTCAAAACTTATTTTTTTTTCTCTGAACAGTGTTGTTGTTAATAATGGTATCAGTTGACTGGGGCCACATCTTGGTTGGCTTTTCACGTCCTCCCTGTGCTCACATGAGATTTCACTCAAGATTTTTGTGCTTCCTTCCACATTCTAAAGATGGGCTCTAATTTGTCTCCTGATGGATGGTTCCCGACACAGGGTGAGTTTCCCATATTGCACTGGCTATTGGAATATTTAATAGAAAAGAGTCGGAAAATGAATAGTCACAATGTGTGGTGTCTGCATTTCACACTCATACCAATAGTCTTCATGTTCTGTATCACAAAAAAGGACATAGCAGCACTACAGAAAGTCCAGAGAAGAACAACCAGGCTTATTCCAGGACTGTGATGTATCGTCTATGAGGAAAACGTTGTAGAAGTTGAAGCTTTGAAGTTTAGGCAAACAGGTATTAAAAGGTGATAAGACTGCAATGTTTAAATAATGTAGGAAATTCGGAAGGCTTTACTTAAAAATGAGATGCTGGAGAAAATCATTTTATGACACTTTAGTATTTTGGTCTCTTAGGCTTACATGGTTTTTGAACCGTGTTAAATAAGCAAGGACTGTTCTTAGAGATGCAGCCATATTCAACATATCATTAAAAAGATGCCATAAGATTACTGTATAACAAAGACGGTTTATACTGACCTTTGTATATCCGCTTTAAAGCATACAGACACTTCTCGAGGAAGTGGCATCAGACGTCGAGTGTCAGTACCCTATTTTTATTGCATTCTTCATGTATGGACCATCCTAACGTACATTTTTAAGCAAATATAATTTGCATCTCATCAGCTATATGCTAAAGATGCTCGTGTATATTCGTATCCATAAAAGCTTTGTCTGAATAAATAATTGTTAGCATAACTGTGCTTACAATGCAAGAATAACATCTTGCTTAATATGCTCCAGAGGTGTCTTTGTTAAATAAACTTCTTATATTCTTGCAGGAGGCCTTTGTATTCTATCGACAAAGTGAAGAGGAATTTAGGATCAAGTGTTTTTCTCAGTCTGAGGTCAACAAGAACAAAGGAAGACAGATGGAAACATATTAAGGGTAATATTCACAAAGACGTCAAAATATATTGGTTCACACAGAAAGCTATAAACACATGGAATGAGTTCTAAAGTAGTGTGGTAGATAATAGGACTTTAATGACTTTCAAAACTGGACTTGCTTGTTATTTTGGAAAAAACGCGCAATGGGATTGGTGAGGTTTGTTGGGCTGGTGTTTTAATGTGCATTGTGCTCAAAGCACTCAGTGTTCCTCACTACGAGCCACTTAGTGTTCTCATCTCGGGTCTTATTTGTCATATACACTACACTGCTCAATGCTAACAAACATGGACAATTGCACACACACTCCACAGCCATCGGCTGCACTGTGACAGCCGTTGGATGTGCTGAGCAGTAAGCAAAGCTCTCTTTATATCTGACTGCTCTGCATGTACTGAGTAAAGAGATGTACACCGTGACAAGATGAAGCTTTGCAGATCTTTCATTATTTTATCATCTCTTTTTCATCGTTCCTTTCCTTGATTTCCCTCTGCACGTCTTCTGTCTTGTCTGTCATGCTGACCTGTGGCTTGCTTATTCATGGTGTCTTCAGATGGCCTCTTATGAATCACAAATCCTTCATGGCTCTTTTTATCAGAGCCTTCCTTATACTGTGTGTGATTAGAAGATCTAATCTTGCATTTCTGTCAAGTCATGTCGATTTTCAGTATGCTTTCTGTGAGTTAATGACGTTTGATTTGGAAAATGTGGCAAAATTATTATAAGACAGTAAAAAAAGGTGTTCTGAAGACTCTGTAGGGAATAGGTGAGACAGTAGACAGATTCACAGCTAGGGTCAGGTAAAAAGAGGTTTAAGAATATTTCTATCAAAACGTTAACCATAATCATTGTCAAAACCACGGCAAAGTCTAATTAGAATCATTTCTCTAATAAGACTTTTAATTTCTCAAGCAAAAACTCTAGAGAGGCCATTATTTATATGCACAGCATCAGCGCCAGAAGCACTCCACTAGCAACAAATGCTGTTACTAAAACAAGCCTACAACATCGTATCCTGATGACGTTACTGTTAGAACAAGATTTCAAGAATGAAAATGAAAATGAATAACATATTGAAAACAAATCCAAATGAATCAGACTGACGTCTAACATGTTTCTAAGTAGTACTTTTCAGGACGTATGGAAGGAAGTGCTACCAACAATAATTAACACGCAGTAGTAAAAAGCAATTTTCTACGGCTAATTCATTTACTGCATTGCTAAAATAGACAGCATCTTCTGAAGATCAGCTGGAATAAACAGTTATGGCCAGGAGGCCAGCTAGTCAGCTTTAATTAGAATAAGTCTGATCTTGTATGGTAGCAGTACCTGTTACAGGAAGACCTATCAATATGAATGAATGGAACAGTACAAAACGTTTTAGCTTTATGGCTATTTTGTCCGATGCATTTAAAGACAGATATTTTATTTTCAAATTATTTTTGATTCTCTTCCACAAAGACCTGGCAAGCAGCTGCAGTGCATCCCTTACATGAAATGCTGTTTGTCACAAATATACAACAAAAAAGTGTTATCATGAACTAAACTAGGGAATATCTTTTTTTTAATGCATTTAGCTTTTCTGCTTTGAAGCAGATTATTTTGAAAGTTTAAAATTTCTGTCATATAGATGTCATAGTCATCTTTTCCAGCACATTGGAAAAGCATGTACAACACATCTTGAATATCCTCTGATTCATCCTAGCCGCTGGAATACATATTAATCCCAAAAGGTGTTACTGTACTTTGGTTTGGCTGAAGCCAAGTATCTGGGCTATGTAGTCAACCATGGTAGTCCTAGGTAGCTGCCATACAAACTAAAGCTAAGAGACAGGCCTTTCTTGGGTTAGTGGAATACCTCACTTCTCAGAATGGGCAGCACCTTTCACTGAGCTGGCATGAAAGTGCTCCTCTAGCCAGGTGGTATGGACTCACGCACATTGGGCACGGCATTCCAGGACCTAAAGGAGGCCCTTGGCTCCACTCTCATGCTTATTCCACTTAGCTTCCCTGAGCCTTTTATCCTCCAGACAGATGCTTCCAACACTGGCGAGGGCTCAATGTTAAGCCACGCCAACAATGGAGCAGAGCATACTGTAATGTATCTAAGTCGGAAAATGCTGGACTGAAAAGGTGGGTATGCAATCATTGAACGTCACCATCAGTTGGGCCATTATCCACTTGAAATGCTACCTTTCCGGCACAAATTCACAGACCATACACCCCTTCACTGGATGGCCATCCACAAAAATGGCAATCCCTGGGTTATGTGCTGTTTGCTAAAAATTCACTGCTGGGATCTGAAGTCTCCTATATGAAAGAAGCCTCTCAAAATGGCCATAAAGGCAAAGCCTTAAACTAACCAGCCTGCCCCAGGATACTCACCCCAAATCCACCTAGCTGCAGGCTCCCGACCTAGCAGACTGCAAACAAGACAAGGTTGCAAAATAACAAGAAAAGTCTCCAAAAACCTCGGCTTGTACACAGAAGGGTAGCAAAGAATTTTTTTTTCCTAAATGAAATGGCTTCATAGAAAAAATTACAAAAATAAAAACAAAATGCTCAAAACAGCAAAAAAGGGCACAAGGGAGTTGCCCTTTTTTGAATCCCAATACGGAATCCACAAATCTTTTAATAGTGGAAAGGGTCGTTACAAGCTAACGCTGATGCCTTTTCCCAGATCCAGGACCTCTCGGCCAGGTCCCCTCGAACTACAGGAGGGATCATGTGATTCACCCCCTTGGAGGGTTTGCTTTATGGGCTCTAAACCGGAAACCAGAATGGGGCCAGATTATGGTGAAACACATGCACTAAAGTAAACCTTTTCCATGCCGAGAATGGAGGAGGAGCACTCTGAAGACCTATGAAACCCAGATGCCACACCCCTTCCTGTCCCAGCTCCGTATAATGAGCTCACTTCAATTTGGACAAGCCACGGAACAAGCCTTACCTTCCACTGATGATTATTTCTTTGCTTCGTTTTAGTAGCACTGCTGCTAATAAACTTTACACTGTCTTGCCCTGTTGTTCCCCACAGCTGTTATGTTAGCTTTTGTTTCTGGATTTATTTTGGATTTGATACATTTTTTTGGTCTGTGGCATGGGGAAAGCTTAACAAGGGCCAGAAAAATATTTGCATAAAATATGAGTTTCAGAAAAGCTTGATTTTATCAAAAATTAACCATTATAGTTTGTTTATTCATTCATTTATTTATGTAATTAATTAAATTAATGTATTTAATCTAGAAGGTTGATGAAGCACATTGACCCCACATACAGTTGTCCTTGAAAGTTTGCGAACCCTTTAGAATTTTCTATATTTCTGCATAAATATGACCTAAAACATCACCAGATTTTCACTCAAGTCCTAAAAGTAGATAAAGAGAAACCAGTTAAAGAAATGAGACAAAAATATTATACTTGGTCATTTATTTATTGAGGAAAATGATCGAATATTACATATTTGTGAGTGGCAAAAGTATGTGAACCTCTAGGATTAGCAGTTAGTTTGAAGGTGAAATTAGAGTCAGGTGTTTTCAATCAATGGGATGACATTCAGGTGTGAGTGGGCACCCTGTGTTATTTAAAGAACAGAGATCTATCAAAGTCGGCTCTTTACAACACATGTTTGTGGAAGTGTATCATGGCACGAACAAAGAAGATTTCTGAGGACCTCAGGAAAAAAGTTGTTGATGTTCATCAGGCTGGAAAAGGTTACAAAACCATCTCTAAAGAGTTTGGACTCCACCAATCCACAGTCCAGACAGATTGTGTACAAATGGAGGAAATTCAAGATCATTGTTACCCTCCCCAGGAGTGGTTGACCAAAAAAGATCACTCCAAGAGCAAGGCGTGTAATAGTCGGTGAGGTCACAAAGGACCCCAGGGTAACTTCTAAGCAACTGATGGCCTCTCTCACATTGACTAATGTTCATGTTCGTGAGTCCACCATCAGGAGAACACTGAACAACAATGGTGTGCATGGCAGGGTTGCAAGGAGAAAGCCACTGCTCTCCAAAAAAAACATTACTGCTCGTCTGCAGTTTGCTAAAGATCACGTGGACAAACCAGAAGGCTATTGGAAGAATGTTTTGTGGACGGATCAGACAAAAATAGAACTTTTTGGTTTAAATGAAAAGCGTTATGTTTGGAGGAAGGAAAAAACTGCATTCCAGCATAAGAACCTTATCCCATCGTGAAACATGGTGGTGGTAGTATTATGGTTTGGACCTGTTTTGCTGCATCTGGGCCAGGACGGCTTTCCTTCATTGATGGAACAATGAATTCTGAATTATATCAGAGAATTCTAAAGGAAAATGTCAGGACATCTGTCCATGAACTGAATCTCAAGAGAAGGTGGGTCATGCAGCAAGACAACGACCCTAAGCACACAAGTCATTCTACCAAAGAATGGTTAAAGAAGAATAAAGTTAATGTTTTGGAATGGCCAGGTCAAAGTCCTGACCTTAATCCAATCGAAATGTTGTGGAAGGACCTGAAGCGAGCAGTTCATGTGAGGAAACCCACCAACATCCCAGAGTTGAAGCTGTTCTGTACGGAGGAATGGGTGTGCAGGAATGATCAAAAGTTACTGGAAACTTTTAGTTGCATTTATTGCTGCAAAGGGGGGGTCACACCAGATACTGAAAGCAAAGGTTCACATACTTTTGCCACTCACAAATATGTAATATTCAATCATTTTCCTCAATAAATAAATGACCAAGTATAATATTTTTGTCTCATTTGTTTAACTGGTTTCTCTTTATCTACTTTTAGGACTTTAGTGAAAATCTGATGATGTTTTAGGTCATATTTATGCAGAAATATAGAAAATTCTAAAGTGTTCACAAACTTTCAAGCACAACTGTAGAAGTGGGAAAAGATGAAGAGGAAGGAAAAAGTTTATTTATTTATTTCTTGTGAAAATAAAACAACGGCTTAAGTTAATTTTATTAAAATGTATTTCCATTTTTATTTTTATGTTGCATTTTGGATAAGTTTACAGGCAGTTATTGTTATTAGAAATAAATTTGCTACAATTTTGCTAATAGGCCCACATCCATACTTGTCATATGACAACTAGTTGTTGGGTCTTTGCTGAGCAAATACTCAGATCATTTGAAACTTGATGCTTGACTTATCTCTTCTGAAATGGACATTCTTTCAAGCGGAGGGCCTGTGAATGTGCTTCAGCGTGATCTGACATATTACCCAAATTTTTACAAGCTTGTATAGCTGGTCCTTATTTTGTACACTGGAACCGCCACTTCAGAGAGAAGTTTTTCTGAGATGAAGCAGATAAGCAACTGGGTGTGTTCGACAGTGTCAGAGGAAGGATTCATAGTCATTTCAGCATTTCATATTGAGTCAGATTTTTAAGGCAAAGCTTGTACTAGACGATGTTGTTAAAGTGTACAACCAGAAAAGGGGGACATCTGCATTGAATAAAGGTAATCACTGTTTGTTAATATCATTATGAGTTTGTCAGCAAACAGACTTCAGAATGAGACTTACCTTCTAAAATCTTTCCCTACGCTTAAAATAAGAGCTAGAAATTAAAATTACTCTCATCTCCGAACTCTAGAAGCAAGTTTCCTGGCTTGCAAAGCCCCAGTAAAAAGGGGGCAGGCTTCTCAAACCTTCTAAAAGTCAAAAAAGCACCCATGGGAGACAGAAAATTGTAAAAACCTCTGGCCCACAATAACAACAAACAATGTTTATCAATATGAGAAGATTGTATTAATAAAAGAAACTTTCAAAAACCAGAAAAACAAAAAAATAAAAAGGAATGCATAAAAAGGTAATCCTCAAAAAATATGTAAAAGCGGTCCAAAAATCCCAAAATCAAGGTCAAAAACAGAAGCAAAAGGATTTTAAAATAAGAAAAAATCTGAAAAGTACATAAAAATTCAAACCAATTCTCATTATGATCTGTATTTTCTTATTAATTTTCTGTGTGTTCCTTTGAACATATATAGACAAAGTATATGTACAGTGTATGGTGTTAACAGAGACATGGTTGGAGCCCAGCGTACCCGACTGCGCAGTCACACCAGGCGGGTTCACAGTTTATCGGGGAGACAGAACGAAGAACTACGGCAAGTCGAGGGGAGGGGGTGTGTGTGCTTTATGGTTAACTCTTCGTGGGCTACGGATGTGTGTGTCTTAAAAACGCACTGCTCACCGGTTCTCGAGCTGCTGACCATTAAAGTTAGACCCTTTTACCTCCTGAGGGAGTTCAGTTTAGTTCTCCTTTCAGTTGTTCACATCCCCCCAGAAGCTGATAAAGCTTTGGCTATGGATAAACTGTATGATGTTATCAGTGGACTAGAGAACGCTAACTCAGAAGCAGCATTTATTGTGTTGGGAGACTTTAACAGAGCAAACATGAAGAAAGTTCTCCCTAAATACTATCAGTACATCTCTCCCCCCACAAGAGGTGATCAAACACTGGATCATTGTTACACCTTATTCAAGGACTCCTACAAACTCCTCCCTCGACCTGCTTTTGGAAAAGCAGACCATTGCTCTATAGTGCTGCTGCCTGCATATAAACAAAGACTTAAACAGGAAAAACTGGTTTACAGGGACATCTACAAATGGGACAGTGAGGCTGAGGGGGTCTTACAGGACTGCTTTAAAACAACTGATTGGCAAATGTTTGAGGATGCAGCTGATGGCATCATCAATGAATTCACAGACTCTGTCACAGGACATATCAGCAAGTGCATTGACGATGTTGTCACTAAAACCTCCATTTGCATATATCCTAACCAGAAACCCTGGGTAAATGGGGAGATTCGGGCTAAGCTCAAGGCACGGACCTCTGCCTTTGACTCAGGGGACTCTGATGCATACAAAGCAGCCAGATACGACCTACGGAGGTCCATCAAGAAGGCCAAACAGGACTACAGGGACAAAGTGGAGTCAAGCTACCACAGCTCTGAGACCAAGCGCCTGTGGAATGGACTGTGCTTCATCATTGACTATAAAAAGAAAAATACAGTCAGTGTTCAGCTCACTACATCTCTTGCAGACTAGCTCAACACCTTCTATGCTCGTTTTGATGCAGCCAACAAAGAACAGGTGCTATATCCTCAAGGGGGCAGTGAGTCTGTCACTCTGATCCTTGAAACGTCTGACTTGAGAAGGTCCTTCAAAAAGATCAATCCTCACAAAGCTCCGGGACCAGATGGCATCCCAGGCCGTGCCCTCAGGGAATGTGCTGACCAGCTAGCAGGTATGTTCACCAACATCTTCAATCTCTCCCTGAGGCAGTCGGTGGTCCCCACTTCCTTCAAGGCATCCACAATCATTCCTGTCCCAAAGAAACCGGTGGTCTCCTGTCTGAATGACTATCGCCCGGTTGCACTGACATTGGTCATTATGAAGTGCTTCGAGCAACTGGTCAAAGGTTACATCTGCTCCTCCCTCCCCAACACGCTGGATCCTCTCCAATTTGTTTACAGAGCAAGCAGATCTACAGAGGATGCCATTGCACTAACAATAAACACTGCCCTCACCCACCTGGAAAGAGGAAATACATATGTAAGAATGCTGTTCATAGATTACAGCTCAGAATTCAACACCATCATCCCCTCAAAACTCGTCTTGAAGCTTGACGACCTTGGGTTGGGGACGACCATCTGCAGATGGATTTTCTCTTTCCTCACAAACAGGCCCCAGGTGGTGAGAGTTGGCAAACACACGTCCTCATCACTCATTTTAAACACAGGAGCGCCGTAGGGCTGTGTGCTTAGCCCACTCTTGTATTCCTTGTTCACCCACGACTGTATTGCAAAACATGGCACAAACACCATCATCAAGTTTGCAGATGACACAACCATCATAGGCCTTAGGGAGCCTAGGGACTCTCTCGATTCACTAACACAATGTCTTATTGGTATTTCTGAATGGATGAATAGTAATTTTCTCAAGCTAAATAAAGAGAAAACTGAAATTTTAGTGATTGGCAATAATGGATTCAATGAGATTATCAGAAATAAACTTGATGCATTAGGATTAAAAGTTAAGACAGAAGTAAAAAACTTAGGGGTAACTGTTGACTGTAACCTGAATTTTAAATCGCATATTCATCAGACCACTAGGACAGCATTTTTTCACTTAAGAAACATAGCAAAAGTTAGACCTCTTATATCATTGAAAGATGCTGAGAAATTAATTCACGCTTTTGTTTTCAGTCGCCTAGATTACTGTAGGGCAGCACGGTGGCGCAGTGGGTAGCACTGCCACCTCGCAGTTAGGAGACCCAGGTTCACTTCTCGGGTCCTCCCTGCGTGGAGTTTGCATGTTCTCCCCGTGTCTGCGTGGGTTTCCTCTGGGTGCTCCGGTTTCCTCCCACAGTCCAAAGACATGTAGGTTAGGTGCATTGGCGATTCTAAATTGTCCCTAGTGTGTGCTTGGTGTGTATGTGTGTGCTCTGCGGTGAGCTGGAGCCCTGCCCGGGGTTTGTTTCCTGCCTTGCGCCCTATGTTGGCTGGGACCCCCGCGACCCTGTAGTTAGGATGTAGCGGGTTGGATAATGGTTGGTTGGTTTGATTACTGTAACACACTCCTCTCAGGACTACCCAAAAAAGACATAAATCATTTGCAACGAGTGCAGAATGCAGCTGCTAGAATCCTAACTAGGAAAAGAAAATCCGAACACACCTCTCCAGTTTTGATGTCACTACACTGGTTACCTGTTTCTTTCAAAATTTACTTTAAAATTCTGCTTATGATTTATAAAGCCTTAAATAATCTCGCTTCATCTTATATATTGGAATGTCTGACGCCCTATATTCCAAATCATAACCTTAGATCCTCAAATGATTGTCTCCTTAGAATTCCAAAAGCTAAACTTAAAAGAAATGGTGAGGCGGCCTTCTGCTGTTATGCACCTAAAATCTGGAATAGCCTGCCAATAGGAATTCGCCAGACTAATACAGTGGAGCACTTTAAAAAACTGCTGAAAACACATTACTTTAACATGGCCTTCTCATAACTTCACTTTAACTTAATCCTGATACTCTGTATGTTCAATTCATCATAATAACTATTCATGGTGGCTCTAAAATCTGTACTGACCCCTACTCTATCTTCTGTTTCTTTTTCCGGTTTCTTTGTGGTGGCGGCCTGCGCCACCTCCACCTACTCAAAGCATCATGATGCTCCAACATTGATGGACTAAAAGCCAGAAGTCTACGTGACCATCATCATCAAGTCCTTCCATGAAAACCCTAAATACAAAGAGGACTGTTTCATTTATGTTAGGTAGATTGCCCAGAGGGAATTGGGCGGTCTCATGGTCTGGAATCCCTGCAGATTTTATTTTTTTCTCAAGCCGTCTGGAGTTTTTTTTTGTTTTTTCTGTCCACCCTGGCCATCTGACCTTACTCTTACTCTTTGAGCTACATTTTTTTGTATGAAAATGTGCTATATAAATAAATGTTGTTGTTGTTATCACCGACAACGATAAGACGGCCTACAAAGAGGAGGTGCTGGCACTGCACTGTGTAATTGGTGCCTGGATAACAACTTGTCTCTTAACGTCAGCAAAACCAAGGAGATAATCGTGGACTATCAGAAACAGCAAGGCGGAGAACACCAGGCCATCTACATCTGCGGTGTAGAAGTTGAAAGGATTAACAGCTTCAAGTTCCTCGGAGTAAACATCACCGAGGATCCCTCGTGGACCCTTCACATAGACACTGTGGTTAAGAAAGCTTGCTAGCGGCTCTGCTTCCTGAGGAGGCTGAGGAAATTTGGCATGAATGCCAACATCACCTCAAACTTTTACAGGAGTGTGGTTGAGAGTCTGCTGACGGGCTGCATTACCGTTTGGTATGAGAGCTGCTCTGCCAGCAGCCGAAAATCACTACAGAGAGTGGTGAACGCAGCAGAGCACATCACGGGCAAGAGTCTCCCTGCCATTGAAGACATTTACCTCCATCGGTGCTTGCGTAAGACAAGCAGCATCATAAAGGACCACAGCCATCCAGCACACCAGCTGTTCTCCTTGTTACCGTCTGGCAGACGATACAGGAGTCTGGCTGCTCGGGCTACAAGACTTAAGAACAGTTTTTACCACTAGGCCATTCGACTCCTCAACAGCAACACCTGAACACTTACATACAGTTACATTACACCTACATTACATTACACCTACATTGCATTACTCACACACAAACTGTACATGCATACACTCTGAATACTGACTGGAACATGCATCTGCACTTTATGGAATATGCATCTGTACTTATAAAACATTATCTGTGCAATAACTGTCATTTGTACTTGCTGCTCATTCAACTCATATTGCTCTATAACTTCTTTTAAAATGTACATATTTTATTTTATATAGCTAGTCTATTTTTAACTTGTAATTTTTTTTTAAATTATTTTTTAGCTTTATTGGATCTAGGCTGAGTGACTTGTTTTTCTCGTCATGCACATTTCATTCTATGTTGATGCTGTGTTAACCTATATATGACAAATAAACCTAAACCAAACCAAACCTATATCTGTAATTTTATAGGGTCAATGATTGATTATAAAAGTAACATTAGTTATTACAGATGCCATCTTTAATTTGTTTTGGGCGCCACCATGTTAGAGTTTTAGCATTGGCTGTTCACATGGTGATCGCCACCCAGAATTCTTTGAGAAGTATGATGCATGTGGTGCATCAGCACAACCATATTTACGTTGTCATGAACACTTCTTTGAAAAATAACAACATTTATTTCTGTAGCACATGTTCATACACAGGATGTGGCTCAAAGTACTTTCTTTACTAGATGTCAAAGAAATAATAAATAAATACAGACTTATGTATATAGATATATACAGTAGATAGTAGACAGTATAAGGTATCATTTTATAAAGCTCTAAAGATGAGTTCAATGATAATATCTTTTTTTCCATATCTCAGGCTGGCAGATATAATCCTAAATGCATGTATAAAAATTCCTTCTTTGTGCTCCTGCGATTCTCTTCTATTATTGGTATTTAGTTTGGGGTTTTTTCTATAAATGCTTGAACATTCCGGTTGATTCTGCAACCTCTCTCATTGCGCTAAGTATTGTAGTTTGCTTGCAGGACAGATTTATTTGTATGAATCCGAGAGAAATGCAGCGGGCCGAGGGACGGGGCCCTCCTCACTAACGTGCCAGCCTCGGGGCATATCTTACATACGCTTAGCTAGTGAACGAGACAACTACTTAACGGATTCAGATCAAGCTTTTTTCTAGAATTTGCTTCAACATTCTGGTTGATTTTTTGACTTCTCTCATCGCGCTAAGAAGGTCAGGGGGGTGGTGAAAGCATGATTTCAGGAGTGGGGAGTCAGCCTACCTCTGTGTTTTGGAGCGTAACTTGCCTCCACTTAGCTAGAGATGCCTTTTTGTTAATTGAGTTTTAAAGTTTGTCCTGTTTTACTACTACGTGGGCGGAGCCGCGGGGAAAGGCTAGTACATTATAAATGTACAACAAAGTGTATTTTTGAATCTCTGTTTTAATATTACACCAAAAACCCAAAACATAATCTTTGGCATCGATGCAGGTCAAATTCTATTTAATTAGAAAGTTTGTGTTTCTACTATAACCTGATCGACACTCAACCTAAGCCAGGGGTGTCCAAACTATGGCCCGTGGTCCATTTTTAATTGGCCCGCAGCAAATTCTAAAAGTATAATGAAATATGGCCCACACATGAAACTTGTTCTTAACTGTATTGTAATTCTTAAGTTTAACATAGGTGGGGCTACTGTCTTGATTAAGACAGCATCTTCACAAACAAGCACAACCAAAGAACAATTTTGCTACGGGTGACCAAAAATGGCAAAACCAAAGAAACGCACAATAGCAAGTGAGTGGGGAAAATTTCAATATTTCTTCCTAGAAGTCAAGGGAAAGTGTCTATTTGATTTGCAATGAAACTACTGTATTGTAGTGTTAAAAGAGTATAATGTGTGTCGACACTACAAAACCAAAACATCCGAGCTACACGTCCTACAGTGGTGACGAGAGAGAACAGAAAGTTAAGCAAATGGCAGTTAGTCTGCTAGCTCAACAACAGTATGTTTTCAGTGCTAACAAAACACAAGAAAATGCCACATTAGCCAGTTACGAGGTAACGCAACTCACTGCCTGTCACGAGAAACCTTTCTCAGATGGTGATTTCATAAATCAGTGCCTCACTAAAGTTGCAGGAATAATGTGCCTGGAGAAAATGCAGGAATTCAACAACGTTCGCTTGTCCAGAAACGCAGTTGTGTGGGAAACTGAAAATTTATCAGCTAACTTAAAACATCGAGTGTCAGATAAAGCTTCTGCTTTTGATTTTTACTCGATTGGACGTGATGAGAGCACTTTGTAATACAATAAATGAAAACCCATTAATGGAGAGCTGTGATGCTGTTTTTTCTTTAAGCATATTCAGTTATAAAGCATAATTTACCTATATTTGATTGATTTTGCTATACACCTCCACTCTAGTGGGTGGCCCAGCCCTTCGTATATTTCTCTGTATGTGGCCCCCAGTGAAAAAGTTTGGACACCCCTGACCTAAGCGAACATGATGTCCCTGCATGCATACAGGCCACCATTCACTGCTATACATTTTCCTTCTAGATAATTGTAGCCTGCATTACTGAGAAGTTCAGAAAATATAAACTGGACCTGAGTCATCCCCCTTGAAATATGAAAGAATGCAACTCAAACTGTATACCACCTCCATACCTCCTGTAGGAGATGAAGTCAGTGACAGCTTTCTAACTTCAAACACACTACACATTAATTTAAAAACTGAAGCTACTGTTACATTTCACTTGTATTATTTTTTTTTTATTTCTCCTTATACAATTTCTCATATTAGGAATTTCTTAGTTTTCATATACCCCTTGGGGTCAGAGTGCAGGGTCAGCCATTGTACAGCACTCCTGGAGCAATTTAAGGTTAAGGGCCTAGCAGAGTAGGATCTCTTTTGGTAGTGATGGGGATTCGAACCGGCAACCTTCGGGATACCAGCGCAGATCCTTAGCCTCAGAGCCACCACTTGGTTCACATATGTGGACGTGTATGATGGATTTTGCACAGCCAGTGCTCGTAACCCCTGTTGCACCCTCTCTGATATTTCTTTGCAAGTCTCCCTGTGAATAGCAGGTTGTCATCCAGTGGAGGTAAAATGACATTTTTTTTTGTTTTTTTTTTTAGCTCTAGAGTGTTTGCGGCTTTGGACATCAGGTGTTTACTTAATTGGAGGAAGCTCATGGGAACACCGCAAGCTAAAATAGGATGCAAGCGTAGAGTAGTTTGAGACCGCATAACGTGGGAATAATCTACTGTGAAAAATATGTGCTGAGAAAAAAGAGCAAATAGAAACATCCAGTTTAAAAAATGACATCAAACCAGTTAATCCTTCAACAACATTGTGTTGTTGCAAATTCATTTAGACCTGTTTATCATGTGGAAATTTAGGAGAGATGCCAGTACTCTGGGAAGATATACTGTATAAATGTTATAGTTATGAAAGGAAGGGCAAAATTCTGCACCCAAAAAATTCAAGTTTTGCTGTGTATTTATTATAAAATAGCTACCGTATGTTACCTGTTAAAGACAAGAGATAGAATAAATTAAAAAAAAATATTTGATATCTCTTGCCCTAAGTGTACCCTCACAGTGTCCCTCCTATGCCTTCCCTTGGTATCCATGTTTGAAGCTCTCTTCTCTGGCACTACCTCTCTCTGTCATTTTCCTGTAAAGCCTGCTTCTCAGACTCTGTCATTTTGAGGCACCTTGCTCACCTCCTGTCCACTTTTTGACTTCCGCCAATGGTAGATGGGCCCCCATTCCCCGTTGTTAAAATATCATTTGTACTCTTACAAATACGTCTGTCTCTGAAGGTGACTCAGGCTGCAGTTCATTAGTATGTAGTGACCCAACATCTCTCAGTAAGTTATTTGCTTTGTTGTTGTTGAAATGCTCCATTTTCACTCCTTTTTTTGTAAAAATAAAACACACCTTGTCACAATCAAAAATTCAGCTTTGCACAGGTTAAGTATGATGTAATCATCCCTACCCACTGAGCCACCTAAGCCAAACTGGCCAATCAGAACAAAGCCAAACTGACCAATCAAATTTCTTGGAAGGATCGAACACACACACAAACATACATTAGCACTTTATTATATAGTATATAAAGGAGATATGGAGTAAGGAGCAACTGGGTAACACAAAAGTACAAAATAAATAACAACCCTACTGCCTCTTTGGGCCTACCTCTAAATAGTGTGGTAGCTCCTCCACCTGCCCACCATGAAGTGCTCCCAAAGCACAGACGCTCCAAACTCTGTCTCCGGCCTGGCTTCACTTCTTCTCAGCAGTGTTCCACTGTTTCACCGTACATGCTAACCTTAAGCCAGCGTTTCTCAATGTTTACGTATTTGCAACCCGAGTTTTCATAACAGTTTTAATCGCGCCCCCCCCCCAATGTTTTTTTGAAAGGAGCCCACTAATACCAATTTGTTCTTTTTTAATTAATGATATAGCATAGATGCATATTTTATTATACCTATTTAACTTTTATTGACATTTATCTAACTCTATATTTATTTTTCTAGTATCAGAATGTAGTTTAAGTTAATTTGTTTTGGTTTCAATAGATGTATTTTTCATATTTTTGACTCTTGTTTTCTTTTTTTCACATCTTCACGCCCCCCTTCTTGTTACTTTGCATCCCCCTATGGGGGCCCGTCCCACAGTTTGAGAACCACTGCCTTAAGCTAAGACACCTTTAAGTCCTCTGCCAAGATTATGCTGAGTCATAACTGGAATCACTTCTTGAGTTGGGGTGGCTCTGTAAAATACGCCAAGGTGTCCTCTGGTAGCCCTTGAGACCACTGTATCCCTAAGCTTTCCATTGTTCTTAAACATCCAGGTTTCTCTGGCAGGTTCTAGGTTTCCTTCCTTAAAAGAGCGTCACAATCCCTTCCAACTATTATGATCAAGTTTCTTCTTCCGGGCATTAAATTAAGCATTAGAGTGACTGGAAGCCTTACACATCGGCCATGACTCAACACAAGTCCATAATATAGTACAACAATTAGGAATGTGAGAAAGCGGTAAATCTTGTTGTGGAATGGCCAGAAGGCGGAGAGTGACCAGTTGGCCTAAGGTGTTTTTCATTTTTTCACTCAGGAATGCTGCTAGCCAGACTTTTTGTTTTTTTTGCCTCAGTTGACTCATATCTGTTGTTAAATGACTCTTCTGTTAGCCTGACTATGATTCTACTTGAACCAAAGTGTTGTATGTGCTTTTCTGTTTGTGTAATATTTATGTTAATCTGTGTAAGCCTGTCATTAATTTAGTGCACTACACTCCAATCAACCACATTAAAACCACCCGCCTAATATTGTGTAGATCCCCCTCATGCCACCAAAATATTTGACATGCCAAGTCAACACCTTGGACACTCAAGTATTCCTGAACAATTTTTGCACTGTAGCAGGGCAAATTATCTTGTCTATACACCTCATGAAGGTTTGTATGTGCTCTTCAACAATCTTTCAGTAGGTGGTGCATGTCAAAGTAAAATCCGCATGAATGTGAGGACCCAAGGTTTCCCAGAAGAACATTGCCCAGACCATCACACCGCCTCTGGTATTCCTTCTTCCCACAGTGCACCCTGCTGCCATATCTTCCCCAGATAAATGACACACACACACATACCTGGCCATTCACATGATCTAAAACAAAACATTATTCCTAAGACCAAGCCTCCTTCTTCCATTGCTTCATGGTCTAGTTCTGACACTCACATGCCCATTGTAGGTGGTTTCAGCAGTGGACAGGGGTCAGCATGGGCGCTCTGACCAGTTTACAGGTACACAGCCAGATACACAGCAAGCTACAATGCATTGTGTGTTTTGACATCTTTCTTTCATGGCCAGCATTATGTTTGTCAGCATTTTGTGTTACAGTAGATCTTCTGTGGAATCAGACCAGATGGGGTAGGCTTCACTCTCCATACACATCATTGAGCCTTGAGCACCCATGATCCTGTCACTCCCTTGGACCACGTTTGTTAGGTACTAACCACTGCACACTGGGAACACCCCACTACATCTGCCATTTTGGAGATGCTCCTAGCCAGTCATCAAACCATCACAATTTGACTCTTGTTCTCATAGTTGCTCATTTGCCCATTTGTCCTGCTTCTACACATCACCTTCAAGAACTGACTGTTCACTTGCTGCCTAATATATCCCACCCCTTGACAGGTGCCATTATAACACGATAATGTTATTCACTTCACTTGTCAGTGTTGTGGCCAGTCAGTGTATAAGAATAATCTGAAGAGAATTTATATTTTTCTGTTCAATTGTGTGGTTATTCATAACATGACCATGATCCTTATAAAACACTTTTTCGGTAATTTCCTTGAGACTACTTGGCATTTTTTTAAGCCACGTCATAAAAGCCACTGAGCTAAAGGTGCTTTACTTTGGCAGAAGTGGCTGTGCAGCATCTCATGTTACTTTGTCATGGACGCGAAGGCTTTGTTGCATGCATATCAGAGATAACCTTGAGATAAAAATGAACTTTTAGGACTGCATTTATGCAGATATTAACAAATAAAATAAAAAATCTAGAAAAAAAAAAAGATAAACACAATTGTGATTTGTATTAAAATAGCTATAAGGAAAGGAAAAGATTTAAAATGGGAACCCCTGCATATTACAATAATCATTGCTGAAAAGAACAATGATGGCATAAAAAATATAATACACATTTGTAACAGTTTCATCTCGGTTTGCACCGTGCACATTCAAACTTATGAGGGGTCAGAGGTCAGTGGGAACAGAACTTGTGTGTGTTATGAAACTTTCATGTCATTTTACTGCTCTATTGGTATTCAAGTACCAAACTGCATTATTCATGTCACTTAGTATGCAGGTATGTATGAACTAGTGGGCAGCCTTAGCAGATTTTTTTTTTTTTGCAATAACCAAAAATCCTGCAGCAGATGCCTCTGAGGAGGAGGATGTGGTTTTCACAGGTTTTCTCTTTCACATTGCAGTGAGCTCTTAGCAAGAAAATGCACAGACTCTACACAGACAACCGCAAGGTGCAAGACCCAGGTTCCATGACTCATTAAGGCTAAGCTTATTCATTTAATTCATTGTTTTTATGGACTTGGAATGTAGTGAAGTATTGTATGTTCATTGGACAATCAAATAAGAATTGCATTGTGCTCTGTACACATGACAATATTACTAATATGAGCACTAGTGCTACTACTACTGCACGGCTCACAAACACTAACAGGTAGGCTGCACTGATTGATACCTCTAAGCATTGCCACTTTCTGCCAGACCTCTTTGCCTTTAACTTCCCCTTATAAATCTGGGACAAGCTATACAGGGTATTCCTTGGAAATGGCCTTTAAGTCCAGAGTCAGGAGATGATTAGGTGTGTTATGGTGTTCCTGAGCCTTGTTGCTAGTATCCCTTTGATTAATCATGAATTATTTTAATTTAAAGTCAGATATGTCAGTTCCTTCAAAAGCTCCCTGGAATTCAGGTGTTGCAGCTAAACGGATATCACACTATGTGACTTCTAGTCATGGGGTATTTCAGATTTGCTGACCGTGGTCCCTGATTTCTTTGCCTGGCCATGTCACGTTTACCAGCTGAGGGCTGGCCTTCTAGCACAGTCATGCTCACCCCTTTTTATGACAATCAATACCTGGTTAACAGTTATTTCTGAGCTCAGGTGCAGTCTCTGCCCCTTTTTTCTTTGGTCCATTCTGTTGTAGTATGAAAACACAAGCCGGCAGAAAGATGGGCTTTTCTTCAGTTTTCAAAGTTCAAAACATGCATGCTCCTAATTCCTCGTCACTGTAATTATATGCATTTTACTTCCAGGTGAGTATTCATTGGTTGTCAGCTCTCATGCACACAGAGCCCACCCCTATGACTAAAGATAAAATGGAAAAACCTGTTTGTTTTTGTTGGAGCGAGTTGTGGACTAGTTAGACTAAGTTGCTGGGCATATCATATTATGTGACTGGTTTCACTGGAATGCACTGCCAATTGCCTTCGTCTTGCTAAGATTATGTAAATGAAAGCCACGACTGAAAACTGCTAATGTGACATGGCCATAAAAGAGCTGCAGTAAGGGGCACCATTATAAATGTCTGTGCCAGTACAGAACAGTACTAAAAGACCCCTCCTCAGCCTCCGCCTCATCACATATTTGCCATTTAATAACAGAAATCTTCCATTGCGTGTTATTATAACCTTACAAGCATCACCAGTGTCTATTTCTTACATTTCAAGCCAAATACAAAAGAATATCAGGTCATATTTTGTAATGATGCATGCCAAATGCAACACAAAATCCGTTAAATGTCCTGTAAAACAAATATAGTTAACAACAGATCCCATCTTACTGCACTAATTTTTACAGAAATCACTTGCAAGCTTTTGCAGTTGCAAACTCATTAATGACAATGGTGAAAAAACTCACTTGATGTTCAAGCTCCTCTTTGATGGATCACAAGACTGTTCAGTCTTTCTTGGTACGCCATTCTGCATAAATAAGTCATTTCTCATGGATTTCAGACAGCTGTCTTTAAAAGTACTGCTCAGCCATCAACAGTGGAATAACTAACATCTGGATAAGGTAAGGAAGCAGGGCGCTAGACACAGGGAGCTGATCTGTGTAATGACCGGCTTGGTTCAAGTCACTGTGTATTCTCGTCGTCTAACTGGTTTTAGTGCTACTTCTTATAGATTATATATGTACCGCCATATCACAGACTTGCACTTCTTGCTAACCTTTACGCTTCTCTGTTTTCTTTCCCAGTTTTCTTTTGTGGTGTGTTGCACCAATGCCTACTTTGTCTGTTATACCTGCATTTTTATCACTCTGTAATTTAATATTGTTTTTTATCAGTATGCTGCTGCTGGAGTATGTGAATTTCCCCTTGGGATTAATAAAGCATCTATCTATCTGTCTATCTATCTATCTATCTATCTATCTACTCAGCAGCTGCCTGTGATGTTGGTAGGAATATGGATGCGACTCACACTGCATCTAATCTTCTAGAATGGAGCACTAAAGCAAGAAGAAACTTAAACTTAAACACATTTATGTTAGCTAGAATGTCCAGAGGGGCTGGGCGGTCATTTGCCCTTGGAACCCCTGTGGATGTATTGCCTCTAGCATCTTGCTGGCTAGAGTTTTATGTTTCTGTTTTACATAGCCGTCTCACCATAGCATCAGACTTATCATTACGATCCTTAGAAACTTAAAAAATTAATTCAGCAATTTTTTTCCAGAATTATAGTCTCTACTTTATCTGTTATTGTTTATCTGTGTGTTGTTGATGCCATGTGGGCTGGACGGACATTCCGGCCAGGAAGGAAACAGGAAGCAGACCCTGTAAAAGAAGAAGTATTGCTGGGGAGATTTTTTTCCCCCAGCACACTAGATGGCAGCAGTCCCAGAGATCCACGCCGGTGTTGGAAGTGGTTTCTGTTTTCTGCCAGACACACTTCGACACAGGGCTCCATGTTCCTGAACGTATCGGCAAACATCTCGGGGGGAACTGCAGCAATTTCACATTGAATGTTTTCCTTCCACAGTGCGAGGTTTGTTCCAATAGACTTTTCCTTTGGGGTATGCTCTGGTGGTGGTCAGATCTGGCAACTGTGGTGGCCAAAGCCCCTTTGAAATGACCCTGTTGCCGAAGAAAGACTCAATTTCTGCCAGCTCCTTGCCTATGTGTGATACGTTGCTGGAAGTAACCTTCCATTAACTCACGATCATCCATTTGATTCTGACATCGCTTAAACAAATTGGTGACACAATAGGATCGCACCATGAAGACCACCATCCTGATGAGAAGTCGAGTGACTGAGTGAAGGGGTATGGGCATTATGCACCCAGAAGTTGCAAACAGAGGTTAAACATCACGACGGCTGTCCGGCGCCTACCTCATCGCTCTGAAGCTTCATATACTGAGGAGCACATTGCACGTTGTTTCATTCAGATTGCTTCATCCTAGCAAGAGTTATTACAGAATATTTGGGGCTTCTTACGAGTGAAACTCCCCATATGTTAAAGTATATAGAATTACTCTCACCTAGTCCCCCTGTAATAAGCAAAGCAAAGTTTTGTTTTCCTTAATGCCAGAGAATCTTTAAAATTGGGTTGCAATGGTGGCACAGTGCGTAGCACTGGAAGCTTGTGGACACTGTGTTTGAAGCTGGAGAGTTTGCACATTCTTCTCAAATCTACATCACTTACTCCAGTTTTCCTCCCACTTCAAAGATTCCTATACATGACAGTAAATTGTCCCCATGTTACAGACTCTGAGAGTGGGTTCTGTGATGGACTGATGCCCCAACCAGGGTTGATTCCTTCCTTTTTCTGCCATCCTGCAGGCACAGAGAGCAGATGGATAGCTCCTTAAATATTTAGACCCATGCGCTCACCACACGCAGGGATCTTCAAAGTGTTGGCATTTCACATAAAATCTTGTGACTAAGGGTTTGAAACCACTATGCCTCTCTTGTGACAAAAGTTTTCAGTTTTCAATAAAACTAATGTTCCTGACCTTACTTCAGTGAAATCTAAAAATGAGAAACAGAGAGAGAGCACACACCTCTGAGAGCTGCATGACTCACACACCTCCCACATTCCAGGGAGAGTGAAGCAAGTGTAGACTCGGCACTTTCAACTCTTTCAGCATGCTGCGACATTTCTCATGCATCTGATGGTGTTAATCCTACACTGGAACTGCCTTGGCTTGTGGCTCTGTTGCTCACTCGGCCCACATTCGCCAAGTGATTCAGCTGCCAAGATATGTGCATGACAACACTGCTAAGGTAACCTGACTGTTCAGAAACCATCACTTCAAAGGACCCCTCCCCACATACATTAAGGTCTGAGCCAAAACACCACACAGATTTTTCTTACTGCAATTTTGCAATATTAATAAGGGTCAATAAAATGAAAGATTTTCAAAGCCCACAATCAGGGCAGTGCACTACCTTGCAGATTTATTTAGATTGTGTGGAGAAGGACCTGTCGAGATTGAGGCAGGTGGCTGGACACCATTCATTACACAAAAAGCCACTGCAGATGGTATTCTGGCAATGGCAAATTGTGTGGCCGTGCAAATGTGCCAAGGATTCCACCATCAGAAAGAAAGCACCATAATTATGTAAGATAGAGACCCAACAAAGACTAGGAACCTGTAACAACAAAAAAGAGGTGTGCCCTGGGTGGAAAAATGTTATGTCCACCCAGGACACTAAAAGGCTGACGACCAAGTGTTTAACAGGGCTGGCTGACCCTCTGTCTTATGGGGATATGCTGCCATGGGGTGGTAGAGGGACCACAAAAGGATTCTCTGGGTGCTGCTGCAATGGAGATCAGTGAGGAGTGACATATAAATTCACAAAAGTCCTCCTAGGAAGTGAAAAGATTGAGAATAAATATGCTATACATGGGCGGCATGGTGGCGCAGTGGTAGCGCTGCTGCCTCGCAGTTAGGAGACCAGGGTTCGCCTCCCTGCGTGCACTTTGCATGTTCTCCCCTTGTCTGCGTGGGTTTTCTCTGGGTGCTCTGGTTTCCTCCCACAGTCCAAAGACACGCAGGTTAGGTGCATTAGCGTTTCTAAATTTTCCCTAGTGTGTGCTTGGTGCGTGGGTCGGTGCACCCTGTGTTGGCTGGGATTGCCTCTAGCAGGCCCCCGTGACCCTGTAGTTAGGATATAGCGGGTTGGATGATGGATGGATGTTATACATGGCTCCTCGTAATCCATTACACTGGGCAGGGCATCAGCGTATAGTCTGCGGAGCAGAGGTTAGGATTTCACAGACATCTGGGGCAGCCTTAGAGTCCAGAGGCCATTCCCGTTCCCAGCTGAAAGTCGACTGTGGAATACCGTTACGGGGAATGACTCGACTGGTAGGGGGAAGGGAGGTCAGAGAGAATGGTGGAACTTGCAAGCAAGAGGACACCGTAAAAGAAGTATGTTGTGGTATGCAAGTGGACATGCTACCCTACTTGACAGGTAGCACTCAGAATATGTGTAGGAAGACCTAAACTTGTGTCACACATGTGTGAATAGGAGGCAGCTAAAGGGCTTGAGTAATTCTAATACCACATCTGACCAGGGGGCAGCAGGATTCCCGGAAAATCCACCAGGTTCTGGCACCTTGGATGATGTCACTTCCAGTTCCAGCCCTGATGACGTCACTTTCTTTACGGGCCTTTAAAGCTGCCATCTTACCTTCAGTCTGGACTTGTGAACATTTCTGTTCAATTATTTAAAACTTTTGCAGCCAGGATACAATAAACGGATGGCTGCCACAAACCTTTACGATGTCTGGAGTGAATTACTTGTTACACTTGCTATATATCTTTGTTTCGTTTGTTGTTTCATTCTCCAAATATCCATTAGTGGTGTCGAGCACCTCAAGAGGAAAAGGTGTCCAGAAATGCAGTGACAAACTTGAAAGGTTAGCAGGAATTAAGATTATTAAGAAAGCCAGACAGAACCTATAACCCAAGCTAAAATCACTAACTAACACTTTTGTTTGTTGTTTTTATTTTTTTCTGCTGAACCTGTATGTCCTGGATCCACAGAAAACACGAAACACAGCACACCAGGTCACTTGGCTAAGGTTGCTGCAATGGTTCACTGAGGTTCACTGCTATGCGATGTTGCCGTGGCTCTTTTCCTGACAGACATGCTACATGATTAACGGGTCAAAAAATAAATTATGTGGCAGAGGAATCCTGCACCCACAATTCTTTGGCCATGTATGACTTTGCCTTGCGCTCACACTGCAGTGATCAGTAGGACTGTGCAATGTCGTGCCACGCTGTGCTTTTATAGCTTGCCATGAGGTGCAGGACTGTATCGTTGCCTGTCTTGGAATGTGACTCGACATTTGCCCGATAGACATATGCGCGCTGACAAAATAGCACCGATTAAAACGCGCCGTCAAAATCGCCCCGACAAAATCGCGAAAGTTTCATTAATTATGAATTACTAGTTTAAAGCATATATAATAATGTTTATTTTAGAAGTCAATATTATGAAGCACGGCATGCAGATAGTCCTTAAGATCACGCTCTGCATATGTAGGAAGAATTGCAGCAAGGGCGTCCCACTCTCTTGGCCTCTCTCGCGATTTTGTCGGCGCGCATTTGTCGAAAACCAGTTAGCGGGTTTGTCGGCGCTCATTTGTCCATCGCGGTTTTGTCGGGGCACATATGTCTATCGCACTTTTGTCGGTGAACCATCTTGGAAGGACCCGAAGCCAAATTCCACGGCTGAGAAGGCCCATCTGACCAATTAATGGGTGATGTTATGCAAATCATGAGAGAAGCTTTCAATGGAGACCAAGATAAAGCTTCAAAGCCTAGGAGTGAGTGAGTGAGTTTTTGTTTGACAGACAGATAACCCTTAGCATTATATATATATACCAGTAATGGCATACTGTATGATAACGTGCAGTGAATACACCTGACTTGAGTATTCCTAGCTTTCATTCTCTTTTTCTGTACATTTAGCATTCGTTTGCTCAGAGGTTGATGCGCTTGCTGCTTCCTAAGCAGCTCTTCTTTTCTCCACCCTAGCGGCCCGCTTTTTCTCTTCTTTCGTCGACATCTTTTCGCGTTAAAACTGACAAAGTCAGTGTTTGTGTTGCAATTACTTACTACGTTTTCCTTAATTTTTCACTTAAACTGGCATTTAAGTCTTCAATCTGCCTCAAGAATGATTTAAGATATGAAAAGGGAGGGGAAGTGACGGCGAAGGTGGTAGGGATGAGAACGGCACCCATATACATGTGCCACACGACCACCCTGCTGCGTGCTGCAGAGAGTTGATTTTAAAATAAAATAAAAATAAAAAGAGGAATAAATATCATCTCACCCAAAGAGGACAGTAGAAGCCCCGTAGTATATGTGTACCAAATTTCAGGTCAATAGGTCAAACAGTTTGTGAGCTACAGGTGATTTAAAATCACCAAACGGACAGCCACAGTAGTGTATTATATAAGAAGATAGAAATTGTGGTGCTAGGATGCCAAGTGTAGCACTCTGCTCCATTAAATAAGGTCCATGTGATGACGTAACATGCTAGAACAACACCTTAGCAACAGACATCGTCATCATAAACAACATGGCAGCAGCCATGAAAAACGAGGGTGAGATGGAAGGAGATAACTAAGCAATAAATATAGAATTAGTTCAAAAAGATGTAAAAATAAGCAAAACCAAGAATCGTAACAGCAGCCTTCCATTATGAACAAACCTTCCTTTCATTTGAGCATTTTGGCCTCCTTAAAGTCTTTTTGAGTAAAAAGAATAGCCCTCCCAGTAATCATAAGTAATCATATTCATTGAATAAAATAAATTATATTAGTATCTCAACACAAACAAGCAAACTTTCCCACTACTAAAGAAGTTTTTGTATGTTTCTCCACCCCAGGCTCTGCACAGTTTCACAGGGTGCCCTGTAGACAGAGGGAGGAGTTGGTGAAAGGACCCTGGGTGAAGACTTCTATGTGAACCAAAAGAGACGGCTAGGACGTGATCGCCTTTTTGTGTATGATAGATGCTACTGAAGGATTATTAAAGGAGACAGGAAATGAAGCTGGCCTGGGGCCGTTCAGTTCACTATGTGAAAGCAGCACTAGTTCTCTGCTCAAACTGTATAGATGGGCATTCAGAGATTCCTGGTTAACTAGGTGTTTAAATGAGGAACAAGGATGAGCTTTGCAATATACTCAGAGGTCATCAGGAGGCAATGGTATGTGGTAGCCTCAGGGGGCATGGTAACTTCTGTTTTAACTGCAAACCAAGGTAGATAAACTGATAAGCCAGCCTGCTTCATTGTTGGACAGCTGTACTTTCAAGATGCATAGTGTTTTGTATTGTTCTGGGGGTGTTAACTCCCCTCCTGAGAGTGAGGGTGTGTCTAAATCCATGGAATTCAAACAAAAAAACAAATGAAAGGAAAGTAAAATAGAGGCGGTTCAAAAGGGTGGCACCACGACAACACCCAGTGAATTACATGAAGACACGAGGTTTAAATCAAATGCTTTTCAATCAATTTTATTAAAAAAATATATATTTATATTGGAAAGTAAGCCAATTATTATAAGTGGTTAATGTTATTTATTTGTAAAGATTATGTGACTTCACCCACAGCCACCACCCTCCTGCTCCACCCTCCTTGCAATTCTACCTTCATCTGCTTGTCTCCACATGACAAATGTGTCAGGCTTCCTCTGTGCTTTTGCTGTCTGTATTTGCCATTTTTCTGTGGGCACAGGAAGTCATTTTGGCTACCAGTACACTCACTGAACTTTACAACAGAAAAAGAAAACTGTTCAGGGCTGTGAAAAAGTATTCATGTCTTTCAGAATGTCCAGACATTTTTCAGTGATATGCGTTTAGATCTTTCTGTGGCTGGAACTGTAAACAAAGCAAAGTTTAAAAAGTCTGCTGTTTATTTCATTTATATGGAACGGCGGAAAATGAAATACACTACCTTCAGGTGGGGAAAAACATATTGTCTTATTGTATAGGAGAGTGTCATGTATCCTGGGACAGCTGAAAGAAGAACAGGATCCAGGGTATTCTGCATAGTTAGATGGCAGCTTTTGATTCTCAAGGGAAAACATGAAAATATACAAAGTCCATAAGATCAGATCATATCTGAGAAAGCATGCAGCACAACTTCTGGTCCAGGTTTTGGTCCTGTCATGTCTGGACTACTGCAAGCTCGTATGATTCACAATGTACGTGGCAAGTCTGGTTTTCAACTAGCTGAGGCAATTACACATTATTCCTATTTTCACATCTTTACTTGAGGCTTTCTTACTGAGTAGGATCAGCACCTACTCTCTCTCTCTCTGTATATAT
>JANRMT010027041.1:63414451-63460438 GCA_026402145.1 Polypterus bichir lapradei
ATAGATAGATAGATAGATAGATAGATAGATAGATAGATAGATAGATACTTTATTAATCCCAAGGGGAAATTCACATAATCCAGCAGCAGTATTCTGATACAAAAAAACAATATTAAATTAAATAGTAATAAAAATGCATGTAAAAGCAGACAATAACTGAGTAATGTTAGCATTTACTCCCCCGGGTAGAATTGAAGAGTCGCATAGTGTGGGGGAGGAACGATCTCCTCAGTCTGTCAGTGGAGCAGGACAGTGACAAAAGTCTGTCACTGAAGCTGCTCCTCTGCCTTGGGATGGCACTGTTCAGTGGATGCAGTGGATTCTTCATGATTGACAGGGGTTTGCTTAAGGAAGGTCCTCAAGCCTTTTGGAAAGGATACTGGCATTCCAAAGAAACACCACCATGGGGGATTGGCCGCTCATGTGACCAGCTACCTCTTTTCTTATGTCAGTACTTGTCACCACCAATGGGGTATCGTACAGTGACTGCTGCTGAACATATTGAACTAAAGTAAGACCCATTCACAAGGCATAGAAGATGCTTACTATCGCCACCACCCCAGCTTGAGTAACTGATGAGTTTTCTCCTGGAGTCGATGACCACTAGATTCACACAGGGAGATGAGATTTACAACAGTGCACTTCAGGACAAGGGTCCAAACTACTGCAGAACTTGCTACTCTTCTGAGGAAACTGATGCCATTTTCTTCAGTTAATTAGCTATACACTGTCAATATGTTCTTCACTATTTTAGGAGAATGTGGCTTTGGCTCAAGTTTTTTGAATATGAGAGGTATGGCAGAGTAGTGTGCAGTACTGCACCTTTGCCTTACTCGAACTCTGGTTTGATTTAAGGGCAGAGGTGTTTCTGCATGGTGTTCTCATGTTAATAATTAATCTGTCGACAACTCCAACTCAGAAAAATTTGGGATGGTATAGAAAATGCAGATAAAAACAGAAATCAGTGACTAGGAAATTACAGTAAATGATCTTTGACCAGAAAACAATATAACTGCCCATTATTTGATATTACAACTAATGAATTTTATTGCTTTTCAAAAATAAACACTTATTTTGATTTGGATACTTGCAAAATATTCCAAAAAATGTTTGGACAGTAAAGAATTTACCTCATTGTAACATTGCCTTTCCCTCTCACAACACTTAAAATAAACATTTAGGTACTGAAGACACCAATATTTCGAGTCTTTCAGGTATAATTTTGTCCTATTTTCTTGCAAACAAGTCTCAAGTTGTGCAACAGTGTGGGGTCTTTGTAGTCACATTCTCAAATGGGGACAGATCAGGGTTGCTGGCAGGCCAGTCGAGCACCTGCACCCTCTTCCTATGCAGCCTTTGTAATAAGTGCAGAATGTGGTTTCCATGTGCATGTGTGTCCATGGAAGAGGTGTAGACTTGAAGGCAGCATATGTTGCTCCAAAATCTGTATGTGCTTTTCAGAATTAATGGTGTCTTAACAGAAATGCAAGTTACCCTCTTCCAGAGCACTGACACAACCCCATACTACCACAGGTGCTGGCTTCTGTAACTCGAAACAGCCTGGATGGTCCATTTCTTCCTTGGTTTGGAGGACACAATGTTAATTTCTTCCAAAAAAGACATGAAATATTGATTCATCTCACCTCAACACACATTACTGCTATGTGATGCTCCACTCCAAATGCCTCCAAAACCACAGCAGTTGCAGGCACTTCTGGACACCATTAACATATGGCTTCCATTTTGTACAGTATAGTTGTAACTGGCATTGGTGGCTATAACTACGTATAAAGTTACTTGATGAAGGTTTACCAAAGTACTCAGCCCATGTGGTTATATCACTCATTGATGAACGGCGATTCTTGATGCAGTGCCCTCTGGACTATCAGAGATCACAAACAGTCAGCTTAGGCTGCCGGCCTTGCCTTTCATGCATTCAAATTTCTCCAGGCTCCTTGAATCTGTTAATTATATTTTGCACTGCTGAAGCCAAAATACCTAAATCTCTTCCAATGTTTCTTGAGAAATATTGTTTTTAAACTTCTGAATGATTTTTCCACGCATTTGTTTTGCAAATTGCCGATCCACCTTTGCCCCTAAAGGACTAGGCCTTTCCTGGATGCGGCTTTTATACTAACACAAGGTTACAGCATCTGCTTCTGTTCACATCGCTATTTTATTTTTTTTAAACTCATTGACCCTAAGTTGCTCCATCCCAACTTTTTAAAATATATGTTGCAGGCCCTTAATGGCAAGAATGAATTTATATTATGAAAAAATGAAGATGACCAGACTAAACACGAAATATCTTGACTTTATACTGTTTGTCACGGATTACAAGTCAAAGAGAATTTTGAAATCACTGCTTTCTGTTTTTAATTGCATTTTTCATATTGCCCCAACTTCTTCTGAGTTGGGGTTCTGTTATAAACAAGATTAATTTTGTTTTTTCTAATTTTAATATTATTATATTGAGTGGCAGAACTGGCACCATAATGTAAAACAAATTCACATTCAAAACAGGAGCGGTCAGAAGTTAAGGAATAAACATGAAAGGGTTCAGTTTGCAATCAATAATATTCAAAGAGATCCATTTTCTTTATTTCTTATAGTACTGAAGCTCATCTTCCTGTTATTTTAATTGTTCAGGCAATATGGCAAAGTGATCCATGTCCTTCAATCAGATGGCTACCACAACGTGTTTGCGCACAAATGCTCAGAAAGATTAATTATCCATCCATCCACTTTCCAACCCACTGAATCCAAACACAGGGTCACGGGGGTCTGCTGGAGCCAATCCCAGCCAACACAGGGCACAAGGCAGGAACCAATCCTGGGCAGGGCGCCAACCCACATACACACACACCCACACACCAAGCACACACTAGAGACAATTTAGAATCGCCAATGCACCTAACCTGCATGTTTTTGGACTGTGGGAGGAAACCCACGCAGAAACGGGGAGAACGTGCAAACTCCACGCAGGGAGGACCCGGGAAGCGAACCCTGGTCTCCTAACTGCGAGGCAGCAGCGCCACCCACTGCGCCACCGTGTCGCCCCAAGATTAATTATATGCCCAGCAAATATTTCAGCTAATAGAGGAATCATAACGGTGTCCTGAACCTAAAACATTTCTTTTCCAATTTAAAAATCTTTATACAGCATATAATACGCTATCAATTTGTCTGTCCAGGATTTTAAATCACCTGTAGCTCGCAAACCTTTTAAACTCTTGACCTGAAATTTGGTGCACATCTACTATGTGATGTCTACTATCCACGTTCGGAGTGATGATTGACCTCCAAGGTTATTCCTCTTTTTATTTTATTTTATTGTAGAATCAACTCTTGGCAGCAGACAGCAGAACGGCCATGCGGTGCATACGTACAGACGCCGTTCTCATCCCTACCAACTTCGCCGTCACTTCCACTACCTCTTCATATCACACATCATTTCTGAGGCAGATTGAAGACTTAAATGCCAGCTTAAGTGATAAATGAAGGAAAACGTAGTAAGTAATTGCAATACAAACACCGACTTAATCAGTTTTAACGTGAAAAGATGTCGACAAAAGAAGAGAAGCAGCGGGCCGCTAGGGTGAAGAAAAGAAGAGCTGCTCAGGAAGCAGCAAACGCATCAACTTCTGAGCAAATGAATGCTAAACGTACAGAGAAAGAGGACGAAAACTAGGAATACTCAAGTCAAGTGTATTCACTGCACGTTATCATTACTGGTCATTTAATAATATTGTCTCTTGGTGTTTATATATCCTAACTGAACTCTCCCGTGCTGCTTCTTGCTTTGCTTTCCTTATTTTCAGCTGCAAAAGGTTCTGGCAAGCAATGTACAGCAGGTCAGGGAAATGACCAGGATTAATTAAGACGGGCCGAGTGCTGCCAGTTTTTAGGTTCTGTCTCCCTCCCTGCTGTCCTGAACTGGAAGAAACAGATCAGAAAATGGGTGGCTTGATTTGTTAGCTATAGTCTTTTTTCTGTACTTAAATTTGCTTGACATTAAGCTAGCTGTTAAACAGAAAAGGGAACAGGACAGTTAACATGCCATTAGTGTGCTTCTTCTTCAATATGCTAAGCACGGAGACGAAGACTCTTGGCATGCATGGCTGCTCCTATGTAGCCCATAAAATGACAAAGAAAACAGATTTTTCATTATGAGAAAAAATATAAACATCATTCTGCAAGACATTGTTTTGCATGATGAGATTGAGTCCAGACGGTGACATGCTCAGCAGCTTTCTTCAGTGAGCGAGAAATAACAAAAAATAAAAACAATAACCTGAAGCAAGCTATTTGTATATTTTACAGCATTTTAAAATTATAGGGAAAAACACACACAGTCATGAGGTGAAGATAAACAAACTACGCTCGTTCCTTATGGACTGTAATTCTTTCTTCTGTAAAAACAAATGCAGGGAAAAGAATGTTTGCTTTATTCCTCGGTACATCAGATGCGACCAATTTGAACGTAACTCTGTGTGAATAGCACTCCTTAGAATTTTTTATCTTTGTAAACGGTTTTACTACAAAGCCTGTAAACTTTCCGATAATTTCCAGTGTCTTAAAAGTTTCTGTGTTTTGTAGTCTAATTTGTGATCTTGTAGGAAAATAAGTGACAGTTAAAGTGAAGCAATTGGGTGAGATATTCAGCGTGTAGGTGAGGGAAGAATGGGAAAGGATTGCAGTCATCAAGATGGAAAGAGTCTGTCTTCAGATTGGATGGCCCAGCACAGACTCTGCTGTGGAATGGCCAGCATTGGGTTTGGCGGCCAGTTGGCCAGTTGAGGTCTCCAGGACTCTGACCATGTCTGACCCTTGTCTTTGACTTTCTTACAAGTGATTGGGGATCCCACGTCGGTTTATTTTCTTCAGGGATGCCTGCCCTGACTAGAGTTTTTGTTTTCCTCTTCACTGTTGTTAACTGGTTCATGTTAATAAGTTTCATAATACTTTGTTTTCCTGTGTATTTAAATAAATCTGTGTCTTTATGTGTACTAATTCTGTATTTAGTAATTTGTAAAATGTATACTTGTATTTTTCCTGAGAAATTGCCCCAGTACTTTGCGCCTCCATCCAATGAAGAGTGCTATACATAAATAAACTGAATTGAATTGGGAAGAGGAAACTATAATTGTCAGTGTGCCAGGTTATAGAAATTATATTTTGAGCTATTAATTATTCATTGTGAATATAAAGCAGTGGGTCTCAATGTCTGTACATAGGTCACATTGAGTCTTGAATTACAATAATGCTGAATGAGAAAGGGTTGCAAATGGTTTGCTGAATGTCTTACGGTGAATAATCCCCCCAGACAACGACTGGTGACAATTCCTCAAGGAAGAGGATTAACTCCAACCCCCCATACACCTCTGAGACAGCAACACTGTCAGTTCTCCAATGGGGTTAGCAATTCTCCAAAGGGGTATTTAGCATAACCACTGGATGACAATTGGTGACAAGTTCTGCAATAATATTCTTGTTCTTTGTTGAGCCGCTTTACTTTTGTTCATTATCTGTTGTATTCTGTTTGCCTGTGTTATGTTACATGTCTTTTGTGGGTGGTCCCCCATAGAGGTGGGGCCATCTGCCAAATACTGCCCTCCATCCTGTAAATCCAGAAGGTCTCCCAACTATTCCTGGCGATTCATTGTGAATGCGCTCTGGAGTTGGTGAGCGTGTGTCTTTTGCCGTGCTTTGTACTTTTTTTGTAAAATTCTGAATTTTTTTTTTCTTCTACTCTCAACTTTTCTGTTTTTGACAATTTTAGACCTATTTCTAACCTGCCTTTCTTAAGTGAAATTGTAGAAACAGCAGTCATTGCGCATCTAATGCTCAGTTGAATAAACATCCATCCATCCATTATTCAACCTGCTATATCCTAACTATAGGGTCACGGGGGTCTGCTGGAGCCAATCCCAGACAGCATAGGGTGCAAGGCAGGAAACAAACCCTGGGCAGGGCGCGCACACACACACCAAGCACACACTAGGGACAATTTACGCTTGCCAATGCACCTAACCTGCATGTCTTTGGATTGTGGGAGGAAACCCACACAGAAACGGGGAGAACATGCAAACTCCACGCAGTGAGGACCCAGGAAGCAAACCCGGGACTCCTAACTGTGAGGCAGCAGCACTACCCACTGTGCCACCGTGCCGCCCTCTGCATATTTCCATCTACCTAATGTGAGGTGTTTACATCCATCTCTTTCAGCTACCGGCACTTCTATTCTTGTTCATGCGTTGGTTACATCTTGTATTGATTATTGTAATTCTGTCCTCTCTGGTCTTCCTCACAAACTCCTTCACATACTTCAGTTGGTTCAGAATGCTGCAGCTCATATTTTTATCAGAGCCCCTTCTACAGAACACATTGCTCCTGTCCTTCAGCAGCTCCACTGGCTCCCTGTTAAACATTGCATTCATTTTAAGCTTCTGCTTATCACTTACAAGACCCTCCATGATCTGGCACCTTCTTGTCTTTTTGATCTTCTTCATATCTCCATTCCTTCCCGTATCCTTAGATCTTCCTCCTCTATTAATCTTATTATACCTCCTGTTCACTTGACTACCTTGGGGTTTAGAGCTTTCAATCGAGTGGCTCCTCATCTCTGGATTTCTTATTAGGAAGATATTCGGAATTTTGACTCTCTTCCTACCTTTAAATCTCATCTTAAAACATATCTTTTTAATCTGGCTTATTCTGTTTGCTATAAATTTTAGTTGATATATTTATGTTTAATTTTATTATTGTATTTGTATTGTACTGTAATATTTTATTAATTTTATATTGTGACTGTTGCTATTAATGTGACCTGTAAAGTGTCATTGTTTACCTTGAAAGGCGCCTATAAATAAAATAATTATTATTATTCAGGAGGTTGGATCTCCTGTATGATGATTCTCAGCAATTGTGGGTCACGAAAACACACAAAAGGAAAATCAGTTTGTGAGAAGAAAAAGTTTAAGAACCACCGACATAAAGGGTTTTATTTTTAACATTAGCCACTGCAATTAAGTTTTCCTTACTCTGATATAGTTACGTTGTTGGAGACTTGATAGTTCTATGCAACAGCCATTACAGTAATACTATTTAAGATAGTGGCGTGCACAATGATAGTTAAGGAAGGGACTATAAATCACAGTTAGGAGCCTTGTTCTTTAAATTTTGATCATTAATTGTTTGCTTCGCATTTGGTATTTTCTTCTTTCTGTGCTTTCTAACTGGAGCCCATTTATTAAGTGTTTTTGTTACCGTGTAAATAAAGACCCTGATTTCCTGATCTTTATCACCCCACTCTCCCCCATGTAGTTTGATTTGGCCTCCAGGAATCAACATATTCTAAAAAGATAAAAGGGGAAGAAAGCTGGATTAGGGGCAAAGCAGGCCATCTGAGAAGATAAAGTTAGTACTTAAAAGATTAGTGGCTCTTTCAGTACTGTGAAAGTACGTGAAACAAATTTAAGAATAATTTTAGCATCATCTGTTTTTAATAGGATTGTGCAAATACAAAATGCTCCAAATTCCTGGGATTAAAACCCCCCTTTGTACATTTTGTGTGCTCTGTCTGAATCAGGGTTGTCCCCCGTTATTCTAGTTTCTGAGTTTTTCCCTGCCCAGGTCAGATAGATTTTTTAAATGTAAATTGGCCTGGTGCAGAGTAACTTTAAATAAGTATGGTCACAAATCTGTAAGGTACATATTACTAATTTGGTAGTAGAATTCATTACGGGGGCGGCACGGTGGCGCAGTGGGTAGCGCTGCTGCCTTGTATTTAGGAGACCCGGGTTCGCTTCCTGGGTCCTCCCAGCGTGGAATTTGCATGTTCTCCCCGTGTCTGCGTGGGTTTCCTCCCATAGTCCAAAGACATGCAGGTTAGGTGCACTGGTGAATCTAAATGTTCCCTGGTGTGTGTGTGTGTGCCCTACCTGGGGTTTGTTTCCTGCCTGGCACCCTGTGTTGGCTGGGATTGGCTCCAGCAGGCCCCCGTGACCCTGTAGTTAGGATATAGCAGGTTGGATAATGCATGGATTCATTACTCGTTATTAATTTTTCTGTTTATTGTTTGTGTTTATATTGTTATTCTTGAGCCACCAACTCATCTCTTTGCTGTATGTTTGTTTTTGTGGACAACGGCATTTTAGAATGTTTGTTTGCTGTGATGCTATGTGGTTGTGAGACACGTGATGCACATGTCATGTGACATTTGACCTGTTCTGTCATATTCTAAAAGATAGCGACACACCTTTTACAATGTCCATACTTTAAGTGTTTAAAGAAAAGACTTCACAAGAGACATCCGTTTGAGCAAACTAATAAACTTTTTAGCAAAGGATTCTGATTTTGTCTTTTGTTTTGCTTTGACTTTAGTTTTTGTCCCTTTGAACTCTGACGATAAATCTAATGATAATCTGCTGCAACTTTAGAAAATGTCTTTGACTAGTTAAGGGAAAAAACCCTAAAAAAGACCTTATGTGGTTTCTGCTACTTGTTATAAACAGACTGTCCAATAGCAAACACAGCATGTCCAATTTGAAAATAACAGCAGATTTCTGGGCAATATCTGAGCCCAAGGATTATTACAAATACGTGAAAGGAGAAAAGCAAAACTGTAGTCAAGAAAAAGCAAAGGTCAAAACTCAAAAAGAATACCAAAGCATCAAATTCAAGAGATAACACAAGTATGACGATTTAGGACAAAAGAAGGTCAAAACTGAAATGCAACTTGGGGTTATCATCTTTAAACCTAATAAAGAATTTGTAACAAAGAGTGGCACTTTGCTACCATATTTATACCAGATTGTGTAATGATGTCCCTGCTGTGATGAGCACAGCTATGTAGGAACTTCCGATAAGAGTTGCAGTAAACAAACAAAAGAAAAAAAAGACATTAAGAAATTTTTGAATAGTTAGAAATTGTTGAAAAGTATAAAATAATGAAACAGTATATTTAGAATTTCCAGATTTCAGTTCACCTGTCCAAATTTCATTTACAGCAAAGAAATATGTATAACTAGCCATCCCCCGCGGCTTCGTGAAACAGGACAGTGAGGAGGGCCGCCCAGCTCCCTACTCCTGACGTCACGCTTCCCCCTCCCCTTGGCCTGCAGCCTCTTACTCGGATTAGTGCGAATATATCGCTCCTGCAAGCGAACTATGATTCTTAGCGCAATGAGAGAAGTCACAAAATCAACCGGATTGTTCAAGCAAAGTATAGAAAAAAAACATCTAAATCCGTTAATTAGTTCTCTCGTTCGCTAACTAAGCGGGGTTAAGGTTATGCTCCGAGGCAGACGCGTGAGTGAGGAGGGATTTGCGCTAATAAATCAGCACTGCAAGCAAACTATGATACTTAGCACAATGAGAAAGTCGCAAAATCAACGGAATATTCAAGCAAATTATAGAAAAAAAACGATCTAAATCCGTTAAGTCGTTCTCTCGTGAAAAGCGGACATACAAACGGGTCTAAAAAACTATAAGAAATTTCGCACTTCGGACCACGAAATTTTTAAAACCATTTCTTAGTGAGCACCTATGGGCCAAGGGTCACCTACATTCCAAATTTCAAGTCTCAAGTCCTCATCGTTCAGGAGACTTCGTGATGAGTGAGTCAGTGGTATTTGGCTTTTATATATACACATTACCTCCCACTGTCCAAAGACATGCAGGTTAGGTGTATTGGTGATCCTAAATTGTCCCTAATGTGTGTGTGTTTGCGCGCCCTGTGGTGGGCTGGCACCCTGACCGAGGTTTGTTTCCTGCCTTGCTCCCTGTGTTGGCTGGGATTGGTTCCAGCAGACCCCCGTGACCCTGTAGTTAGGATATAGCGGGTTGGATAATGGATGGATGGATTACCAAAACAAACACAATTCATAACAAAAGCCAAGAACATGAACACAGGAATGATGGGAAGAACTCATTTAAATATCCATGTCACAACATGAAGCTAAGGGCACAAGAACGTTGTAACTAAAGTGATGAGGCCCAGTCAGAGTGTGGCTGATGATGATGAAAGGGGAGTGATAAGGTCTATAAAATGACAATTCTCAAGCATGGTGGCAAAGCTTAGCCACATTTTCCTAAGCAGTGGACACTGGGAAACATCTTGTGACAACACATAATCTAGAGTAGTGCATGCAATACTAACACTGATCAGCTGTACTTTCATTTATCTTTGTAATGATCGTTCAGCATTTTCAGCACTACAACCAATCATGGCCTTGTTGTCCTTTAAAAAAAAAATCAAGAAAAGCTCCTGAAAATAAAAATTAACAATTAGTTTTTTAATTGATAAACATACATTTTTTATTTGCAGATAACATATGGGAGATGGGATAATCCTCTATAATATGCGCTTGTTAGTTGATCTGATTTATTACAGACAGATGTGTCGCACATTCCCAGACACTACCAGGTCATCATTCCACAAACCCAAACCCCTTTAACCGGCTTCTCTTGAGTTGGAGAGGCAGGGGATCGGGGGACCTCTCATATTGCAGCACTTTCCAATCTATCACTGAGTGAATTTACTATACATGGGTTTCAAAGAAAATATATATGTAGACCTCAATTTCAATTAGAAAATCCCAGATATTGGTCTTTGAGAAACCACGTTAACACACGTTCATTTCTCCATGGGTAACCCAGTTATTTGGTCATGGAAACCTTTAAGCAGGTTGCAGTTGAGGATTTCATAGCCTGTCCACTGCACTCTGTAAGCCTGTGCATGTGTCAGTTTCACATATGCATCCAGCAGCGATCAACAGAAAGCAGTGGAAGGATCCAAATGCTTGGGTGGCTGAAACAATCTGCCTGATTATTTCAGAATTCCCTAAATGTATGTTGGTGAGGTGCAAAGCTCAGATGGACAATCTCGGGAGACGCCAGCTCTGTGCTAGTGCTTTAGGTTTCACTGTAGCCGTTAAAGATGTTTAAACATTTTTTAGCTCATATTTATGACATCATAGCATTTTTCTAAAGGACGTCCATAAGTGGACTCATACATGGAAATACGTATTTTAAGAAACCAAGTTTCTGTGTATTCACCTTCTCCTGGTTTTGTGTGTGCATGTGAATGAGTCCAACCACCCTGCACAGGAACTTCATTTCTATTATTTTTATTATTGAAAAGACATCATTACTTAAAATGAAATCATTTGAAAATGAATGTATTCCTTAATCATTAATTCATCATTTCATTTAGAATTTAATTAATTCACTCAAAAAAAAAATGTATCCATACTTACAGACATTTTGTAAATATAATTTTTCCATTAATGGAAATCAGTCCATTCCATCAGCATTAAGCTCCAGGCAGGAATCCAACCTTCCCAGAATGCCAGTCAGTCACAAGGGATTTAACCCCATCTCTCCGTCTCTGGGTGAGAGGACACCACTACGACAAAGACAGAACATGCCGATTCTGCACAGGGAGTGTCTGGGCCGGGATTTGAGCTGAGAACTCTACAGCTGTAAGGCAGTACGGTAGTGCCAATTGGTGTACTACCATGCCAACCTTTGTGTATTTCATGCCAACAATAATATTTTATAAATGTTTTCTAAAAACACATGATTTCTGTTCAAAATTGCTTGCACACAAAAGAATGTGAAAACACTTCATGGAGAAGAGACTCTCTGAGACGAAAGTAAGCAGTGCTAATCAGTTCAACTGAGAGTGAATGATTCAGTTAGTTTAAGAGGTAGTTTACTTCATTTTTGAATCTGACAATTATTATTACCATTCATTAATTAAAGCAGGATTTGACTAATTAATGTTAGGATTTGTTAAAAAATGATTTTGACTGATGGATCACATAAAAAATGAATAATATGGTTTTGGAAAAGTGAAAGCAGAAGATGTGAAAGCATCAACATTAATAAAATGATAAATGTCTGTGTGTCCATTCGGTTCTTATGTCTCTGTCATTCCAAAAGATGGCACATCACAAATATTAACATTTCACTTACGAATCCCATACCAAATAGTATATCACAGAGGCACACACATTGCATGGTGCACTGCAAACGTTAACGCAGAGGTCTACGTTGATTTCTTCGATTTCAATCTGTCTGAGACGGGTAGCACAGCTAGTAGTTAGAATATTAGTCAGTCAGTCATTGTCCAGCCCGCTATATCCTAACACAGGGTCACGGGGGTCTGCTAGAGCCAATCCCAGCCAGCACCGGGTGCAAAGCTGGGTGCCAGCCCAGTGCAGGGCACACACACCAAGCACACACTAGGGACAACTTAGGATCGCCAATGCACCTAACCTGCATGTCTTTGGACTGTGGGAGGAAACCCACGCAGACACAGGAAGAGCATGCAAACTCCACGCAGGGAGGACCTGGGAAGCGAACCCGGGACTCCTTACTACGAGGCGGCCGTGCTACCACTGGCCAGTGTGCAGCCCTAGTTAGAATATTTAAATGAAAAATGTGCACATAATTTACAATGGAACAAGACTTAAAACTGAACTACATTTTGTGGGTGGGCATTGGTGCCTACAACTAGACGCTATGCCACACCACTCTGGCCAAAGGCAAATGCCAAGGATACGCCATTTGTAGAAGACAACTAAGCCAAACCAATTTTAGCTTATTGCACTGCTATTTCCAATTTTAACATGAACTCCTATACATTCATCCATTATCTAACCCACTAATTTCAAATTTGTCGTGGTTTGGGATAGAATTTAACATGGATGGCACTGGGTGCAGGGCAGGAACCATCTCTGGATGAGGTTCATTGTCCATTCTGGACACTTTGAGATGCCAGCCAATAGTTTACTGTAATCTGCTCATCTTTGGAGTACCTGGGGAAACACCAACATAGACACAGTGAGAACATGTTAACTTCAGACTAACACCCTGGCCAGGGATTTGAACCCGGTTTCCTGGAGCTGTGAAATAGAAGTGCTGACCATCATCTTATGAAGTGAAAGAAAAAGAATCCAGAAGAAATGTGACAGGCCTTAAAGCCAACTTTTATTTTATATAATGGTTTTCTTTTGCAAAAAAGAACAAAAACGTTACAAACTCCTAGTCCAACTGTTTGCATTCAGTTTGACAGCTCGAGCACAAGCAGGTTCACACAATACGTCAGCCTTGCAAAACAAGCCAGCATCCTTATGGTTTAAAGGTCAGTTGTTTTCTCCATTAAGCCACAGCACTTTCGGTCAGGGGTAGGCAGCGGCGCCCATTTTGTGCTCAGGAAGTTAAATTGCTAATGGAGGAGTGACCTGGACTGAGTCCAGGTGAACAGCAGTCAAAAGCAGGAACTACAACGAGTAGATAAGAGAAAAGGTAATGAAATGAACAACCCAGGTAACAGCACAAGATCCATCTCGGCTACCCTGAACGCTGATGCTGGTCGGGTTCTGCATTATGGCAGCACTACGTCAAAGGATGCTCAAGGGCAGAAGGTCTCATCTTTTGCCTGTTAATGCATGGGCAAGATGTTACCGTGCAGTGTGTTTGCTCTAAAAGCCCTGGGCACATGCTTACTGTTGCTGGGTGTGCCAGGTTATCATGTGTCATTGACAGTTTGCCAGCAAACACCTTAGACAGTGGAATTAGTGGTGTAGCTCACTGCCCAAAGCCAGAAGCCTGCGTGTGTAGGCTTGAGCTATAATGCTTAGAGTAAATGGATTCAAAAACTCAGGATAAAAAGAAAACTGGCAAAAGTACATTATGGTATGTAGAGCCAGCAGTGATCACTTGTCGAAAAGCTTCCTCTTGTTTATTATCGAAACCCTTTTCTGTCAGATTCTAAGAGTAGAGGAAGGTTAATTAGGCCGGGCTCAGTCCGCCAAAGCCTGTGCAGTGGGACCTCTGCTGAAAATGTCTGTGTACATCTTGTCAGGTGGAAAAGTGTAACAACTGTGAACTGCCTCTAGCGTTTAAGATAGGGGTGTCAATAAACATCTCCTGCCATATAGCCTGCCGTTACTAACACTAAACACAGGGTGACTGTTTTTTTAAGTTAGATGGAGATGATGAGGGAGAGCCGCTACAAAAGAAGCCTTGATTTTCTGGAAGCACTGCGTGGCACTTAGACTTGGAGGCAGCGTGGCAGCAGCGGGTCATCTTGAGCTAGGGAGTTACGCATGACTGAATAGTTAGGGAAGGAATTAGTCTTTGCAAAAGGTAGAAAACAAATTGAACGATCACACCAAAGCAGACTCCACACATTGAGAGATCAAAGTAGGAACTGCTTATCTAACTCCGTTACATTACAAACCCATTCTTATCGCTGAAACCTAATTAATGACGTGCATCGAAGCACAATGGCATTGGCCTAAAACAGAAGACTATATGCTACATGAGAGACACACGGGCCTCTTACCGTACCCAGGTGGCATCAAGAGCCTGGAATATTTACACATAAGACGATAACGGGTGATAAACGTATTGAAAGGAATGAGCAGGGGCATAGTCAGAGACCCGGAAAGACTGTAAGAAAAAGCCAATCGTCACATCCAATCAGCAATGCATTAAGAAAGGCAACAAAACGGCAACACCAAAACTTGTTTTGAGGGTCTTTTGGCCATCTCCAACACTTAACAACAGAAAGACAGATTTGTGAGCAAGAAAAGGGAAATAAAACACAATGCAGTATGTACTGACTCAAACAAAAGTGGTGAAGTTTTGAATAAAAGGGTTTAGGAGTAGAGGCCGAGGCCGAGGCCTTTACAAAAATATCTAACTGATCTGAAGACAAGTACAAATTCAAGTCAAAAATCAAAAGTCGTAGAAACATAAGTAGGTTTGTATACCAGGAAAGCATTTAGTCAGGAACAGAACCACACACCAACAATGTTTTTATCCTAATCTCAGATACTTAAGGGACTCAGGGTGACCTTTAAATGGCTATTCTGATGATGTCACACAAAGCCTTCTCGGAATGATTGTAATGGAAACCTTGATGGTAAATGCAAGAAATGGCAACACTCAAAATAACATAAAACAGAGTTGTGAAATAACACTAAAAAAAAACTTTTTCCAGAAGCCTTCAGTAAAAAAAGTAATTCCAAAAATGAATGCTTTGAGTAGAAAACCCTTCCAAATAAACTCATACAGTATATGTTAAAAAAGAATAAGAAAATTAAATTAAATTCCAAATCATAACACAATAGAGTGCAGCTGTAGATCTCCATAGCGCTGCTCCTTTGACGAGCAAATCAAATTGCACACATCCGACAAGGTTTAGCTGCCTTTGCATTGCGTGTCGGTCATGTTACGTGTCACGTCCAGTCATTTGTGTCTTTCTTATCATACCCTTGATGAGCATCATTCTCATAAGACATTCTTATACTACGGTTAAGGTTTTAACATTTTTCGAAGGAGATCTAGCAATTATTTCTACTAGTCTATCTTGTAAAAGAAGGATTTTTGTACTGTGCTTCTGAGTTTTAATTTTTGTCCTTTTTAGCAGCTTCCCTTTACCAAAAATGGTTTTTCCTTCCTAAAATTATTTTCCTCTTCTAAATATATAGCAAAATTTAGTCCAATCTTTCTTATCTTTACGGTTACAGTTAGGGTTGTGGGGGAGATTTCTTACTGTTGAGTAATTTTGACAATCGAGTGGGCATGTCTTATAGTAGGAGTGCCAAATAGTGCTGCTCAGAATGTTGGTTATGTAAGTCATGTGACAAAAAACCCGCAATATAATTGGCTGTTTGGCAGAGCTCCTGAATCACAGAACTTCTGAATTACAGAGCTCCGGAGGTCTGCAGCTAGACCGCTCTCAAAAAATTAGGACACTCTCAGAAACTAGGAAACCAAACACAGGCCTTGCCGTCTAAATAGGTGGAACACAATGACGTTATGCATCATATGACTTCCATGTCACGTTAATGACAGAGGCAACGATGACAAAAAAAAACCGAAATGATGTCACGGTCATAACAATACAAAATCCTTCTATATAAAAGCGGTCGGGATTGTCCTTCCGTCCCGTGAGTGCTACGCAGGCGCAGAGTTTCACACACGCCCCGTCCATTTTGCAATGCACGATGGGATTTGTAGTTTCGTTTTTCCAGGTAAAAGATGATTTTCTACTCCAGACTGTGCAATATCTTCTTCTTCTTCTTTCTTACTATATAAAAGCAGTCGGGATTGTCCTTCCGTCCCGTGAGTGGAAATCGTAGCGGTATTCCGCTTATCACAGACTTACTGCTTGCAGCTTGCGGTACGAAGCGACATGATGTGAGCAGAGTTCTGCTGCTCCCATCGTTCCCTTGCTTTTGTGCGCGATGCGCTGGAAAAATAGACAAAATTATGTCTCTGGAAATAATTAATGTTGATGGAGTACAAATGCCTCACCGCGTAGTAAATATCAGGGGGGTTCAAAAGGGCGACCTCAATATAGAAAAAAAGTTTAAATTTCATCACAAAAATAACAGAAACTACGAGTATTAAAGTAATACCGCTCAAATGCAATATAACCAAATTAATGAGTTTGTATAAAATATCAAATTGATCTACATATTGAATTGCCTTAAGAAGTGGTCAACTTAAAAGTCGGTCGCCTTAAAAGGCGGGTCAGCCTAGTATAACAATAAAAGACTGGACAAGTTTTCAAAAATGGAAAAACATAAGGAGTCCGCCAAAAAACAGGTTTCCATGTTGTCCCATTCACTACTGTACGGTATTTCCTCCCATCATGTCCTTCACTCCTCATACATGAACACTTCTCTTTTGATACTCCAATGTGATCTTCAGGACAGCGTCAGTGCCACTATGCTGTGTACTAGAAATGATTTCTCCTTTCTCTCAGTCAGTCAGCTAGCCAGCTGGACATTTTCTGTTTTTAAAGGTTACTCTTTCCTAGATCCTGTTGACTTTGATCACTTTTTTTTCAGTTGATAGGCCACCAACATTTTTTTTACTTCATTTGATTTAAAATCAGGAATACAACTACCATAAAGAATTAATTGATTTAATTTTGATGAGGTGCAAATTCCATTACCTCATTTACTTGCTGCCTTTCCAGTAGGTAAAGAGCTTCAGTTTGATGAGATGAAAGATGTTGAATCTGATCAATAAAGAATAATTTATTATGTAGAAAACAGAAGATTAATCCAATCATTCATCCTTTACTGAATTTGCTTAATGAAGTTCAGGGTTACGCTGGCTAAAGCCTATCCTGGTTGCAATGGGTGCAAGTTAGGTGCCCACTGTAGATAAAGAATCAGTCCACTACAAACACACACAATTACTGATACTGGGCCAATTAACATAAAACAAATCTTTAGGGTGAAATACATGCACACACAATGAGAACATGCCAACCATAAAGCCAAGGTTTGAACCTTTCCTCCTAACAACTGCTAATTTCCAAACATGCCTTTTTTTATTATTAAGGTGCACCATATCTTTACCACAGGCTCCGTGTGACTTTGATTTGGCTAGTTGGGTCATAAAAATGGTTGGATGGATAATTCACTGATGGACTGTGAATTCCATCCAACCACTTTAGTCCCTGGTGCAACCAAGCCACAGGGAAGGCACAAACCAGTGTGTTTCTTCGTGCCAGTCCCAAGCCCAGCTAAATGGGGAGGGTTATGTCAGGAAGGGCATCCGGTGTAAAATTTTGCCAAATCAATATGTGGACAACAATACAAATTTCCATACCGGATCGGTCGAGCCCCGGGTTAACAACGACCACCAGTACTGTTAGCCAACAGGGTGCTGGCGGAAATTGGGCTACTGTTGGCCGAAGAAGAAGAAGGAGAAGAAGAGGGGGGAGACGTGTCCAGAGGCAGGAGGAGAGGAGGAAAGTAAAGAGAGAGTAGATGAGTGTAGGAACTTTGAATGTTGGCAGTATGATTGGTAAAGGGAGAGAGTTAGCAGATATGATGGAGCGAAGGAAGGTTGATATATTGTGCGTGCAAGAGACTAAATGGAAGGGGAGTAAGGCCAGGTGGATTGGCGGGGGATTCAAATTGCTCTATTATGGTGTGGATGGGAGGAGAAATGGGGTAGGAGTTATTCTGAAGGAACAGTATGTCAAGAGTGTTTTAGAGGTGAAAAGAATGTCAGGCAGAGTAATGATTATGAAGCTGGATATTGGAGATGTGATGATAAATGTTGTTAGTGCATATGCACCGCAAGTTGGGTGCGCAATGGGTGAGAAAGAAAATTTTTGGAGTGAGTTGGATGAAGTGATGAACAGTGTACCCAAGGAACAGAAGGTGGTGATTGGAGCAGATTTCAATGGGCATGTTGGTGAAGGGAACAGTGGAGACGAGGAGGTGATGAGTAGGTATGGTGTCAAGGAGAGGAATGAAGAAGGTCAGAGGATAGTGGTTTTTGCCAAAAGGATGGACATGGCTGTCATGAATACGTATTTTAAGAAGAGGGAGGAACATAGGGTTATGTACAAGAGTGGAGGAAGATGCACACAGGTAGATTACATCCTATGCAGAAGAGCTGACCTGAAGAAGATTGAAGACTGCAAGGTGGTGGCAGGGGAAAGTGTAGTTAAGCAGCATAGGATGGTGGTCTGTAGGATGACGTTGGAGATCAAGAAGAGGAAGAGAGTGAGGGCAGAGCCAAGGATCAAATGGTGGAAGTTGAAAAAGAAAGACTGCAAGATTGAGTTTAGGGAGGAGGTGAGACAGGGACTGGGTGGCAGTGAAGAGTTACCAGATGGCTGGGAAACTACAGCAAATGTAATAAGGGTGACAGCAAGAAGGGTGCTTGGCGTGACATCTGGAAAGAGGACGGAGGAAAAGGAAACCTGGTGGTGGAAAGAGGAAATACAGGAGAGTATACAGAGGAAGAGGATGGCAAAGAAGAAGTGGGATAGTCAGAGAGATGCAGAAAGTAGACAAGAGTGCATGGAGATAATGCGCAAGGTAAAGAGAGAGGTGGCGAAGGCTAAAGAAAAGGCGTATGATGAGTTGTATGAGAGGTTGGACACTAAGGAGGGAGGAAAGGACCTGTACCGATTGGCTAGACAGAGAGACCGAGCTGGGAAAGATGTGCAGCAGGTTAGGGTGATAAAGGATAAAGATGGAAACGTACTCACAAGCGAGGAGAGTGTGTTGAGCAGATGGAAAGAGTACTTTGAGAGGCTGGTGAATGTAGAGAACGAGAGAGAGAAGAGGTTGGATGATGTGGAGATAGTGAATCAGGAAGTGCAATGGATTAGCAAGGAGGAAGGAAGGACAGCTTTGAAGAGGATGAAAAATGGAAAGGCCGTTGGTCCCGATGACATACCTATGGAAGCATGGAGGTGTTTAGGAGAGATGGCAGTGGAGCTTTTAACCAGATTGTTTAATGGAATCTTGGAAAGTGAGAGGATGCCTGAGGATTGGAGAAGAAGTGTACTGGTGCCAATATTTAAGAATAAGGGGGATGTGCAAGACTACAGTAACTACAGGGGAATAAAATTAATGAGCCACAGCATGAAATTATGGGAAAGAGTAGTGGAAGCTCAGTTAAGAAGTAAGGTGATGATTAGTGAGCAGCAATATGGTTTCATGCCAATAAAGAGCACCACAGATGCAATGTTTGCTCTGAGGATGTTCATGGAGAAGTTTAGGGAAGGTCAGAAGGAGTTGCATTGCGTCTTTATGGACCTGGAGAAAGCATATGACAGGGTGCCTCGAGAGGAGCTGTGGTATTGTATCGGGAGTGGCAGAGAAGTACATAAGAGTTGTACAGGATATGTACGAGGGAAGTGTGACAGTGGTGAGGTCTGCGGTAGGAGTGACGGATGCATTCAAGATGGAGGTGGAATTACATCAGGGATCGGCTCTAAGCCCTTTCTTATTTGCATTGGTGATGGACAGGTTCACAGACAAGATTAGTCAAGGGGTCCCCGTGGACTATGATGTTTGCTGATGACATTGTGATCTGTAGCAATAGTAGGGAGCAGGTTGTGGAGACCCTGGAGAGGTGGAGATATGCTCTACAGAGGAGAGGAATGAAGGTCAGTAGGAACAAGACAGAATACATGTGTGTGAATGAGAGGGAGGTCAGTGGAATGGTGAGGACGCAGGGAGTAGAGTTGGCGAAGGTGGATGAGTTTAAATACTTGGGATCAACAGTACAGAGTAATGGGGATTGTGGAAGAGAGGTGAAAAAGAGAGTGCAGGCAGGATGGAATGGGTGGAGAAGAGTGTCAGGAGTAATTTGTGACAGACGGGTATCAGCAAGAGTGAAAGGGAAGGTCTACAGGACGTTAGTGAGACCAGCTATGTTACATGGGTTGGAGACTGTGGCACTGACCAGAAAGCAGGAGACAGAGCTGGAGGTGGCAGAGTTAAAGATGCTAAAATTTGCATTGGGTGTGATGAGGATGGATAGGATTAGAAATGAGTACATTAGAGGGTCAGCTCAGGTGGAACGGTTGGGAGACAAAGTCAGAGAGGCGAGATTGCATTGGTTTGGACATGTGCAGAGGAGAGATGCTGGGTATATTGGGAGAAGGATGCTAAGGATAGAGCTGCCAGGGAAGAGGAAAAGAGGAAGGCCTAAGCAAAGGTTTACGGATGTGGTGAGAGAGGATATGCAGGTGATGGGTGTAACAGAACGAGATGCAGAAGACAGAAAGATATGGAAGAAGATGATCCGCTGTGGCAACCCCTAACAGGAGCAGCCGAAAGAAAAAGAAGATTTTAGTCCCTGGTGCCTGATGATTGCTCCTACCTTGCTTGCTGGGAGAGGCTCCAGTTTCCCTCAGGATAAAGCAGAATTGGAAGATGGATGGATGGATAAGTGGATGGTAAACACTTTAATCAGGATTGTGTTAAAAGCAGGCAACAGCTTTGCAGCTTCTTCAGCAGGCCGCTCCTTTTTTTTGTTTTTAATCAGCAGTGTTCCTAACAGCTTGAGCAGCGGATGTAATTTCTTTAAAGCGGCATGCATGGCAATGCCGGTCACATGCAGGTGGTTTGTGCTAATCTGTTGTCACAGGATGATTAAATGAGTCCGCTTGAAAGCAGACAAATAACAGAGAGAGACAGCAGCTATTCCAGGGGCCTTCATTTTATCGAGGGTCAATTGTCACCACTGAAAAAACAATTAGAACGCACTCACTAGGAACCTAACCACTAGCCTCATTATCTGATATTTTGCTTGTTTCACCTTTTTACTCCAGCAAATCATGATATATGCTGTTCATTTTGCTTCCTCTCTTTGGTTCATATGGAGAAAAAAAACTGGCTTGTGTGCGATGCTGAATAATTCCTTATCATCATCTATGCTACTCTGAAAAAAATCAATTGGCTATCGACCGGAAAACTCAGCTTCTTCCCCACAGGCAATGTAACACTATTTAGGCAAAGCTTTGTGCTGGCATTTTTGGTCTTTTCTTTGAATAGAAAACTTCTGCATTCATTATGGAGGAGGCTTCAGTCCTTCTGTTGCACTGACAAAAAAGTGTAGTTCAGGTAATAGAAAAAAGGATTCAGGAGCAAACTGGAATATTATAACACATATCCATAAAGCTGAAAAAGTTCCCTGACCACTGTATATTTCTTGTGATAAATGACCTGGAGGTAGAGAAAAAAAACCAACTGGAGATCCAACAAGAACCCTCATTTATTACAAGACAGGTGGATAAGAATATTCAAAAATGAACAGACTATGAGATCGGAGTCAGCTTAGGTCATTTTGTATGGTACCTCTGTAGATGATCACCCCCAGCTCTCTCTCTGTCTCATTTCATGTCTCCCTCCAAGGCTGTCAGACTCCAAACTGAATGCAGAGGATATTTATCAGAGAAGAAATGGGCAAAGTGGGGACATGAAATCAACACCTGGGTTCAGTGGTGCTGTTTTAAGCACTGAGTCCTGGAATTTAACACAATGTCTTATGTAATAAGTGTGCACAAAAATCCAATGGACCCCCATGCGCTTTGATTTAATACACATTTTATCAACGTGCACAAAGTTCCAAGGATTCCTCAACCCTGCTCTTCAAATTAATGCATACGTCTACTATACTCACTGAATTAATGAGCTGTGTTCTATTTTGAAATTACATAAATCCAGTCAGTCTATGTTCATTTGGGAAGCAGTTGAGATGATCTTTTCCATGTTCCTCTGAATTCCTTCAAGAAAAGCCCCATAGAAGCCTGCATTTGTAACTCAACATGCTGCATGTTCATTTTTAAACCCTATTAGGGTTGTAGGTGGACCACCCCCTACCAAGCAGCAAAAGATACATGGTGGGCACCCCTCTTATAGCCATCACCTACTTTGAGTGCCAACCATTGGTTTTCTTGCAGAGTGGGTTATGCTTTGAAAAGAATTAGAGCAACTTGCTTCTCAAAGGGTTCTGTAAGATCCATTTAAAGATGTCACAATTTGTTCTTTATCTTTAGCCTCAACTTGTTTCTTGTCCTAACTAATTTGAACTTAATGCTCCACATTCAGCAATCACTTCTGCCTTGGTGGAATTACTTTGGTTTTCTCTTCTGCTCACAAGATGTTTATAGAGACATCCACTGCTAACAAACTCTACTGTCAGAGCTCTGACAATCTTGGGAACACCATGATCTCATTTCATTCAGACCTCTCTACATGGCTTAGGCCTTACCTATACACTGTATTGTCTTTCATTTTGTTCATCACCTAACCATGACTAAAAATAATTAAAGGAGAAGTAACTTCTTGACTTTCTCATGTGAAGATTAGCAGTGTGCTTTATATTGTAACTGAGTCTGAGATTACCTTTAGGGTCTTATCCTGCATTTAGGTTGGTGCCCCAGCCTTTATATTCATAGTCCTATATTACGGTTACTGTAGTAATGCCGTTACCTGCAGTGCCATTAATACACCACAAAAAACCAACATGTGGAAATCTGTTATTAATGTCCACCACTTCGGTTTTTCATTCATGGAGAAGGGCAGCCTGGCCTGTAAGCTGTGTGTTTAGTGTTCACTGTAGCTCATTCGACATTAGCAATCACAGACATGGCACTGTCCATCAAGTCACAAACAACACACAACAATAGCCTGACCAGCTGGAGAAGATCTTCAGTAGCCAGGTTAGTTAGCATCATCACTTTTTATATTCTCAATTTAAATTTTCTGTAATCAGAAATTGGTGTCTCTACTTTTGATATCACTGTAACCAAATTCATGTTTGTCCTTAACATTCATTGTATGTAATACTCCCTTCCTGGAATCAGACCCCTGTTTACTAAGTCAGGGGATGGACCACACACATACATACATACACACCCTCCCAGCCTCACCGCAGCACACACACACACACGCACGCACGCACACCCACACACACACACACACACACACAATCTAATTGCCAGAGATAAGATTTGTTAGCTGAGGCGGTTAACATCTCCCTCTCTCTCTGTTTGTAGGTCCTTGCCATGACTGCACCTTAATAGTTTACTGACTAATAAGACTGAGATACTAAGTTTGTAGTTGGAACTTGCTGGCGAACAAGCACCACTTTTATTAAAACAGGGTGACGCGGAGATAATGATTAACCCTCCTGCAGCCTTCTGTTTGGAGTTGTAAGGCACGTCCATGAAATAAAATTCAAAACCACTGCTTTGCTGTCCTTCACTCCTCTGCTCTAAGTTTTAGAAGCTCCACATGCTGATTCTCACTCATCAGCCCACTGCCTCTCCCACCTGCTCTCTCGCAGACCCTCCTTCCTCTTCTCTCTCTTTTTGTTGTCCCCCGCCCCCACCTCTCATCTTCTCTCTCTCTTTCTCTCCCTCCACTGGGTGTGCACTTCCTGGGCCTCTCTACAGTAATAAACCAACTCAGAATCGCTTCTGAAAGATGTGTGCTTCACTAACATACAGTAGGCAACTAACATCCTTGCGTTTTATTACAGGAAATCACAAGCTGGACACCGTTTTAGTTTATTAACGTAACAGACACTCTCTTGAAAATGTACATTATGAAAGTGACCACTAAGGCATGTCATGTCAATCCTGAATAAAAGCTGATGTGATACTCCTCTTGATATAACATTTTCAGACCCACTTAATATTCTTTTGCTTTTCTTATAAGATGCCAGGACTAACCGGTAAGTCTCCACAAGATAAATGATCTGTTTTTACCATGATTTCCTATATTTTCATGGTCACAAGCTATACTCGCAGATAAGTAAAGTGCATGATGCAAGTGGCTGCACTGTTCACCATATTGCCTTAGTTTTACTGGACCTCTTTCTCACTGCAGCTGTTTATGAGTTTCTAGAAATCTCAAAGTTCTAATCCAAATTGAACACCAAACTCCTACTACTTACAGTTAATCAGACTGTTCTCATTTGTAATGGCTGCTTAGGTCCTCTGCCAGTCATCTTTGTTTGCATCACTGTCAACTCTGTCCTCCATCCTGCATATCAAGTTACAAAATACAGTCTGTAAACCTCTTCTATTCCACAGTCCAGAATATCTTCTGATCCCCGGCTCCTGCAGTCTGCTCTTTTCTGTTGTAATGAACAATATCTCAGTTACATTTACCACCCAGGGGTAGCTTAAGTTCAAATGGCATTAATGCACTGGAAAGAAGGTACACAGTTTTATAAAGTTTACATGACTGGGCTCTTGAAGGCCCTGGATGTTGCTGGACTGCCTTGGCTAGCACGCCTCTTTGAAAATGCGTGGAAACTGGGTACAGTGCCTTTCAATTGGCAAACTGCCATTTTGGTACCCATCTTTAAGAAAAAGGACCACGGGGTGTGTTCCAACTTTAGGGGGCTCACAATATTCAGCATCCCTGGGAACGCCCATGCCAATGTTCTGGAAAGATAGGGTCCTGCTATTGGTCAAACCTCAGATTCTGGAGGAACAATGTGGTTGTGGAACACTGGACTAGCCTTTTACCCTCATATGGACCCTGGAGGGTTCCAGTACACATTTGTTTTGTGGACTTGCAAAATTCATACAACCACCTCCCTCAGGGTGTCCTGTGCGGAGTGATATGGAAGTAAGGGGTACCTGGCCTGCTGTTGCTGGCTATTTAGCCCCAGTACAACAAGAGTGAAAGCTTGATTTGCATTGCCAGCAGTAAATCAGCCTGGATCACAGTGGGTGTGGGACCCTGCCAGGGCTCCCTACTGCCACCAATACTGTTCAGAATTGTTATGGACAGAATTATAGGCGCAGCCAGTTTGTTGACATCAGAATTTCATCTCTGATTTTTTGCAGAAGATTTGGTCCTGCTGCCTTCATCATGCTGTTACTTCAGACAAGAACTGGGGTGGTATGAAGCTGAGCGTGTATGAGAATCAGCACCTCCAAATATGAGGTCATGGTTCTTAGTCTTAAAATGTGTGGAATGCCCTCTCCAGATTAGGAATGAGGTGCTGTTTCAAGCAGAGGAGTTTAGGTATCTTGGTTGTTTTGTTCACAAGTAAGGGAAATAGGGGGCAAAGGATTGACAGGCAGATCGGAGCAGCGTTTATAGTCATGCAGATATTATACTGGTTAGTTGTGATGAAGACAAATTTCAGCCAAAAGACAAAGCTCTCGATTTAGCGGTTGATCTACATTCCTGCCTTCACCTAGGCCAATGAACTTTGGGTAATGACCGAAAGAACTAGATTGTGAATACAAGCAGCAGAAATGAGCTTCTTCTGCAGGGTGTCTGGGCTCAGCCATAGGGATGGGGTATAGGATAGAGATAAGAGAACCGCAGACATTTGGGAGGAGCTCAAAATAGATCTGCTGCTCCTCCGCATCAAAAAGAGCCAGGTGAGGTGGTTTGAGCTCCTGATCAGGATGTCTCTTAGATGCCTCCCTTGGGAGATGTTTCAGGTATGTCCAACAGGCAGGAGACATTGGGACAGACATAGGACATGCTGGAGAGATTATAGATTTAAGCTGGCCTGGGAACGCCTCAGTATGCCCCCAGACGAGTTGGAGGAGGTTGTGGGGAAAAGGGACGTTTAGGCATTAAGACATGGACTTCCTGATGTTTAATCCAGTTTTTGATTGGGTGTAAAGCTAGCAAACAATTGAACAGAACCAGCACAAGCACTGAGCAACTGGTGAGTGAAAAAATCCCATTAAAGCTGATGTCACATTATACGACTTCTAGTCACAGGGTTTGTCAGATTTGCAAACTGCGTTTGTTGATCTCATCACCAGACCATGTCAATTTAGATGACTGAAAATCACTGGGCATGTCAAATTCAGAAATCTCATGCTGACTTTTCAGCACAGTAATGCTTGCAATTTTTGTGACAGCCAATAGCATACTGCTTGATGGAGCTAGGGCCATATAAGGGTTTAATAGGAATGACTAATTCACTTGTAATCGCTGCCCTTCTTTTCTTTCTTCCATTCTGTTGTGTTATGTAAAACACTTCCAGACTGTATGCATTCTACTTCCGGATGAGTATTCATTGGTTGTAACCTCCCACTATGACCAGGACTGTTACCATATGGCCCGAGGAGGCCTCCCAACAGTTGCAGGACTGCTTCCAGAGAACCGACTGAGAGGTTTTCGATCACCAAGACTTGGAGAACTACACTACGACAGTCCTGGATTACATCAGGTTATGCACGGACAAAGTCACCGGGTACAGACGCATAAGGATTTAACCCAACAGGAAGCCCTGGATGACGAGGGAGGTCCAGAGTCTGCTGAAAGCCAGGAATACTGCTTTCAGGTCTGGGGATGGGGCTTTTTACAGTGTAGCCAGAGCGAACCTGAAGAGAGTCATCCGAGAGGCCAAGGCGGCGTACAGAAGGAGGATAGATGACCATCTGAGGAGCAACAACACCAGGCAGGTGTGGCAGGGTGTCCAGCACATCACCGGCTACAAATCCAGCAACTCCTCGCCCGCTGAGGGAGATGCTTCTCTGGCAGAGGAGCTGAACATCTTCTTTGCCCGCTTTGAGGTGACACCAACAGCAGCTCCATCACAGCCACCTGTTCAAAACAGCAACATACTCACGGTGGAAGAGTGTGAGGTGAGGCGGGTGATGAGGAAGGTGAACCCAAGGAAGGTTGCAGGACCCGACGGTGTGGCTGGACGGGTACTGAAAGACTGTGCAGATCAACTGGCCGGAATCTTCACTAAGATTTTCAACCAGTCCCTGTCCCAGGCCACTGTCCCATCCTGCCTCAAGTCCTCCATCATTGTTCCGCTGCCGAAAAAATCCATCACAAACGGTCTGAATGATTTCCGCCCAGTGGCACTCACATCTGTCATCATGAAGTGCTTTGAGAAACTGGTGCGGAGTCATATCATCACCTTCCTGAGAGCAGACCTGGACCCATTTCAATATGCTTACAAAGCAAAGAGATCCATGGAGGACACTGTGGCCACAGCCCTTCATGCTGCCCTGACCCACCTGGAGTAGCCGGGGAGTTACGTCAGACTACTCTTTGTGGACTTCAGCTTGGTGTTTAACACCATCCTCCCACAACGACTGGTGTCCAAACTGGCAGATCTGGGACTTCCATCACTCACCTGCAGTTGGATACTGGACTTCCTGTCTGGTTGCTCCCAAAGAGTCAGGCTGGGTCCCCACACCTCCACTGCTCTCAGCCTCAACACCGGAACGCCGCAGGGTTGTGTGCTCAGTCCGCTCCTCTATGCATATGACTGTGTCCCCACTCACCATAGCAACAAGATCATAAAGTTCACGGAATCACACGATGGTGGTCAGACTCATCTCAGGCAAGGAAGGTGAGCTGGCATACAGGAACGAGGTGGAGAGGCTGTCAGAGTGGTGCAGAGTCAATAACCTGCTCCTCAACACTACAAAAACGAAGGAGCTTGTTATTGACTTTAGAAAAAACAAAACCGACATCCAGCCACTCATCATTGGTGGGGCCTGTGTGGAGAGGGTCCCATTGAGCTGGAGGATGACCTGATCTGGAGCTCCAACACCAAGGAGCTGCTCAAGAAGGCGCAGCTGAGACTGTATTTTCTGAGAATCCTCAGAAAGAACCATCTCCCCAAAAATCTGCTCTTTGCCTTTTATCACTGTTCCATCGAGAGTGTGCTCACGTACGAATTGTGTGTGTGGTACGGCAGCTGCACTTCCTCAGAAAGGAAAAGGCTCCACAGGGTCATCAGGACAGCGGAGAGAACAATTGGTTGTACCCTCCCCACTCTGGAATAAATTTACACCTCCTGATGCCGCAAAAAAGCAATAGACATTTCACAGGATTCATCACATCCCGGTCATTGCCTCTTCCAGCTTTTGCCATCAGGCAAGAGATACAGAGCAATGAAAACCAGGACAGACCGCCTTAAAAACAGCTTTTATCCAAAAGCAATCATGGCCCTGAACTCAGAATAAAACTGCTTCATATCATTCGTTCCCAGTGTGCAATGCAGACCTTAAGTCAACCAGTGCAATTTGTACATTTAACCAGTGCAATGTGTATATATAACAAGTGTAATTCATTTATTTTGTAAAGTACTATTTGGTTTGTTATTATTTTCTCTCTTCTTGTCTTTTTAACTCTTATGCCTCACACTGAGTCGATTGCACCTTCAATTTCATTGTTCCTTTGTAAAAGTGCCAATGACAATGAAGATCGATCTATCTATCTATCTATCTATCTATCTATCTATCTATCTATCTATCTATCTATCTATTTATGCACACAGAATCCACCTCTGCGACTAAAGACAACATCAGACCTGTTTAAATTTATCTAAACAAGTTGCAGACTAGCTGGAGTGAGTCAATAGGTATGTCAGACCACACAATGTCTTCACAGGAGTGACACACTGACTGCCTCCGACTCTGCTGAGTATATAAATGAAGACTGAATGAAAATCACTGGAAGAGTCATCAGATGTTGCTGGACCTTTAAAAAATGTGCTTTATGATTTTTAGAAATACAGTATATTATTATGTTGCTAAGTGTGGTTGGAAGCAACACCTAATGGAACTTTAAAATTATAATTAAAATTCTGACTTGTTGTCTTTGAAGCACCCAGACTTTTATAATAATACCAAACAAGACAGGCCAAAACCACCTATAAACATTGTGCCTAAAAACAAGATTTTTATTATTTAATGTTTTGTATTAAAAATACCTTTATGGAATCAAAATAAACTCCTCTCATAATGCTAAAATTCTAAATTTAAAAACTTTCAAAATAAAATAGTACAAAGAAACAAAATCTAAGAAAGAAATATACTAAAGAACTAAAAAAGAATGAATGAAGAAAACAAGAACCAAACCCTAAATCAAAAGATCATAATAAAACTGGTCAAAAGTTCAACAAACTTTCAGTAAAAGTGATTTGTAATACGGAGCCGAACAGAGAGTAGGGCAAAAATCACAAATATCATAAAACATGATAAAACAGACAGAGGAAAAACAAGGACATGGGAAAAATTGCAAAAAGGACCAAACAAAAAAAATGAAAAAGACTGAAAAACAAAAACGAATGTTAACAGGAGATTGTATTTGATCTTTTTATAAATGTGTTTCTGCGTATTGAGTTTTTATACCTGGAGATTTCATTTCTGACTTTAGTTTACATTTTAAATGTGTTGATTTTTGTTACCGTTTTTTTTTTCTTGTTTACCTCAAGCCATCTTGGCCATGGGTCATCGTGTTCCAGTTATTGTTCTGAAAGGACTTGGGTCATTGAGGTCCCCAGTATATCTAGTAATAATATGGTGGCACGTAGCACATTCAACTATCCCTCAGTCGATATTCCACCACCTCTAGTTTCTTTTTGAAGTAGGCCGTAGCGGTAGGTGTTTTCTTGGCTCTGAATTATGCTCTGTCTTTTGAGCTTTGATTTTGTCTTTACTCTTTAACTTTGTTTGCTTTTTCAGTTGACTTCTTGTCCTTGACTACTGGCTTGTGCTTGACCATGTTTTTGATTTGTGTAAAATTTCCTGGTTATTCTTTTGCTCATAGTAATTCTCAGGCACCTTTTTGTGTCCTTAGCAGATACCAAATGGCCTGTTCTTTTAAACCAATTTCTTGTAATGCACATGTGACAACAATGACTGCATACATTTATAATCTGACAAAATTAGCAGGCCAACACTCAACACCACCTCTGAAGTGCAATCCCTTTCAAAAATATTCAACACACCTCTGGTGAATGCTTTTGAAGAATTTGATGAACACTGAAATTGAACTGTGGATTAATTACATAAATGGACCTGGTTGTGATGAACACAAAGCGGAGGCATAGCTGAAACACGAAGCAGCCACAAAAGTAACCCTCAACATCAAAAGCTACCAAAAAGGCACATTGTTAGGGTTAAAGCAAACACAAAGTAATAAAATGCAGAAGATGTAAGAAACATTGGAAAACACTTGAAAGGCAGAAAACATGAGTAGAAACAAAATGAAGATAAAGAAATGGATGAGTCAAAATACAATAGTTATCTTAAATAATATCAGTATCAGATGATGTGAGTGCATCAAATCTTGAGCACTCTTGAGTGGTGACATGTTGCATGTTGTTTGGATATGCAAGTAAGAATTTCATTGTACTCTGCACATGAGATAATACTAATACTACTACTGCTACAATAAAAGAGATATCAACAGCTTATGATTTATTTGGTATTTCTTTTAAGGTTTATACTAATTTTTCAACATGAAATTCTGATTTAAAGTGAAGGGTATTTTATAAACTTAAAAAAATAACTAGCCCACTACTGATTTATAACTGAGCTTATAGGACCCTTATACTCATAAGTTCCACTATAAAAAAACAAGAGAGGCTAGTTATATTTTAACACTTATAAAATATGTTTCATTTCAGAATGACATTTCATGTGGCAAATGAGTACATACCCTGATTTTGAAAGAAATAACTTTGAAAAGCATACCCTTTAAGCTCACTAACTATACAAAACTGAATTGGTAAAGACTGGGTTGGCAAGCAGGTTGATCTTGTAACTAGAAAATTCATCTTTTTTTCCAAACATTAATATTGGCATGCCAAATAATTCTTAATTATGTGTTTGGCAGGAGTAAATGTGGTTATTTTCTCTCTATATACCTTTGTCTAATTTTTTACTATTTTTCATTGTTAGGACAGTAACACATTACTATTAAAGTCGTTATTTTTCTTTTTGTTCTGATGTGCCAGTAGTTTTATTTTATGCTATTTAGATGTTTTATGGCACTGCCATTTTTGTGGTGCAGAACACAGCACATTGCTCAAAGGAAAGACTTTTCTAGAGACTATTGCTCAAACTTTTTCATTTCATTATAACTTTCTAGCGCTTATCTGAGATCAGGCCATAATGGTAATAGTCTTAGCAGTGAAGCCCAGACATTCGTTTCCCCAGCCACACTTGCCAACTCATACTGTAGGATCCTAAGCAGTTCCCAGGCCATCTAATGCCTGCCAACATGTGCACCTTTTTAAAAAAAAATCTCCATAAACATGAAAACGCAAAAATCCACCGTGAAGAGCCTGAAACAGGCATAGATAAAAAAAGCGAATGTTATCTAGACTAATGTCCATCATCCTTTTTTTTCAAATGTGTGCTCAACATGAAATTTGCAAAAAAACAGGCGTCATGAACACTACCTGGACACTACACTACACTACTGTGTCAAAAAATGAACACTGGTAATCACAAGTGTATGTTAAGAAAAAACCTCCCCTTTCTGTTCAAATAATCCATGAAATTTCTGGATGACTGCTTTATATCTATGGAGTGTTCGATGTAGCAGTGACCTCCGTAGCTAATTCTGTTGCTAAATGTAGTGATAAAGTAATTGTATGTTTAAATGTAAACACGTAAAAAGTCTTGTTAACAAGGTTAACACCAGCACTTCTTGGTGCACACTCTGACGTCAAGCAAAGAAGATACCGGCATACACTCTGACATTACACGCCAAAGATTCTGTGTTCCCTGTCTACATGTAAACTACTGTATACTTTAAAAAATACCCAGGAACGTGTGGACAGGGTCTCAGAGGTATAATCCTCCCAGCAGGCCCTGGTTGTTCCTTGGTGTCTCCCCACAGCTGGTCCTAACCATAAAATCTTCACAGGGAGATATCTGGTGGGGGCCAAATACCTGAACCATCTCAACTGGCTCATCTCAATGTTGAGTGTCACCGGCTCTACTCTGAGCCCGCTCTCAGATTCATTGCTTCTGACCCTATCTCTAAGGGAGAGAGCCCAGTCATCTTGTGGAATGAGCTCATTTCAGCTCCTTATACAAGCAATCTCATATTTTTGGTTATTACTCAAAGTTCATGACCATAGATGAAAGTAGGGACATAGACTTCTGCTCCAGCTTTCTCCTGTACTGCTCTTTCGCCGCCCTGAGTTGGACTCTGAGTTCCTTCTGCACGCGCTTGAGCTCATGCTGATCACCACCTTTAAAAGCCCTTTTCTTCTGGTTCAAAAGGCCCTTGATGTCACTTGTAATCCATGGCTTGTTGTTAGCATGTTAAATGGTGCGACTCATACCACTTACACCTGAACTGAGAGCTTTGCCTTCTGGTTCAGCTCTTTCTTCACCATTATGGATCGACATAGTGACTGAACAACTGCACATGCCACCCCCAGTATGTCTATCAATCTCAACACCTTTTCCCCTCACTTATGGACAAGACCGTCAAGATGCTAAAACTCCTCCACTTGAGCCAAAAACTCACCTCCGGCTCAAACAGGACTGTCCACCTTGTTCCTACTGAGGACCATATTCTCAGATTTGAAGGTGCTGATCCTCATTCCTGCTGCTTCACATTTAATTGCAAAACATACCAATGTGTGCTGGAGTTCAAATCTCGATGAAGTCAACAGGACCTCACTGTCTGCAAAAGCAATGATGCAATTTCAAAGGCCACCAAACTGGACACACTTCCATCCCTGTCTGGTTCTTGATATCTTGTCCACGAAAATCATAAACAGGATAGGAAACAAAGCACAGTCTTTGAGGAGTCCAACACCCACTGATTGCGCAAAAATAACTTTTGGGAAAAGAAAACTTGGTGTAGACTCATAGATCATAATGAAACCCATGTCCTAACTCTGTTAATGTTCTAAATTATTTTTCTGACGTCTCCCAGACGAAAGACCTTTCCAATCTTTTCCACTCACACAGAATATATTTGTCCCCTAAGACTCCTAGCCTTTTTCACCAAACACCTTAGCATAAATGCTTTTCTGGAACTTTGAAGTCATGTTTGTCATGATATGCTGGGTGATATTTAACCCAAATACTGACTGATGGGTTGAGGTACCATTGAGACATCTTCAACTGCAAGCTATGATTATCAGTTGCATTTTTCCAGCAGTACTCCAGAATCATCCATCCATTATCCAACCCCCTATATACTAACTATAGGGTCACGGGGGTCTGCTGGAGCCAATCCCAGCCAACACAGGGTGCAAGGCAGGAAACAAACCCCGGGTAGGGAGCCACCCACCGCAGCTCCAGAATCATAAGGCTACAATTTAACGTTGAATGCAAGTTTCTAGCAACTCCACCAATGCTTTTCCTGTTTTCAATTTTTAAGTAGCTAATCGTTTTTCATATTCTAAACTTAGAAATGGACAGGTCTTAGCTACTATGCTAACAACAAGCCATGGATTACAAGTGACATCAAGGGCCTTTTGAACCAGAAGAAAAGGGCTTTTAAAGGCGGTGATCAGCATGAGCTCAAGAGCGTGCAGAAGGAACTCCGAGTCCAACTCAGGGCGGCGAAGGAGCAGTACAGGAGAAAGCTGGAGCAGAAGTTGCAGAACAACAGCATGAAGGAAGTGTGGGATGGGATGAAGATCATCACTGGCTGCAGCTCGAAGTGGGATGCCACCATCGAGAGAGATGTGGAGAGAGCAAACCAAATGAACAACTTCTTTAACAGGTTTGACCACCCTAACCCACTCTCACCTCGGAGTACTGCATCCTCCAACCATCCTTCTGCTGATACCAGCATAGGTGAGACATCCCCACCCACAATTACAGCAGCACAGTGAGCAGAGAGCTGAGGAGACTTCGTGCCAGCAAAGCAGCGGGTCCAGATGGAGTATCACCACGACTGCTAAAGGCCTGTGCGTTGGAACTGGGGAGTCCTCTACAGCGCATCTTCAACCTGAGCCTGGAACAGGGGAGAATCCCGAGGCTTTGGAAAACATCTTGTATCACCCCAGTCCCAAAGGTATCAGGGCCTAGTGAGCTGAATGACTTCCGGCCTGTTGCTCTGACGTCACATGTGATGAAGACCATGGAGCGGCTGCTGCTTCACCACCTGAGACCACAGGTCCGCCACGCCCTCGACCCTCTGCAGTTCGCATACCAGGAGAAGGTGGGAGCGGAGGATGCCATCATCTATATGCTACACCAATCCCTCTCCCACTTGGACAGAGACAGTGGTGCTGTAAGAATTATGTTTTTGGACTTCTCTAGCACCTTCAACACCATCCAACCTCTGCTCCTTAGGAACAAGCTGACTGAGATGGGAGTAGATTCACACCTGGTGGCATGGATCGTGGACTATCTTACAGACAGACCTCAGTATGTGCGTCTTGGGAACTGTAGGTCTGGCATTGCAGCGCCGCAGGGGACTGTACTTTCTCCGGTCCTGTTCAGCCTATATACATCAGACTTCCAATACAACTTGGAGTCCTGCCACGTGCAAAAGTTCGCTGATGACACGGCTATTGTGGGCTGCATCAGGAGTGGGCAGGAGGAGGAGTATAGGAAGCTAATCAAAGACTTTGTTAAATGGTGCAACTCATACCACTTACACCTGAACACCAGCAAGACCAAGGAACAGGTGGTGGATTTTAGGAGACCCAGGCCCCTCATGGACCCCGTGATTATCAGAGGCGACTGTGTGCAGAGCATACAGACCTATAAATACCTGGGAGTGCAGCTGGATGACAAATTGGACTGGACTGCCAATACTGATGCTCTGTGCAAGAAAGGTCAGAGCTGACTATACTTCCTTAGAAGGCTGACGTCCTTCAACATCTGCAATAAGATGCTGCAGATGTTCTACCAGGTGGTTGTGGCGAGTGCCCTCTTCTACGCAGCGGTGTGCTGGGGAAGTAGCACAAAGAAAAAGGACGTCTCACGCCTGGACAAACTTGTTAGGAGGGCAGGCTCCATTGCAGGAATAAAGCTGGACAGTTTAACATCTATGGCAGAGCGATGGGCACTGAGCAGGCTCCTGTCAGTCATGGAGAATCCACTGGATCAACTGAACAATGTCATCTCCAGGCAGAGGAGCAGCTTCAGCGACAGACTGCTGTCACCGTCCTGCTCCACTGACAGACTGAGGAGATCGTTCCCTCCCCACACTATTTGACTCTTCAATTCCACCCGGGGAAGTAAATGCTAACATTATTCAAAGTTATTGTCTGCTTTTACATGCATTTTTATTACTCTTTAATTTATTTTTTTTTTTGTATCAGTATACTGCTGTTGGATTATGTGAATTTCCATCCATCCATCCAACCCACTGAATCCGAACACAGGGGGTCTGCTGGAGCCAATCCAACACAGGGCACAAGGCAGGAACCAATCCCGGGCAGGGTGCCAACCCACCGCAGGACACACACAAACACCAAGCACACACTAGGGCCAATTTAGAATCGCCAATCCACCTAACCTGCATGTCTTTGGACTGTGGGAGGAAACCGGAGCACCCGGAGGGAACCCACGCAGACACGGGGAGAACATGCAAACTCCACGCAGGGAGGACCCAGGAAGCGAACCCAGGTCTCCTAACTGCGAGGCAGCAGTGCTACCACTGCGCCACCGTGCCACCCTTATGTGAATTTCCCCTTGAGATTAATAAAGTATCTATCTATCTATCTATCTAGCATTCCAGTGGCTTGTTCTGGGTACACTTTTTTCTGATACCATTTCACCTTTTGTTTGCTCATTAAGCAACAGTCTTCTATGGATGGATGTTTGCCCAAAATAGAATAAGAATACAATCAATAACAGCAAAGGCCAAAGGCCTTGAAATGTAAAGTCAATAAGAAATATTTACAGTATTATGACAGTAGTCAGGTTGGCCATGAAGGAAATAAGGATAATGGAGTGTCAGAGATCTGTCAGCCTTTAATTGGCTTAGTGACTATTAGGAAACATATGGCAGTGTCATCACTGGACTAAAAGAATATTCCTGAACAAAAAATAATTAATTAAATCAAGCTAAAAGATGAAGATGGTGATAAATCAGAGGAGTCAAAACATGACTGACATCATGCAATTTCATTTTTTGTTTTTTTGCTTTTGACCCAAAAACATTTTTTTTAAGGATCCTTTTCTAAAAGGTTAAGGATTTGTGTTAAATTAATCAGTTGTTTGCTGCTGAGGCTGAGCTTCTGGAAACATCTTGATAATCATGATACCATGAATAAGACATGAAGCCCATGTGGCTGTTTAAAGCTGTGCTAGTTTCCAGGATGAAGGTATTTCACATTTGTAGCTTAGACAGTCTCTGACAGGCTCTCTTCTATTTATACAAGCTCATGAATGCTAACTAGTATGACATTTAATTGAATTAGCTTACAATAAGCATTTTTATTTGTTTTAATGAACCACAAAGAGATCACAGACTTGTCCAATGATGTGATAAATGTCTCTATAAACTTCAAATAAACTAATACTTATCTCATTTTAATTTTTCATCCTGTTTCACATATTTTATATCACTGCTGTACTGTTTTACTAAATATTTTATTATTAATATTAAAATATTAAATTCTATCCCAGCCCAGAATGCCTGGACTGGTTGACGTTTCACACTCCATCATGTGCAGTCCAGAGCATAAAATTGTAAAAAGTAAATGTTATTATAATCTACATCTCAAACATTCATCATTTTTTTTGAAAACCTGGCCCTAAGATACTGAACATATTTAATCAAATTTAGTAACAGAGTGATGGGATACTTTCTGGATTCCTGCGACCCTGAAACTGGACTGAGCAGGTTCAATCAATTAGTGAATGTATCTACGTATATTATACAGTACATTGATATCTGTCATACATCACCTGTGGACGAGTTTATCCTCCATGTGCCTCTGGCCTCTTGCCATTGCCTTGCAATCACTCAGTCATCACCTGACCCTCACTGAACCTCAAAGGACCTGCCCTTCAGAGCCAGGGGTCTTCATGGATACTTATCTGAAAATAGCAAAAATGGAGAGAAAGTATCCTGTTTTTTGTACTACTTAAAAACCATAAAACTACAAATATTACTTGTAGATATTTCATAAAATCTTTGTTTTCTGGGTTTTCCTGACACATTCACTGACACTTTAATGGTGTTTAGAAGCTTATTCCAACATGTATTGAAATAATAATAACATTCAAAGTGCATTTTTTGGTAAAAAATAATACTGACAATTGCATCATATCTGTACAACATAGCTAATTCTCTAGTTGTAAAAATTCTGAAAGAGAAATGTGTGACCTTTATTATGAGGGGTAGAACATGAATACTGAGTGAAGGATGGTGAGTTATCGCCAGTTAAATCAAAGTAGTAGAAAATGGACATAAATGAGGCTGAATTCAAAGGGTTAAGGACTTTGAACTACTCACTGTTTATCTACTTGCTCATATAATTGTTAATATAATTGTTGCAGTTCTAAGCATTTTTTCAGTATTTTGTTTAAATTATTTATTATTAAGTACACCCTCTCAATTTGGCATGCGATCTATAGGATATGGGTGTACATCCATCCATCCATTATCCATCCCACTATATCCCAACTACAGGGTCACGGGGGTCTGCTGGAGCCAATCCCAGCCAACACAGGGCACAAGGCAGGAAACAAACCCCAGGCAGGGCGCCAGCCCACCGCAGGGCACACACACACACACCCACCAAGGACAATTTACAATCGCCAATGCACCTAACCTGCATGTCTTTGGACTGTACATGTTTCTTTTAAATAAGTGGCAGTTACTGTGATTATGTTTTAACACAATAATACCTATAAAATAAAAAATACTATATTTATCTGACTGTGGTCTGGGAAAAAAGGAAATCTGGACAGCAGCATTATTTCGTTAAACAAATGACCAAAACAGCTACTATCCCTTTATTTAGTTTAAGTTCATAAATTGGAGTATGGGTTCAGGATTATTATGGTGGGTACAAGGGAAAGCCCATTCCACTTGATGGCAGCTTGACAGTCTGCATGTGTACCACCTTACGGGAGAGTAGGCTTGACTTTTAAAATTAAATTAAGCTAAACTCTACTCTTATTCTTACGTGTTATTGAAGTTTCCCAGGTGTGCCATGCATAAAGTAAGTGGTGAAGGAACTGAGTGAGTCGCTTAATCCTACTTAAGCTGTCAAAATTCATCATCAACTGAACAGAAACCATTTTTCCTTAAAATACTTTTGCAGACCTGAGAATTTTTTTTAGTTTCTATTGCTACTTAAAAATAACAAGGATTACCTTTGCAGTATAGAATGTACTTTGCATTATTAAAACAAAGGGAAACTAGCTATTTGTATTTTAAAAAAATTAAGAAAGTAGGTAAAAGAGCATACCCAAAGAAAATGTTCACTGCCAGCAGAGTGCTGCTGAGATACTTGTTTGCCTGCTTGACCTTCCTTTAAAAACAGGACTAAATGTTGCATATATTGATTGGTATGGATTAGTTTGTTTTTTGACTGAATTATTTTTGATATGCATTTTGTGGTAAATCTGACAGCAGTCATATGAACCCTCAATGAACGTCACTCAGTTAACATATTAACGACAATGTAAATCAAACAATCATTCAATCAAGTTTTATGTTATACTGTCTGAAGAACCTGATTTATCATTCTGATAAATGAATGGGGAAAAAACTTTCTTTTGTAGGTTCAAAATGGCTAAACAAAACCCCTGACGAGAGAAAAAAACATACTCAAAGAAAAAAACCTACGTTGTACAATCCAGGGAGAAAAGGAAACTGTTATCTAGATTAGTTGAGAAGAAAATTCTGTACGTATATGTGATCTTTGAGATTGGGCTTTGGCTAATAGAAAACTTTGCACCTGTGCTTGATGATACTCTCACAGCCTGCTGACTGATGGGAATTGGAGTCCACATATCAACGCTAGTTTTCGGATGGCCCATTTTTCACGATAACCCCTCTCACCAATATGACATATAGAATATATTTTAAGTCAGACCAATGACAAAACACAAGAAAATTCTGTAAAAATCAGTTTAGTTGTTTTTGTGTAATTATTGAACAGACAGACATTTAAACAGTGTACAATTTTATTTACTGTATATAGATTTCAACTTTCATATTAAGCACTATGAAATTCATTAATAGCTTTAGATGCAGTCTTATGCTTATCTTTTACATTAATAGATCACTTTAATCACCAGTGGGGTTCGGCTTTTACAATACCATACAAATTATTTTTGTATAGCTCAAAATCACACAAGAAGTGCCCCAATGGGCTTTAACAGGCCCTGCCTCTTGACAACCCCCCTAGCCTTGACTCTCTAAGAAGACAAGGAAAAACTCCCCAAAAAAACTCTTGTAGGGAAAAAATGGAAGAAACCTTGGGAAAAGCAGTTCAAAGAGAGACCCCTTTCCAGGTAACAGAACAGAACAAATCCTCAATACAGTATAAAAAATAAAAAACTTACAAGTATGGAGCAGAATTTAACAGTAGATGATATCACATAATATGATTTTGATTTGTTTAGAGTCCTGGAGACCTCAGTCATCAAGCTGCCATTCCATAGATGAAACAGCACTGGGCCAGCAAATCCGATTAAAGGACCCCTCTACCCCACGATTCCTGCGATCCTCCATCATAGATGACTTTACCTTAGGCAGGCAAAACTACTTGGCAGGTGGGCCGTGGCACCAATTGCCACATTTGGGTACCGAGAAGAGAAACAGAATAGGTGAGGGTTAGTATCCAATTATAACTATCATATTACTTATGTTTTAGTGCTAATGACTAACAACAGAGATGCAGTATGTACAATTAATCAGCAGCTCTAGCCAGGATATGCTAAACTGAAGTAGTGAGTCTTCAGCCGGGATTTAAAAGCTGAGACCGAAGGGGCATCTCTTATAGCAGCAGGCAGACCATTCCACAGTTTAGGGGCCCTGCAACTAAAAGCTCAACCTCCCACTATTATTTTATTAATCCTTGGAATCATAAGCAGAACAGCATCTTGAGATCTTAATGTGCGCTCAGGTTTGTAAGCCATGATAAGTTCAGACAAGTAAGCCGGAACTTGGCCATTTAATGCTTTATATGTTAAAAGGAGGATTTTGAAATCTGCCCTAAACTTAACCGGGAGCCAGTGTAAGGATTTAAGAACTGGAGTTATGTGTTCGTATTTCCTTGTTCTTGTAATTATTGCAGCAGCATTTTGGATTAACTGGAGGCCGTATAAAGAACAGTTTGAACATCCGGTGAACACCGCATTGCAGCAGTCAATCCTACTAGAAATAAATGCATGAATTAATTTCTCGGAATCCTGCTTATTTAGAAAGCGCCTTAATTTCCCAACATTTTTAAGATGGAAGAAACATGATTTGGACAACTTTGTAATATGCGCTTTAAATGACATGCTAGAGTCAAAGATAACTCCTAGATTGCGGGCTGATTCAGGAAAATGAATGGAGATTCCAACTGAGTTAAATGATGACAAAATATTGTTGTGATCAGCATCATTCCCTCCAACAATTAACATCTCTGTTTTATTGGTGTTTAAAGACAAGTAGTTCTCATCCATCCACTCCTTTAATTCACTAACACAACTAATTAAAGACAACATCAGAGAAACTTCATTTGATCTAAATGAAAGGTATAACTGGGTGTCATCTGCGTATGAGTGAAAATTAACATAATGTTTCCTAATGATAGATCCCAATGGTAGTATGTAAAGTGAAAACAGTAAAAGTCCCAGTACTGAGCCCTAGGGGACACCATATCTCACTTCTGTGTATAATGATGGAGTACTGTCAGCACATTTCTGTACATATTGGAATCGATTTGATAAATAAGAACTAAACCAAGCGAGCACAGTGCCTGTAAGCCCAACATCATTTTCTAGCCTGTGCAGTAAAATAGAATGGTCAATGGTGTCAAATGCTGCACTTAAGTCTAACAACATAATTACAGTGGAGCTTCCTTCATCAGAGGATACCAGAATGTTGTTATAAACCCGCGTTAGCTCCGTTTCTGTACTATGACCAGTGCGGAAACCTGACTGGAATTTCTCAAATAAATTGTAATGCGTAAGGTGTGACTGAAGCTGATTGGAGACTACTTTTTCTAGTATTTTAGAGAGAAAGGGTTAATTTGAAATAGGTCTATAATTATTAAGTATGTGTGGGTCTAGGTCTGACTTTTTAAGTAATGGTTTAATGACTGACACTTTTAGTGCATCAGGTACTGTGCCATACAATAACAAACTATTGATAATGTTTAGAATAGGTGCTGCAAGAACATCCATTGTACTTTTTACTAGTTTTGTTGGCACTGGATCTAGGCAACAAGTAGTGGGCTTCATTTTAGAAATTAAAGTTAAGACTTCCTGCTCAGTTACAGGAATAAAATTACTAAAGTGCTGAATGCAATGTGAGGCAGGGTCTGCTAATCTAGTATGCAGTTTGTACTGTGAAGCTGAGATCTGGGATCTTATATTTTAAATTTTCTCACTGAAGAAGTTCATAAAGTCTGTACTGCTAATATCTGTTGATATTTTGCACTGTAGATCTGAATTCCCATTTGTTAATTTAGCCAATGTTCTAAACAGTACCCGAGGATTTTTATTATTGCTATCTATTATTGCAGAATAGTATTCTGAGCGAGCTTTAAATAGAGCTTTTTTATATTTATTAACACCCTGTCCATGCAATTTGGAAGACATGTAGCTTTGTTATTCTCCATCTGTACTCCAGTTTTCGACACTCTAATTTACAAGCTTGAGTGTTTTCATTAAACCAGGGGGAGTTTCTATGTGCTTTGATCACTTTTGTTTTAAGGGGAGCCACTGCATCCAAAGCATCTCTCAAAGTCACATTATAATGTGATGTTAGCTGATCTAAATTGAAAAAGTTGCCCTCCCATGTTAGCTTTAGATTAAAACTGTGTATAAATTACAATTAAATTATCATTAACTTTGCCTGTTTCTTTTAGCTAAGCTTGTCATTTTTTGTATAATAAATGAGAATTGGATTTAGCAAGTTCTGTGTGCATTTGAAAGTTAAAGATGTAGGCATCCAAAATGTGTATTGGTGAGAGGCAGCTCAAATGTCGTTATAGGAATACGTTGGGTGTCATTTAATGATATTTCTTTTCTGAAAAACAAAGACACTGTACAATATGTGTGTACATTAACAGAGAATCATTTCAGTTGCCTTGTGCTCTGTAAAAGACTTGGCCTGAGGTTAATCTGCCATTTAAGGGGAAGGTATAGAATTTAATGATTGTGATTTCCCTTTACATTTTAAATTACTAGGAAAAGCAGTGTGGTTTATATAATGTTTACTAATGTATTTACTGTCGTTTGTGAAAATGACATTGCTATTCACTAGTGTCAGGTGACAAATGATGAGAGGTTACTAGTTCACTTGTCTTGTGTAGAGCTGAAATTCTGATTTAACATGGGAACCAACCCCAGTCTTTACTTGAAAAAGTTAATGAAGGAACAAAATAGTAAAAGGCAAATGCAAAGTGCCACAATGCACACCGTATATGATTTGTACTCTGTCAGACCCCCCAAGTGCCACAATTTCAAGCAAACAATAGTTGTAAACTTAAAAATGGCTTTAAATTGACAGTTTAAACAGGCAGTTGGCAATTAACTATTCATTTGCTGTCATTTTTCACTATACAAAAAAAAGACACAACAAAAGAGCTTAATCCAATTTGAGATCATGCAAATCCATGGTTTACAGTACTGTGCGGTAAAAAAGTCTATACTTTTGTGCCCGCAATTCCACTGTAAAATGACCTTATTGTTTCCTAACTAGAACATGCTATGTCTCCACAATTTTTCCCACATGAACTCTTAAGATGACATATACAAATGTTTTGGTTTACATTCCTGTCTGTGCCCAGAAGATATTTTAACAAAATCTCTAAATGTGTTCAGATGCAGTCATTCAATGGTTGGAAGAGCAGACAATGGGGATGTTCTTTGGCCTTCACTGTCATTCATCTCTAAAACATTTTAGTATTATGATAGATCTCAGAATAAACAGTTTTCCCCCTTCATCAGTTGATTAACTGGATTTCTCTTGCTAATTTTCTTACACTAAATTATTCCACATATTTATTATTCTAGTTATTCGAATAATTATTCCACATCACATAAAAGACCCACTGCTGTGACTGAAGAACTCTATTAAGTCATCTCAGATTGACTGCATGGTGGTCACTGTTGCTGCCTCACAGTATCAGAGCCCTGAGTCTGGGATCTGCTCTGCTTGCTGTCTGTGAATTTTGCACATTCCCCTTCATGCCTTTATAGGTGCTTCACTGTATTCTCCTGTTTTCCTTCCTCACCCCAAATCCAGTGACTCAACATTGGCCCTGCATGAGTGAGAATTAATGTGTATGCAAAATGTGCCCAGTGATGGACTGGTGCCTTACCAAAGTTGGGTTTTGCAATCAATAAAGCTGACGGCTGTAACCCTAACTTTGGAGTATATTTGATAATAAAACTGATAAATGAATATCAGCAATTCTACTTTTACTTATTTTTTTACTTTACTGACTTTGTAAATTACATTCCAGTGAAGCGGACACACGTCTATCAAGGATACCATCAGTACTACATGCCCTACACATCAGCCTAAACACTGATCCCCTAGGCAGTCTGGAGAGAACTGTGTGATTAGACAATATGAAGTAGTCCCTTTTTTCAATTTGAAGTATAACACATCCCTTTCCCACAGATTTAAGGAAGGTGGGTTTCAATTCTTCAAACCGAGTGAGATAAAATCATAAGCAAGCAAAATAATGTAGTTATCTTCTTGTGACAAAATGTTGCTCCATCGGGTGTTATTCTGAATAGCGCTGTTAAAAGATCTGAAGTAACTGGGAATCTAAAAATACCTGACTTGAACAAAGACTTTTTCCTAACTTGATCTCAGCGTATGCCATTCCCAAAATATAACACCCAGTGCGGCAGGTGCTTGATAACATAAATCACAATCTGGGGCTTTTCCAAAATATATTTTGCATAACCTAAGTTGAGGTAGGTGTGTGCAGTGTGCAATGCATCACAATGCTGCACAAACTGATGGGAACTTTACCTTATTGGAGTTCTATTCGCTATCTGAGATTCTGACTAAAAGGTTTCATTTTCAAAGTTTGCATTATCTGATCTAGGAATGCCTCCTTGAAATAAACTGATGCAGTTGACAGAAGCAGTATGTATGTTTATCATCACTAGATAGTGTGCTTTTATACTTTTAACCATAGATATTTATGGGCAGGCTTGTTTTTTTTTCTAAACAAAGTTTCTAACTTGTTCATTGCAAAAGAAATATCTTAGTGAAAGACTGTGCCTGAGACAAAATTCTTCAAAAGATGCAAACATACTGTTGATATGGAGAGAGGTCTTTAAATGTCAGAATACAAATTGATTTCCATGAATGAAACAGTGCATAGGTTAAGGATGGCTGAAACACATGATTATTATGCACTGAAGCAAATGAAAGAAAAATCTCATCGTAAAGTGTGTCCTACATTAGTGCCATATTTTCGGCAAGTGATGAACCACTGAGTAACTGGATAACTGATAATAAGCAATGGCAGGCACACATACAGTAGGAAATCATACACACTTGATTCAAAGTAGGATTTACTGGCTAACCATTCAGGTACAGTTTTAATACTCTCTCATTCTTTTCATAGTCTTGATTACATATAAGTCAGGTCAATTTTAGAAAAATTGTCTGTTTTTAATTTTTGCATTTGATTTTTGCATTTCAAATGAATGAACTTACAGTTGCATCTAATTAAAAATGATTTAATAATACACACGCACACACACACACACACACACACACACACACACATACGAGGTATGTCTATTAAATAACGAGACTGGGATTCCATCTAGTAAACAAAGCAGTCAGAACCGGTTATAACTGCATGCGTGGTGACCTTGAACATGTCTGAACCTGCATGACAAGCAGCAACACTCTATGACGTTCAGTTGATTGTGAGTCGCCAATTAGTTTGGTTGTGTTTTCTGTAGTGTGCTGAAAAAATGCTAAGTATAAAAGTTGAACAACGTCTCAATTTGAAATTTTTAGTAAAATTGCACAAAACACTAACAGAGTGTTTTCAAATGCTTACTACAGCTTATGGGAATGACTGCCTGTCTCGTATGCGTGTGTTTGAGTGGCACAAAAGATTCAGTGAGGGACATGAGAATGTCAAAGATGATGAACGCCCTGGACCAAAGCAAGTCAAAATTCAAAACCGTGCTCATTGTGTCATTTGATGTCAACGGTGTAATTTTGGAAGAATGGGTTCCAGAAGGCACAGCAGTTAACCAGCATTATTATAAGGAAGTTTTGATAAAGCTGAGAGAAAAAATGTCACAAAAAAAACGGCTGCAACTGTAGAAAAATGGTTTTATTCTTCACCAGGACAATGCGCCTGCTTACACAGCACTTTCTGTAAAGCAGATTTTGACCGACAAGCACATTACTACACTCGAACATCCTCCATATTCACCCGATTTAGCACCGTGCGACTTTTATCTTTTTCCAAAAGTTAAATCAGTGCTTAAAGGGACACGTTTTGAGTCAGCTGATGCTGTAAAGAAGAAAACGGTGGATGTGTTAAAACAGCTGACAGAAATTGATTTGCTCCATGCCTTAAACCACTGGAAAACAAGACTAAAGCAATGTATTAGTGCAAATGGGGAGTATATTGAAGTGGACAAGCATTACATTTGTAATACATATAACATATAAATCTATTGTAGGCACGGAGCTGGACAGTTTGACATGCGTGGCAGAGCGACGGGCGCTAAGCAGGCTCCTGTCAGTCATGGAGAATCCACTGCATCCACTGAACAGGATCATCTCCAGAAAG
>JANRMT010027041.1:63490438-63516627 GCA_026402145.1 Polypterus bichir lapradei
GCTTAAAGTGGAGAAAGACAAACAAATTGTGATTGCATTCACTACACTTTTGGCACGCAGACTTATTCTGCTAAACTGGAAGAACCCAAACTCTCCTCTTTTAAGTCAGTGGGAGACCGATGTGTTATACTATTTGAAATTGGAAAAAATCAAATACTCAGTTAGAGGATCCGTACAGACTTTTTTCAAAACATGGCAGGATCTAATCAGTAATAATTTAAAATAAGCTCATAAAGCACAGAGAATTTATTAATTTAGGTATGTTTACAAGCCTTAAATTTCACGCCGTTTGGCTTGCTCTCTCTCTCAGGGGTGGGGATCGATTTGTTCTTAACTCAATTTTTCTTTTTGTAAAAACTTGATTGCTTTGTATGGATTGCAATAAAATTAATAAAAAGGGAAAAAAAAAAAAGAATTCTAATGGTGGCCTCCCTCACTAGTCTTCTTCTTGCATGATCACTCACATTTTGTGAATGGCCTGCTCAAGGCAGATTTACAGCTGTGCCATACTTTTTCCATTTCTTAATCAATCAGTTAACTGGGCTGGCACCCTGCCCTGGGTTTGTTTCCTGCCTTGCGCCCTGTGTTGGCTGGGATTGGCTGCAGCAGACCCCCGTGACCCTGTAGTTAGGATATAGCGGGTTGGATAATGGATGGATGATTTAACTGGTCTCCAAGAAATGATAACTGATTTGGATATTTTCTTGTCTCCTTCCCCAGACTTGTGCCTTTCAATCACCACTTGATGGAGTTCCTTGAAGTGTTCTTTTTTTCTTCATTGTGTAGGTTAATAAAATAAGAAATGACAAGTGATACTGAAAAGCCTTGAGGTGCCTACAATGTCTGTTTTGCCTTTAGAAAGTATTCAGACCCCTTCACTTTTTACACATTTGAATTAATTTTTTCCCCAATCAAACAGCGTTCAACACCCCAGAACTACAAAGTGAAAACACGATTTTAGGAATTTTTACAAATTTAATAAAAATAGAATACTGAAATTTCACATTGAGATGTGTCCAACAAGAGAAGATTAATTCTGCCTTGTTTCAAATGTTTTTAAGAGCTCTATGGTGAGATGTAGATACTAAATTTAAGTGAGAGAAAGGGAGCTGAGAATTAGGTGAAGAAAGGAACAAAAATGAGCAAGTTAAATACTAAGCTAATGGACGGGTACGGTCAGCAGGCCCTTATACTGGCTTTGTAGATAGATAGATAGATAGATATTGTATGATGCCATCTTAAGTAAGGAGAGTGTGATGAAACAACGCGTCATGTGAGTCCTGTGTCTCATTACCAACAACGGCCATAGCAACAAAAAAGAACAAGGCAGTGGTTATGCAAACATCACACATAATAGTGTAGGTCATAACATACCTTCATTGTCTCATTTTGTAGGTTAAGCCACCCTACTGACTCACTACAAAGACTTTTCAGGTAAGGTGCATTTAAACTACACTGACTACAGATGGGTGATCTCCACAGAACCATATTATTTGACTTCTAAGGCCAGTTGACGGCACCAGTGATGGTTTTAGGCATGTCATATAAATATTTATTCCATCAATTTATTTGTGTTTTATATTTGTAATTAATTCAGTGAAATCTTTTCAACTTTACATTAAGGAGACTTTTTCTGTTGATGAATGTCAAATTCAATCCACTTTGATTGAAAACTTCCAAAGGTGTGCATACCTTTTATAGGCAATGCAGGTGCCAATACCTTTTTCACTGCTTTGTCAGCCCTCATTATGATGCATGTCCTTGGCGTCGAGTTTCAACTATGTGTCCATCAGTTAATCAATAAAAATATAAAAAATGAAAAGTAAGAAAGAATTTGGTAAGCAACAGAAACTTTTTTCAGGAAAATGCACATCACCTCCACTGCTGTTAAAAAGATGAATAGCTCAGACTTTCCTGCTGTGCTTCAGTGAAAGAATGACCGAGCAAAAATACAGCTCCTCTGACATTGTGCATGCTGCCTATGTGACACTTTTCAACTTGTGTGATGCAATTCATTTTGGCAGATTGTCTGCTATCCTTGCAGAATTAATTTAAACCTGTATTTTCCTGCTGTGCCTTTCATCAGCAGATTAAGTTTACATAAAAGAGGTTGTGAGACATGTTGACTGGGCAATTATGAACAAATGAGACCGTGCATGATGCCAAATAGCTAGCCCCACTATGTGGCTCAGGACAAAGTCAAAGGTTTTTCTCCTAAACTATACAGGGGTCAATTGAGGATCACGTCAGGCAGAATACCTACACAAGCATTATAAAAGCAGCCTGTATATCAGACATTGCCAGTATAGGCTTAGTCAGGCTCTTATGATAAATATTATACAATCATAAATTAAATGTTCCATATGAAAAGCACATCACACCCACCTCTGTCAACAGCACTTGTCAAAAGCAGATTTTGCATAACAGAAATACATTAAGATTCTATAACTCTGATAATTTTGAATCAATAAAAATAAATTTGCAGCATATAGGACCTAATTTTTAACAAAAAAGATGCTGCTGAGCCATTAACTACGTCTCCTGCACAATGTGTATTTTTTTTTTTATCAAATATTCCGTGTATCTCTACAGAAACAGCACCACTTGCTCCTGCTACATGAAACCATTTGGTATCCAAGTGAGTGGGTGTCTTTGTGCCTACTCACTTTCATTAATAATGGGTAGGGAAACAGCTGAAAAGAGGCAGCTGAAAGCCATCATGTACAGTATTAAAAGATTTTAAGTTTTTAGTGAAGCTAGATAACAATGGCTTTACAAGAAAATAAAGAAACATCACAGATACTGTGGAGCCCTGTTAAGCAGGAAGACAAAGAATAAAGCAGACTCTCGGGATAATTTGCAATCTCTATTCTCTATTAAACTGAGCTGAACTGTATTACATATCGACAATACATGCACTGTGTGCAATAGTCTCATCGTGTCTACCTAACAAAGTGACAGCCTCACAGGAGAACAAACAGCAAGTTTTTAATTTCTTTTTTTTTTTTGACAAATTGAAATGTGCACTTAAGCAGGTAAGGGAAGACTGGGTGTCTTTACACTTCCTGGCTTAGGTAATCGTCCATCAGTAAAAAACGGTCTTCTAAGCCTTTACGAGGCCAACATGTAAATAAAATAAGAAATGACAAGAGATATTGAAAAGACTTGAGGGGCCTGCAATGTCTGTTTTGCCTTTAGAAAGTATTCAGACCCCTTCACTTTTTACACATGTTGTTATATTGCAGCCTAATGCTAAAATCCTTTGAATTAATTCTTTCCCTCATCAAACAGCGTTCAACACCTCAGAACTATACATTTTAGGAATTTTTACAAATTTAATAAAAACGGAAACCTGAAATTTCACACTGAGGTGTGTCCAACAAGAGAAGATTAATTCTGCCTTGTTTCAAATGTTTTTTAAGAGCTCTATGGTGAGATGTAGATACTAAATTTGAGTGAGAGAAAGGGAGCTGAGAACTAGGTGAAGAAAGGAACAACAATAAGCAGGTTAAATACTAAGCTAATGGACGGGTACGGTCAGCAGGCCCTTATACTGGCTTTGTATGATGCCATCTTAAGATTGGAGAGTGTGACGAAACAACGCGTCATGTGAGTCCTGTGTCTCAATACCAACAACGGCCATAGCAACAAAAAAGAACAAGGCGGTGGTGATGCAAACATCACACATAACAGTGTAGGTCATACCATACCTAAAAACAAAATGGCATCCCCAGAACAATGATAAAAAATAACAACATTCAAAAAGATGAAACAAGACCCTAAAAATCTGTAACTCAGATTCACCACAGACATTAGGATAGTCATCAGCTCCATGCAGTCCTCTACTGGAAAACCGGTTCTGTAGGCCTAAAAAACCCCTAAACAGGATACAACCTTGTAATACCAAATGCCATTTCAGCTCAGCAGGACATGCTCTTAACGTTGGTTGATCATTGAGAGGTCATAGGTTCAAGTTCCAGAGGAGAGGGACCTTTGGCAGGCATGCCACAAACTTTCTGCAATATACTATACAGTTAATTAGTGAATTAAAAACCTCATTAAATGATTTGATAGAAACACTATGTACATCAGGGGTGTCAAACTCCAGGCCTGGAGGGCCGCAGTGGCTGCAGGTTTTCATTCTGACCTTTTTCCTAATTATTGACCAGTTTTCACTGCTAATTAACTCCTTTTCCCTTCATTTTAATAGTCCTGTTTTTAAGGATTCAGTCCTCTAAATTGATTCGTTTCTTCATGAAATGGCAGTCAAACAGAAATAGGATGTGAAACGAGCCAACAGATGAGCAGCTAAACTGGGATTTCAAACTCCAACCAATTTCACTCCAACCAATCTAATAATGAGAAGCTGATTCTTGCTGTTAATTAATTAAGCCTGTTATTTAATTTTGTGGTTTGTTGCTGCTCTCATTCTGCCACAGCAGACATTTCCAAAACTGTTGATTTTCTGTTTGTCAAACGTTTTGGTGACCTGAGAGATCAGCTTTACTGAGACCTTCACTTTTCTTTATTTTCAGATATTGTATGATGGGCACAGGTGAGTTGGTCATGTGGCAGCTTGTTTTGTGTCTCATTATTGTTTGGCTGCTAATTAAAGAAAAAGAGACAACTAAGGGGTCTGAGTCAAGTTAATTAAAACTAAAGCAAAAGAAGTTAATTAGCAGCAAAAACTGGTCACTAATGAAGAAGATGGTTAGAATGAAAACCTGCAGCCTCTGCGGCCCTCCAGGCCTGGAGTTCGACACCTGTGATGTACATGAACCACACAATTTTTCATTGATGAGTGTCTAAAAAAATGTAAAAGTAATACAGAATTAATGATGCTAAACAACAGAGCCGGTCTTTATGATCGCAATAAAATCATAAAATATGGTGGCAAAAAACAGTAGTTTGAGAATTTTATTTTAAGTAAAGCTTAATTTTGATAGTCTACTAAATCTACTGCCACATCACACATTAAACCACCCATTGTCACACCTCCCACCATCAACAAAGATTCATTTGTGCTTCATTGTTCTTACTATTTAAAGGAAGGCAGCTTCTTACACTCAGCTAATATTCTATCAATGAGTCCTTTTCCAGTCTCTCAAGTTTAGTTTTATTTGTGACCTTTTGTTTTTATGATTTTGAAGTTTCTTATCTTCTTCTTTGCTCATCATTCTTTCTGATCTATGCCTTGATATTTTTGCCTGTTTTTGACCACATTTCTAGCTACTTTCTGGATTTTCTCTTTCTATGCTTTCATGTCCTCATTTTTGCTTCTGACATTTTTTAAACAATGCTTCTAGTGACAATCCCTAAACAGCTACCACCCATCAAGCAGTTAACAGTAGAAGCTCAATATGGAGACATTCTGGTACATCATGAGGATGTAAGCTTGCAGTGTTATAGTTAGCACTTAAGAATTTAAGGCAATTCACCCTCTAAAGAAATGCAGCAACACTCAATGAATAAAAAAATGCAGTGAGGTTTCCATGTTATAAGGTGCTGCCAGTTGAGAAAGGCTGGCATAGGACAGAACCTATAAAAGAGGAGTATCACCTGGTAAGGTGCAAGAAACCATCAGGCATGATGGCAGAAGGAATGCGGCCCAGCAGGTGCCATTGAGTAAAACCAATGAAGAATAACATGAAGGAAGAAGTACAGCCATGCTGCCTTTTTAAGGGTGTGTTCCAGGAGGTCTGGTGGAAGTCCACGGTTTACCCTTGCACAATCAGATGTCAGAACACAGTCAATGAGGAATGTGAACACGAGGCCTTTTAAAGACAAGCAATTCAAAAGCTGTCTATGGCAAGATCTCAAGATTTCACAGACCATCTCTTGACTCCATTAGTGATTTTAGGCTTGGCCAGATGTGACCTCAGTAGGATGAGCTTTTTACCACTGTGGCCTCACAGAACCTGGTTAGTGTATGCAGTCTGTACAGCCTTTTCCAATTGTGCTTCTTCCAGTTTCCTTTCATAGTCCTAAGATCATGTATGAGTTCTGATTATTTGTACCTCTAAATTGGGTGATGTGAGTGAGTGTGGGTGTGAGCATCCGATTCAATAATGTTTGTTGGGAGTTAGTAGTTAGTCTCAGATTACGGGTAAAGCTAATTTAAATGTATTTTAATGCAACTTAAAGGAGCACATACTTGAATACATCACCTTCAAGTATCCTCAAAGTCAAGAGCGAGGAATGAAATTTGATGTTCAGTCTTAAATTCTTTATACAGCATTCTGAAGAGGCAGCTCCTTGCAGATGAGCAGACACAGGTGCAAATAACAATGTATTTGTATTTCCAAAAAGGGATACACTGTTATTTGCATCTGTTTTAGTTGTAAGGCTAAACGCGTGAGTCATAATCAGCTGCATACATTAAAAAAGAAGTGTGTAAAGAAATGAAGAGTAGTATTTTATTGCTTTAGGATAGATTAAGATTGTTTTTTATACATTCCAACAAATCCGATTTGTGACTGAAAATTGCCACTTTAGCTGCTTTTTTATAAATAGTACATAACTTGAATGCAAGCCAGCAAAAATGCTCCCCTGGCTTGTTAAGTGGTCATTGTTGAGGGACATCAAGTCTCTCACTAAGCACAATTACTAAACACCAATCATGGATTGTAAAATCATCTGCTGAACTGGTGGGGGTCATATTTGCGTGCCCTGCATTTCTGAGAACCACTCACTGCATTCTGACAAGACGAACCTCAGAAGTGTGAAGCTCTGGTGGTGTTAGGGAAGAATTTGTACAGACAAAAGAGTGGATCATTCTGGGGATATTCTTTCTAGTGTCTTTGAGTATGCAGGGGGGTAATGTCCCATGCTTATGGAACTGTAGCACAGCCTTACACCCTGGGAATCTTGGAGTTCATGATTGAACTGATCACTGGTAGAGAAAGATAAGCAACAGATAAAAAGTAAAAGTGAAAAAGTAGTAGAGCCTTTTTTTAAAGAAGAATTGAACAAATTCAAATCAATAAGCAAACGTCTATGTTGTGCCATCCAAAGTTAAACATAGTCCAAACAACACACAACCAAAACATAAACAGCCAAGAAAAAAAATAATTAACAAAAAATGGAAAAAGAAATAATGCGTTCACCAGTTGAACCCCACCAAATTCCAGTAGGCGTGTTCATCGGCAAATTATAGGCTCTGTTCTCTTCTCAATGCTCAGAAGGTTTTATATTCTCTGCCCACTGCTCAACAAAACATGACACCTAAGATTAGTCTTTCCCTTTTGTATCGTTGCGCCATTGGCACCATCAATCCTCAATGATGCATGCCCTGTACTCTCCAATTGAGAAGCATATAACAATACTTGCTGTGACATGCATTCCCCCAGTCCAGAACTCTGCACCTAAGTGCACGCTTCAGCTAAGCAGGCCTGTGGTCTCTCTCTCTCTCTCTCAGTCTCTCTCCCTCTCTCCATCATTCCCACTTTCTGGTAACCATTTGACTGGGCCCATCAAAACTCTTACAGCTCTACTCTGTGCTGGCACCTTAATAGTCTTTCATTCTCTCTGCAGCTACAGTAAAGCACAGGCCTCCATGCAGCTACAAAATTGTCAGCTAACTGGAGTCCCAGTAAAAGGTAAGTCCCCATTTCACTATTTATAAAGATCAAGTAAAGCAATAAATAGTTTTCATTCTTTGAACAAAGAAATATTGTCTCACAACCTGTCACACAGGGTCATCCAGATCAATTGAAGCTGCTAAAAAGAGTTTCTTTACATTTTTTGGTTTTTTTGGGGGGATAGTGTGGTCCTCTTAATTTTGCCAAATAACCCCTTCTGAGATGTCTTATAGTCACTGTTCTTCAGGGTCTTATCAAAACTTGTTACAGAAATTTGGGATTATTGACTAAGCAGGACCTATATTGAACCAGTGAACATCATAATAATTTGTTTAAATTACTAAATAAGTAAGAAAAATAAGCAATGTTTTAATATAATGGTATTAAAAATATTAGTGTTAATGTCTGACAGATTGTAGTCAAGGTGTGGTGTTCTGCACATTCTCTGAGTAGCTGTGTAGACTTACAAATTACATTGCCATGTGAGCACTGCTACCTTATAGTAAGAAGATCATGGGTTTGTGTCCCAGGTCCTCCCTTTGTGGAAAGCACTTAGAGTAGTAAGAAAAGCACTATATATAAATGTAAGTATTATTAAGTGTGACTGTGCTCTGGGATAGATTGAATTCCAGTTCAGGGTCAGTTTAAGCCTTGCACTTGAACCTGCTCGGACAGGTTCTGTGATTCTATAAAAATAAATAGTTATATATATTCAGAAGAATGGGTTAGTGATTCTGAAAGTGAGTTGTACCTCACAGAGTGGTGGAGTAGTGGCTCTGAGGCTAGGGATCTGCACTGGCAATCGGAAGGTTAACGGTTCGATTCCCGTAAATGCCAAAAGGGACTCTGCTCTGTTGGGCCCTTGAGCAAGGCCCTTAACCTGTAATTGTTGAGCCCTTTGAGTAGTGAGAAAAGTGTTATATAAATGCAAAGAATTATTATTATTATTCAGAATTTGGAGAATCAAGAAGGAATAGATACATTTATGGCTGTCTAACCTCAAGAAAAGCTTTGCACCCAAAAGTAGGCCTCATTAGGTGCCTATGAGGCCTAGCTTTAAGGTGAGCCTCACTCCAGACTCGAAAAGCAGGTTTCAACAAACTGTCTTTAATATTCAAAAACGCAAAAAGGGAGAGTTGAACCAAAAAGTAAAACCCTGGCCCTGTACAAAAAAACAATGTTTCTTAATGTTTAAATAATTTAATTTTAAAATACAGGGGATCCTCGGGTTACAACGTCTCAACATACGACATTTCGAGTTTACAACGCTCACTCCCAAAAAAAAAAAAACTGAGATGCGAGTGTTTCGGCTTACGCCATTAGCGTCGTACTTACAGACTACGTGGGCAAACTAGTTTATTTGCACGCAGTGGAGGAATACGCAGTGGAGGAATACGCAGTAACGCGGCATATGAGTGAGGGAATTGGCAAACTAGTTTGGTTGCGCATGGCACAAGTGTTCTGTTTGTGTTGCTTTGTTTGCCGACTTTTTGGCCCTTATCATGGCTCCTAAACGAAAGTCTTCAGATGGTAGTGCTACAAAGAGGAGGAATGCCATCACGATGGAAGTGAAATTACACATTGTAAAGAGATCAGAAGGAATAATGGTAAAGAATTTTTTTTCACACTCATTTTTTTTCATCTTTTCTGTTACTACAGTACAGTGTACAGTACAGTATATTTATGTCCTTTTCCTTTTTCTGTGGCTTAGTTGTGTTTTTATGTTCTAGATTATGATTTTGCAAATGTGTTAGGATAGGTAAGTGACTTAGACTAGGGTGTGTTTCAGCTTACACCAAAATTCAGGTTACATCACTGTTGTAGGAATGGAACTGTGTCCCCGAGGACACCCTGACTGTAACCCGAGGACCCCCTGTATCTTCCAAATGTTAAAGAGGTGGAAAGGAGTACTGACAAAAAGGGAAATCTGAGGGGAAACAGAACTAGTCTGTAATCAAATACTCAAAGTCCAAAAACATAGAAACTATTCAGTATACCATAAAAAAAGAATTAAAAGATGAACGTACAAATAATAATCAAAAATCCAATGTGTAATGGTGATTAAATATTGTAGTTTTACTTTATTAAATAAGATTCATAATATTTAATGTGAATGTTTTATTTAGATTAGACGTAGCTTCATAGTTAAACTGTGAGATCAAGTCTATAGCTATACTATAGCGCTAAAACTAACTGGAGTTTAGGAAAAAGGTTTGGGGAAAGTAAATGTAGACAATTTAACTGAAGGATTAGATCACACTGTCAGGGACAGCCTGGGGAGAGGAGAACAGATGCAAAGAGAGAAGCTGAATGAGTACAAGTGTTTGAAGGGCTAACAAGGAAGTTTAGACTACATTGTGGGGCAGGGTTGAGACTACTTTAATAATATAATAACACAGGGTTGAATTCTGAGTGCAAATAAATACGCTAATACAGTGAATTATGGAAAATATGCAAATATAAACCAAACATTAACAAAAGTATGTTTAAGGTCAGGTAAACTAACCAGTGTGTATGCGCTCATGAGAAGAAGGGAAATTGGGGCTTTTAAGGACTTTGGTATTTAAGTTGCTGCTCATAATTGCCTTAAAATAACTTCAGGTTGACAGAAGAGCAAGACCAAGGGTAAATTCATAGTTATACGATTTTTACTAACGTCCCTTACTAAAAATAGCCATCAAACCATGGTATTAAAGAAATACCCCAATCTGTGTGATGAAGACACACTGGCACTTGAGAGAGGCAAATGTGAGTAAATAATTTAGGGATTACAATGCAGTGTTGATATGAGAGAGGAGAGAGGGTGTAGGCAGTTCTGAGGCCACACTGAACCAACATGTTATGAAAGTGCAATGCCACCTAAAATGCACCCCAACGAAGGAGAAGTGCATACTTCTAAAGAATGTCTCAGTTCAATTAAGAAGCATGAACTCTTTAAATTACACAGACATTTCTCACCTGGTTATACTGAAGCCAATTTCGCTTTCACAGATACTATAAATTTAAATGATTCATATTGTATCTTTTCTTCTGCTTTTGACTTCTTGTATTTTTCTCTGCAAATGGACATAAGTAATGATTAAAGTTTTAATATTTTTACACTGAAGCTTGCCTTGTCTATTAATATCATTTGCCGCAGTTTGCTTGTTCAGGTGATTCATTATTTGTTTAGCTCTTTCAAAGGTGGTGATCTGGCCTTGTTGGAGGATGTCTCTTGCATGTTTGTTCAGGTGGGAACCTATGCTTGTTCTGTTAAAATTGTGCAGCCCTTTCAGCAGTAACAATGAGTCTAGACCCTGCTAAGGTTTTAAAGCTGAGGTTGCCAGCCTTGGCCAAATTGCTCTGTCTGATTTGTGCAGCTCTTTCAAAAGTAGTTTATCTAGTAAGTCCCATTATTAGTGCAGTTCTTCAAGAAGCTCTTGGCCTTTTCTAAGGCTTTCTGAAGTGTAGTCCTTTTTAGGGAAGTTGCCCAGGGGAAGCAATATGTCCTTGTCCACTATTGTGTTTAAGACATGAGTGATGAATGAATGTCAAATAGGTACGCATTGCGGGATGTACATACAGTATAAGTCAAGGCTAATAATTTAAGCAATTCCAGTATTTACTTGTCCACCAATGTAAAAAAAAGTACCTTTGGAAAAACACCACAAAAAACAATGTCCGAAATCCGTAATCAAAGAAAGACAGCCAATGAACAGAACAACAAATGACGAATTGATCCCACTCAGCCCAATACTGTATAAAGTCTACAGGGTGGTCCTGTCCCCAGAGGCTCTATTTAAAATGCATAAAGCACATAAGAATAAGAATAAATATTAACACAAAATAATACTTTAAACAACATATTCATAAAGAAATAATAAGTGACAAAGAAGAGCAAACATAAACCATAAGAATATTTACAAAATCCTATTTAAAGAGCAATAAAAAAAATTAAACAAAAGGAAAACACACTTTAGCCAGGAATGAAACCCTGGTTGTACCATAACAGTATTAAAGTTAAGTTGAGTTTTTATAACCAGGGAGAAAGTTGCTATAAATCAGCTTAGACTGGGACAATATATTTGTGTTGGTCTCTAAATTAGTAATATAACCCTCTAAAAACTGGCAGATATTTATTGATGTATTCCTAGTGTAACTGATCATGCTGAACTGTTGCCATCCTTACAGACAATTCAACTTCTTTTAGTGACATCTTTAAATGATCATATGTTTCTGTTGCTTCCTCATAGTATTGTAACATAGTAAATCCCAGGCTAATTCCATGCTGGCTGCCCACAGAAACACCTGTTCTGAGCCTTTAATCTTTTCCTTAATAACTGCTAATAATTATAACAATAATTGCTTCCATGAATTTACTCGTGTGGCTATATTCTCAATTTGTTAAAGCATTATAATAATGGCTTTAACATTCATGAGTAATAGTTTCCATGAAACAATATTTGTTATGTGACTGCAAATATAGTTCCTCCTACAGATGAAGACCGCTGAAATCCCACAAATTCACCATGGCAGAGTTTACATTACGTATTTTGTCTTTTTACATAGCTTCTGTTGCTTAACACATCTATTCCATTTGGGATCACAGAAACAAAAACAGCAAAGCTCATGGCTACTGATGAATACACTCCCTGCTTTGAGTTGAGGAATTTCAGCAAACTCTGCAAAATGCATTGAACTTTTAAGTGTACCTGAGGGCTAGGGTGGAGTCTGCCAAATATGCTAGACCGATTATTGGGGTCAAAAACGTGACCTGAGCTGGGAGGCAGCTGTGCTAACTGTTGCACTAATGTGCCTTCCTGAGACAAAGTTTTACTCCATGTCCACAATACTCTCTTATCCCTTATGTCTCTCTGCATCACATGAGCCCCTATCAGCCTGAGAATCCAGGGATCAGTGTTACATAGTCAGTCGGGCTATCCCTGTAACCGGAAGATCTGAGCTCATACACAGTGAGGAACATAATATGCTTAATCCAGCATACAATGAATTAATGCAGAACAGCAAAATATTTTCATAGTATTCTCATTTTGGTCAGCTAACCTACCCCTCAAATAAAAACATTGCATTTGAAGTATTCTCCTTCTGTAGCTATGCATTTAGTTAGACGATGCTGCCATTGCTGGGAACATACCTGGTACTCTTTCTGGAATACTCTTGAATTTCTTTGTCACATTATGATGGATTTTTGAAATGCTTTAAAATCTCCAGCATTTCATGGCATTTTTGAGTTTTTGGAAGAGACACAATGGGCAGATGATCCAATTTGGTAATTAATTTCTTAGTCAGGTGTGCATCATTGCTTAGGGCAGAGTCATGATGGATGATCCACTTCTGTCATTATTGGTCACATCTTCTCTCCCATCCTTGAACCTCTTATCCACTCAAACAGACTTGACTTTTTCACAACATTCTCACCATATGCCACTTTCAACAGTTCAAGCGTATCAATAGCACCTTGAAGCACGGTTGACAATACATAGCTGTTTCTGGAATTAGCTTGTCACATTGTGTAAAGTATTCATGCACACATGAAGCAGATCCATCAGCACCATAAATTGTGAGGTGTAGTATGCTTATAGTACGCATGCATGAAACTTCTGTGTATGTACGATGCACATTGGGCAGGTAGTGCGAATCGGGTGGTGACATCCCCATGTAACATGGGTCTGTGATGTCACATCGGCCTTTGCAAAGCATCATGGGAAACTGGGAAAAAATGTTTGTCTAAGCTGGCTATAGGACAAATTTTAAGGGAAGATCACTGGTGAACCCAGAAAGTTGGCTGGGAAAAATTTTGCGTGAATTTCGCCTATCAGCACTACTCATTACATAACTGACATACTGGGGAAAAAAATAAAAACTGCACGAAATAAAATTGTATTTCATAAAACCAGACATTTCACAACAGTCTTCAAATGATCTTTAATACTGCTCTGTTTCTATCATCTGAACTGACAGTAAAGAGCAGAATAAATTTGGAGGAGCAGTCACATGACACTTGGATGGATGTGCCACAGTTTACCATTTGGCACTTTTATGGCTCCTTAGTGCAGTCAATTCTTGCTTATTCTGCCAGGCATGAAGGATTTACATGCAATTAATGACCAAATTATTCCTTTGCTGTGGTTTTACAATCTTTTCTTACTCACCTTTCATGTTTCTACTGTATTATGGTGTCCTGAATGTCATTTGTAATTTCATGGCAGCTTGGGATAGTTACTAAGGAATAAGTTCCTAGTCTAAAAGAAGTGTCAGGATAATGCTGCTCATAAATTCCTTATTAGTATTATTGTATACATAAGTGAAGCCTTTAGCCAGCATTAGTGATAAATTCAGGATATAGTAACATTTTTTACATGTATTTCTTTCTTTTTTTCACAACTGTAGTACAGATGGAATAAATGAGTTGCTCAGGGTCACAAAGTGAGTGAAAGTTGGGAACTGTAATAACATTTTTGAGTTTAAAAGTCCAATGCCTTAGCCTCCGCATCACACAACCCCACTATGATACCCTCTTTATCCATTATGACACAGAGGATGGTACTGTACAGACGTTGGTCACTAAGTGATTCCCAAGTGAATCTACTTTTGAGTAATGTGCAGTGTGTGTAAAGTTCTCATGTTACATTACAGTTTGTCATTTATTTATCTGATATTTCTACACAAAGTGATTCATAAATCATAAGCATTGACATACTACGTCAGTCCCTGGTAGGTGGTTGTCTACATGCAGGGCCAGATTTTTCTCATAGTGATTGTTCTTCTCTTGTGGATTTCACTTCCATTCGGATAATAAATTCCCATGTCAAGGGTAACTTGTAAACCGTTCAACTCCACTTGACATCAACTGTGATTAAGCCCAACTTAAAGTGAATGAAGAACAATCTTCAGATGTTTCCTTGGTGAGTTCAGATTTCATTCACCATACTAAGTTTAAGTTTCAGTGATGGACATGGATTTTGGCTTCTCTTTATTTTAAGCACCCTTTAATTACTTCAGATTTTCCATCATTTCAAATTGAATGCTGCCATACACATCAGAGCTGTTACTGATTCAAATCATAATAGGATAATATTCCAGAGTAGAAATGTGACACTTGTCTATCATAAGACAAGAAATGTCATCATAGAAATGTCCCTGTCTATCATAAGACTTTAATTACCGTTCTTATGGAAATGGCAATAGGTGGCTTTGTGGTGGCATTCTTAAAAGAGATAACTTTAAATGAGATTTCTAGTGTCCCCCACTGTTCTGAAATATCCAATATTGGTATGATATTGTGTGTGGAAGTATCAATACCAAATATATTATACAATTTTTTTCCTGTTAGCGAGAAGCAGTCTCTTTAGTGCCACATAAGAATCTGAGGCTTGTACTCCTGCTCTCTCTTTTTTTAATGTCATATTCTCTGACCTGCCTAATCCCATTCACAGTAGTGCTGGCCTGGAGCCAGTCCCAACAGAATTTGGCACAAAACAGGAACCATCCCTGGACAGGGGAACAGCCTATTACGGAGCCTACTCTTTCACATTAGGGCCAAATAACCTAAACGGCCACCTAAGGAAGGAAAAACAGAATACCCGGGGACAGGCCCATGAACAGCTACAAGCTCCACACAGACAATGACCAGGCATGATCACTTGATCACTAGTCACTTGATTCCTGGGGCATCAGGCACACTGTGGCACCCATCTAAATGAACTATAATAGAGTCAAATCTCTAACCAGTCAAAATGGGGCTCTATGGTGAAGAACTGCCTTATTAAACTTCCGCTTTTTCACACAGTACACATCTGTTATATTTGATGGTTCAGAAACTAAAGTTGCAGTTTTTAATTCTTGTTTAGCCTCATAATACCTGACAGTTGATGCTGTAATTAGCCCACAGACATTAATCGCCTTCTGTCTTTTTCCACCCACCGCCAGAATTCTGCTCAGTGGGATGAATTGCATTATGAAGAAGGTGGAATGATAGCATGACAGGAATGTTTGTGGAGGCATTCAAACTATCAAGTGCACAGCATCCTTCTTGTGCAGAAATGTATATTCTGTACCATTTTGATGAATCCTCTTTTAAGTGAACCGGGGTAAAGTGGTCCAGGTGTCAGAAACTCTTGGGTGGGAAGCCACTCCATCGAAGAACACACTCGCACACACACACACACACACACATATCGGGCCAATTTAGAGTAGCAGTTAACATAATAAGTGTTATACTGTACTTTAGCCCTGGATCCTCTTTGTTTATTTAATAGTTTTGTTATTATTCACATTTTATTTGTCTTTTTATATTTTAAGCATATTTACAAAATTGACTTTTCTTCTCTTTGTTTATGTAAAATGATGTTTTTCTTTGATCATCTATCCATCCATTATCCAACCCACTATATATAAAGACAATTTGTTGATTTGGCCTCTGCAAGCCAAGGCAGGTTAGTGGACCTGGGTTTAAGCCCATTAAAGAGGAGGCCAGGCCTGGACAGTGAACCTTTTTAAAGGCCTCACACTCCTCTTTTGTTGTGGCCCGGACTCCAATTCATAAAAATAAGCATGTTTTTGGGATATGAGAAGAATCTCTGAAAACCCACTGGGACAACATGCAGACTAAACATATGCAGTAACCCAGCTAAAATCTAATCTATGTGCCACCATACTGCCTTTGAGACATTGCTCTTAGTGTTATCCTAATGTACATTGCAGTTTTTCCATACTTTTGGTTAGCCTTTTTTTCCCTTACAGGACTGAGTCTATTATAGCAGCATCTGGAACCAGAACAAGACAGAAAATCAGTCCATCACAAAGAAAACTGACATACAGCAACCAAACATAAACCTGCAAGTTAGCTCATATGCATGACACTGTTGCTGAAAATATAAGTCCAGAACATACATGGATGGATGGATGAGTTTATATAATGAATGGATGGACAAGACTGTTGTCAATTTTATCCAGATTGGGAGGTGAGGCCAGAACCACTGTCCAACATACTAATGATCTTCTGAAGGGGACTCATGTGTAGCCCAATTTTTACACATCCAGACTATGTACAGAGCCTATGAAAAGATTTCACAATTTATTATTATGCAACAGTAAATCATAGTCAATTTAATTTGGCTTTTTTGACACTGATTAAGAGAGACTCTTCAATGTCAAAATGTAAACAGATCTCTGCAGAGTGGTCTAAATGAAATACAAATATAAAACACTAAATAATGAATTGCATAAGTATTCAGTCAGTATTTAGTAGATGCACCTTTGGGGGCCATGACTGCCTGTAATCTGCGTGCTCAGGACTCTTCTTCTCAGGCTTTGTCAGGTTGCACATGGATTGTGAATGAACAGCCTTCTTCAATTCAGACAGTAATTCTAAATTTAACTGAGATCTGCAATCTGACTTGGCCACTCCAAGATACTGACAAGGTTCTTTTGAAGCCATTCTGTGAAGCTTTGGCTTTATACTTGGGGTTTCTGTCTAGCTGTAAAACAAATCTTCTCTTAGGGTTTCTTGCAGGCTGCATCAGGTTTTCTTTGTGGGTTTCTGTATTTTACTGCAGTCATTTTACCCGCTATCCTTACAAGCCTTCCAGGACCTGCTTCCGCCACCATACTTTACGGTGGAAATGGTGTGTTTTTGATGATTCACGGTGCTTGACTTCAGCAAAACATGGCATTTAGTTTGATGGCCAAAATGCTCAATTTTGGTCTCATAAGACCACAGAACCTTCTTCTAGCTGACTTCAGAGTTTCTCTTGCAAACTCTAGCAGAGACGTCATGTGTATTCTCTCAACAGTGGCTTTACCTTCCCCATTCCTCTTCCATAAAGCTGGGATTAGTGAAGCACACGGGCGCACAGTTGCTGATTGCGCAGTCTTTCCAATCTCAGCCACTGTAACCTGTAACTCCTTCAGAATCCTCATGGATTTCTTTGTGGTGTCCTTCGCTAGTCTTCTTCTTGCATGCAGTTTTTGAGGATTGCCTACTCTCAACGCATTTATAGTTGTATCATTTCTTAATGATTGATTTACCTGGACTGAAAGGGATATCCAGTGTTTCTTCTATTCACTCACTGACTTGTGATTTTCAATCACCATTTTCAAGGAGTTCCTTGGAGCGTTGATTTTGTTTTCAATGTGTAGGTTCAGCCACAATACTAACTCAGCACAGGCTGGACCTTCCAGATAACGTGCATTATATTACAATCAGTTGAAACTCCTTGACTACAGACAGATGGACTCCATTTAACTAATTATATGACTTCTGAAACCAACTGGCTGCAGCAGTGATGATTTAGGTGGGTCATGTTAAAGTGGGTGAGTTCTTATACAATCGATTATTTTGTGTTTTGTGCTTCTAATTTAGACTACTTTGCAGAGATCTGTTTTCACTTTGACATTAAAGACTCTTTTTCTGTTGATCGGTGTCAAAAAAGCAAAATTCAATCCACCGTGGTACAATGCTTTATAACAATAAAATGTGAACACTTACAAGGGGTGAATACTTTTTTTACAGTCTGCTCTGGTAACAGGCGGTATTGGAAATATAAATAAACAAAAATTGTATGAAGTGATAACAGTCTACTGGCACTAATGTACAAAAAGCATGCACTTAACTTGCAGTGATAAGGTCACTAAATCCATGCATAGCCATGTTTTCCGCACTGCCTTCATTTATTACAGGGTCATGGGGCATATACTGACAGCATTGTGCCCAAGGATTCAGCAATCCATTGCAGTGAATACTCACTCACACCTGGCTACATTAGCCTCACTGATGGTCCAAAAATGTTTCTGTTTGTTTTGTGAGTGGACCTCAGAATACCCCCCGTGAAAGCACAATCTCCAAGGAAATGTGCACACTGCACACTGGGTCCTTAGATTTGGAGCAGAAACATTCAGGCTTAAATCACCAGATCAATGAATCTACAGCGTTCGCCGATCAAACTCTTTGACCTTCGATTAACCCCGGGCCAGCTAGTTCCTCTGTGAAAGCACTTATGATGTCAGCCAGTGCCCATCATCTTGCCTTTCATCTGCTGATTTTCATTGAGTGGTTGTAAATGGCTGGATACACTTTGCTGTGAACATCTGTAAAGTCCTGACAGTTCCAATATCTTCCATCCATCAACTGCAAAGCCCACTCAATCCATAATGTCAAACTGGCAATTGATTCATTTTTGGGAGATTAATATGGCATCTATAATTAAGTGAATTCAAACAGAAAGTCTACAAGAGTCTAAGGAGGAAAATGCCAAATAATTGAAATGTTCATTTGCACACTCTAAATCCAGATCTGTCCATTTCTGTGTGCCCTGCAAGTGGCAGATAAGAAGGCCATCTAAGTTACTGCACTGGCAGAGATCCCGATCGTCACATGAACTGCCTGCAGACAAACACATCTCAATGAAAAAGAATCAAGAATACAGCCCAGGCCAGCAGAACAGAGCTCAGGCTGGTGGAGCAGAGCAAATGACCTCACCGCATCCATCCGAAGCAGTCAGGCTTTGCTTTTTTTTTTTTTTTTTTATCTTTGACTGGCTGCATAAATAATGTAGGCCTTCTGCAAAGCAAGTGTGCTGTGCGCATGTGGCTTGTTGCATCACCAAAGACCAGCGTGAGATGAAATGGAAAGTGGATTCTCAGTGACTTTCCGCAAGGTCAGACTAGTGGAGAGTGCCTCCCTCTCATGCCTCTGGTCGATCTTTATTCTTCCCCTCCTCCCTCTTTCTCACTCAAATCTATGTAAATATTCCTTTTCTCTCTCTCTGATTGCATCACCATTGTCATGCTTCCAGTCTCCTCCCCGACCAATATTTGATTTCACAGCTGCTGTCTAATTAACAGAACATCAATGTTATAAAAGCCTCAGCTGGGAGGCAAAAACACACCCGGATTTTGGTTAAATCCCCATTAAAATTCAACTCCTCTTTATCGCTTGGTCTTCTTAAGCCAGTAGTGTACAACTGCTACTTTTAGATAATGACTTACGGAGGTTTGGAAATAAATTGTACTCGGGGCAGCTGCTACTGACTTAGCATTTAGTCAGTGAGCATTCAGCTGTCATCCAGAGCATCAGTAAGAACCTGAGTCTGCCGTCAACACTGTTCACATGACTTCTCGAGACATCTGTCTAACAAAATAAACCTTTTCTAATAAAATGACCTTCTTCATCAATACTACCTCAAAAAGCTTTACACATAAACTGCAGTATAACTTACATAACACACAGAACCTACAACTTTGTGTCCTGTGGTCTAACGCACTGAAACTTCTGAGAGCAAAGCAAACCTCCTCATGCCAGAAAGGTTTTATTAAAGTTAGAATTGGTAGTGAAGCACAGACACGCTGAGAGAGGAGAAAACCCCAAATAACTGAAATGTTCATTTGCACTGTCTAATTCCAGATCTGTCCATTTCTGTGTGTCCTGCAATGGAGTGGATTTCAAAATATATGGTGTACAAGAACATGTCTACCGCTTACATCTATAGAGCCATAACAGCTGGAGAGCAGTACTGAGGTCTCCATGTGGTTGTGACTGCTTGTATAGGAGGGCACCCTTATCACAGCTCTCTCACCCAGCCTAAAAATCATAATTTCATTCATAAATTTTGATGTGATCAGCACATCATTTTCTACAAATTTAAAACATAATTACTTTAATCCATGTGAGTTTGCCAAAATATATTCAAGATTACACTATAGTTAGTTTTTCCCATTTTAGTCTACCATAAAGGCAAACCTATTTTAAAAACCTTTGAAATTCACATTTTTTCAGAAGCTATAAAATATTTACACTACTGTATATGATAGTTTTTAACTTTAAAAGCTCAAAAAGTGAGCTTTAAACTGAACTTTTGGATTGATGTTTTAAAAGCCCTAAATGAGTATGCCAAACCTTGTAGATTTCTGAGAAGTGGCTGGTATTAGCTTGTATCAACTTTATAAACTTGGGACTTCAAACGCTCAAAGCTGAATACAGTGGAACGTTGGGTCACGAACATCTCTGAACATGTAGAAATCGGGTTACGACCAAAAGATTCGCCAAACTTTTGCATCTGTTCACGACCACACACTCGGGTGATGAACAAGCCAGTTTCCCATTCGGTTCATACGCGCCGATGATTTCCGCACGTGTTCAGTCTCGCCCTTTACTGTACATTGTTCTTGGTGCATCACGCAGAGGGACTCCCCCTCAAAACTGCAACCTCCTCTCAACCCAGCTTCCTCCTGTGGTATAGCGGGTCCACAGCTCCCATCAAAAAAGGCCAGTTTTAATAAATAATGCCTTAGCGAGGGGGTGTGGTGGTGTGTGGCCGAAGCAGTTCCTGAGGAGTTCGTGATGTGGGCATTTCTCACCTAAGTGCACAGGTGAGAAGCGGTTCCGCATCTGTAATTGCCACGACTACCACATTCTCTTTATAACTAGAAGCGCGAGTCAACTAAAGGGAAAAAGAAGAGAACAGGAAAGAACAGGAGGTTGCAGGAGAAGGCAGGAAGCAGGAGGAGAAAGCCGGTGCAGGAGAGAGAGAGCAAGTGCGAGAGAGAACGAGCACGAGATAAAGCGAGAGAGAGAGAGCGAGCGAGCGCAAGAGAGAGAGTGAGAGAGCGAGCAAGCGAGAGAGAGAGAGAGCGAGTGAGCGTGAGAGAGAGAAAGAGAGAGAGTGAGCGAGCACAAGCAGGCTCGCGTGCAGCTGAGCAGGGAGCCTGGGTGTTTGTCTCAGTGTTATTCAATGTTTTTACATTTAGTTTACTATTACACCGTGCATTCTATGGTATAATTAACTATTTTTGTGCTTAAAAATCTTTAAAGAAAATATATTTACATGCAGTTCATATGGTATGGAACAGATTAATTGTATTTACATACAATCCTATGGGGGAAATTACTTTAGGTCATGACCAAATCGGGTTACGACCAGAGTTTTGGAACGAATTATGGCCGTGACCCGAGGTTCCACTGTATTTGGAAACTCACATACAAATCTAATCATATTTTAAGATTATTGAATACAAGTTGTCCATAACATTTCATTAGAATCTGTCAATTTGTTCTTGATTTACAAGTGTACATAAACTTTTTACCACAGACACACAAACACATAGGGACACAGACACACATCTTTCCTAAAAGGCTCAAAACATGTTATAGGGATATCAGAATGTGTTTTTCTCTTGAATCCCTTATGTTTTTCATAAAGCAATACTACCTCCACATCTATCTAATATAAAAAAGATATATGGATATTTTTCCGATATACAAATCCACACCTTTAAATCCATTTGTACCAGAGGAGACCATAAGCTACGTTCCTTGCAAAGTTTTTCCACGTGGGAAACTCTGTTCAGTGACTGCTTCTGCACTTTTCTAAAGGAATTGCATCTATGAGGCATTTTTAGCATGTGATGATGTTTTGCAAAGTTGCTCCCCACTGTTGGTATAGTCAGTGAAATTTTGGTTAAGGGACACAATCTTTAACCCTTTTTTAGTGACTTCACCTACACCTTCTTCCACCCAAGCAGCATGAGGTACCCCTGCTAATGTGAAATATTTAGAAAAAAACAAGGAAGGAATGAATGACACAAGGTAAACACAAACAAAAAAGTAAAACTAAACAGAGAAACCAACCTTTCCTGGCTTCTCAGGGCCCACCGTAAGAGGTTTTGAACTCCTGCCTGTCTCCTATTGTTGCCAGTGGTGTAGCTGGGGAGGGGGCAAGGGGGGACATTTGTCCCCGGGCGCAGCATCCAGGGGGCAGCAAATTGATGTTACAAAATTTTAGAATGAAATATTTTCCATTTTTAAATGCACTAAAAAGTAAATAAAAAACATTCGCATACTCAGTCCATCACTCCATCAGTATGAGGATATCTTTTTCCTGTGATTTTTGTCTCTTTCTGATTTCGAAGCACATATTAGTTCTATATACCCAACAGACAATAATTTATCCCCTCTACTACTCTAACATGCTTGACTCCCACCCAGAAACATTTTTGACATTATTAAACAGGTCGCGCGACTGACATGAGGCATTAGTGTATCATTGTCTAAGTTGTTGCAAACACCATTTCTATGTGCCATGTGATTTGTGTTTATGTGTTTGATAGAAAATTGATTGGGCTGTGGTGAAGTTTTCTAGTAGATGGCTGCAAAAGTCTAGATGTTTCCCCATCATATTTTCGTACGAATAAATTGTAAGTAATGCAGTTTTTATAAATATATAATTATTTTGCTTTACAATTTGCTATATACTTTCTTTAAAATAATTTTTAAATGTGGAAAACCAACTTTTACTTACAAAAACTAATGATGGATTTAGATTTTAAAGAACACGAGGCGGCGTTATCATTTTTGGAGACTTATATACAATTTTTTTCTTAAAATACTATTATTTTAAATACATTTTTTAAAATTTTCTTTCCCTTCTACATTGCATTTTGGCAAACAGGAGGGGGTGCGAAATCTTCAGTTGTCCCCGGGCGCTGAAAACCCTAGCTACGCCTCTGATTGTTGCTTGTCCACTTGCCCACTTTTATAAAACAATCCCTTCCCTCACTTCATCTCCCAATTTTATACTGAGTCATTTTTCTCCCGTCAGTGAACCTTTGCACCATTTCACCTCCTAACTCTATGCTCACTGGCTTAAGGTGGGTTTAAATCTTCTGCTGGAGTCAGAATCACTTTCAGAGTCAGAGGTGGATCTTTAAAGTATTGTGGCTTACCAAGACACAGTAACCTGGGAGAGTCCCAGAGAACATTTGACTTCTGTACACCCCAAACATCCAGATTTCATGGAGAGCATCTGGACTGCCATACCTAAAAATGCTATACACTCTACTCCTTCCACTCAGAGATCATTTTATTCCCTTCTAGGTCATAAATCTCCCTCTGTTTTTTCTTGGATGGAACTCATTCATGTTACTGTTCTAAGATGTCCAGTATAAGCAGAGGGAATTACATTCTTTGGGGACATCCCTATTCCAGTGCTGGGAAGTTAACTTACATTGTCACTGCCATTATATGTTTTTGTCTCTCTTTGCTTTGATCTTTCCTTTAGAGGCCTGTGACATTAAAGTGATGAATGTGCTTACAGTATGTACCTCAATCACACTTACGAATTATGTTATGTTTCATGTAACATTAGAATATTGCAAAAAATTGGAAAAGGTCATTCAGCCCAACAAAGCTTGCCAGTCCTAACCACTTAATGCTTCCAAAATAACATCAGGTCTAGTTTTGAAGGTCCCTAAAGTCCTACTGTCTACCACACTACCTGGTAGCTTATTCTATGTGCCTATGGTTATCTGTATGAAGAAAAACGTCCAATATTTCTGCTATATTTACCCTTAACAAGTTTCCAACTGTGTTCCCGTGTTCTTGTTGAACTTATTTTAAAATAACAGTGTAGATTCACTGTACTAATTGCCTTCAAAATTTTAAACACTTGAGTCACGTCACCTATTAATTTCTGTTTGCTTAAACTGAAAAAAATTGACTTCTTTTTTTAGTGTTGCTGTGTCTTTTTTTGTAGCCTGAAGTCCAAAACTGTACACAGTACTCTAGATGAGGCCTCACCAGTGTGTTATAAAGCTTAAGTATAAAAGCCTTTGACTTTCACTCTATATATTGTGCTATGTAAGCTAACACCTCATCTACTAGTCTTCTTAATGGCTTCTGTAGGCTGTCTGGATGTAGACAGTGATGAGTTTACTATGACTGCTAGCTCCTTCTCATCAGAGGTATTTTGAAGTTTCAATCCTCCCATTATGTATTTAAATCTATCATTTCTACTTGTAATACTTTACATTAACTTCCACAAATTTCACCATGTCCCTCTAATGTTTCAACACATTCTAGATTATCTGCCAATTTGGTATTACCTGCACACTTATCCATCAGGTACTTTATATTCCTACCCAAGTCATTTACATATTTTAAAAATAGCAGCGGCTCTAGCAATGAACTCTGTGGGATACCACTTTTCACAACTGCTCATAACAAAAACGATGTTTAAACACATTACTCACCTGTGTACAGAATACCTTGGGTCAAAGTTTGATGATTGATTCTGTAGTTGTATCCCTTGACACTCGGATAAAGAGAAGTTCTGCACTCTCAGCTTATTTCTTTATGGTGACAGACCTGGAAGACCAAAATGGGCATTGTGAGTGTATTGGGACAGGCTGACTAAAGCGCCGGTTTGAGATGAGTTCAACTGGAATATGCATATCGAGAGGTTATACAGACGAAGTCTGAAAGGATCAAGGTTCAAGAACTCAAAAGTGGACACAGATGCAATTCATATGGGGTCAAAGGGTGGTCAGTACCTGTCATAGTGGAAGGCCTATGATCAGTCATAGACACTAGTGATAAAACACGCTGTCAAGGTGAATAAAGAGGCTCATCATGTGAGGATATCCCATCATGAATTACCATTTCCTAATTTATAAACAGAGTCGTTTCAATGTATTGATAATCCTGTTTTCAGAGACTGCATTGTTATGAATCTAAGCTGACGGAGAAAGGATAAACCTCACAGCATTCGCAGGTGTGACTGAATGCAGATGTCCACACACTTTCAAAGTGTGAACTACGAGAGAAATTGGACTTATTACACCTTGCATCTTTGCCCTTTCAGTCTAAGAAAAACAAACACAAAAAGAAAAGCTGTCAAACATCGTATATTAACGGATGGCGTAGCTTAAAACAGACAGTCCCTATGATGAGCAGATGAGCAACTGAGCTCTCAGACCTCCAAGGGTCACATCTTTATTATGACATATAGTAAATATAAGAGGAAGTGCACGTTTGACGACCCAGTCACCATGTAATTATACGAATAAACAATATACAGGGGAGCCAAACACCATTTTTTGGCAGAACACAGACACTGACTCTGTTATGACTTGAAAAATATTTCTAAATACATGTATTGGGTAATAAGTGTTAGTATAAGTGATCAACACGTATGCATACATTTCATTTAATCACATATTAATCATTCATTGTAACAATCATCTATTGTATATGAACTAGTGCCTGCAATTACACTGTTTTAATTATGATATACTTACGTGATTTACAATTCAGCAACTGTGGAAAGATAGATAGATGACTTACTTCCACTCAAAACATTCATTACATTTTTCACGAGTCAACATAATGGCTTGGGTTCTGAATTTTGTCACAGGAAAAACAATAAGGCAAGTGAACATACCATAATGAAAAGGGGCAATCAAAGGCCCAATGGTGCCACGATCTTGACAGCAACCAGACAACTAACAACATATTCAATTTGGCATCATTCTTGATTTCCCACTTGATTCCTAGGCGTTGCTGTCTTGTAGACTGAACTCTCTGAGGACGACTGCTGTTTTGGGCATAAACAGCGAGTGTGAATGTACTGTATATGTCCATCTTTGCCCTACATCAGGCAGTCATTAATTTAAATGATTTAAACAAAAGTAAAGTGAGCTTCATGCAGATAGCTTTGCAGAGTGTTGCATAGTGGCACTGAAAAGGGCTGGCCTCAAAAAGTTTGGATTCTGTTTTTGTTTTCAGCCAACTGTGTAGAGTTTGGGAGGTTCTTACAAAGCTGATACGAGTTCTCT
>JANRMT010027041.1:63521627-63536264 GCA_026402145.1 Polypterus bichir lapradei
TATATGTGTGTGTGTGTATATATATATATATATATAAATATATATATATATATGTGACAGAAACACTCATAACAGTGACAAAACAATTACATTGTAAATCATGTTACGTTATTTTTTAAATGTTTCCTTTTCGTTTTCATTACTTCTTTAACACACTACTTCTCCGCTGCGAAGCGCGGGTATTTTGCTAGTGTTTCTATATTTTTAATAAATCTTCACTTAAAATGATTTTCCAGTTTGACTTGTCTCTACAGGCCAGAGTTTTATGGTTTTTCTCTCTACTGTAAGACATGTTTGCTGTTTTGAATTTTAAAAGCCAGTTTCCCCATTTTGAGTCTGCGCAGACCAAACGGCAGACCTGCAGGTACCAGTTGTGGTGAGACTCTTCTGGGCTGGCCAGTGAAGGTCCTGTCCAGCTTCTGTAGCTTATTTTGGAAGCCTCACACCCTATTTAACCATGTTTGTGACTCATTCTCACAACAATTCTAAAAACTTACTTACGTCCTTCTGTTTTTCCAGATTCTTAGTATATTCCTTTCATCAAGGTCTGTCAGCACCAATAGAAATTTTCCTGAATTGATTTTATTTTTAGCCAGTTTTGTTATTTTCATGTTTGACATGTCAAATGTATCTGTACTGTATATAAACAATATTAGGGGTTGTTCTTCTGTCACATGATTGCTTGCATTCTAGTAGGTTGGGCTAGAACTTTGATCTTGGTCATGACCTGATAGGTTCTGTAAATTCAAAAAGGTTTAGGGAGCAGTAACCTGACAGTCAGAAAGCATAGTAATGTGAACTGCACTCATGTATTTACAGCAAAGTAATCAAAAACCCGAGTAATAACCACCATAACGACAGAAAGAAAAAGAACAGCAGTGACATCTGCTGAGTGTCTAGCAAATAACAGTGGGAGATTATGTGAGGAAGAGCATGACAAAATAAGAAGAGAAGATGCTGAAGCATATAGGCAAGCAAGAAGTAATCCCGAGTTTAGGTAGCAGCAACTTGGATGGCCACTTCCCTGGTGGCCACAATCACAAAGAGTGACATTTGCCAGAAATATATGTTTAAGAAAATAAGGTGAGAGGAACCAATGACTTTTAAAATACTTATAAGACATTTAAAAATATATTGTATAAGGATTGGCAAACTGCAGTGGACTTGTATCCCACCAAGGTTTAGCTCCTGCCTTGTGCCCAATGTTGCCCAGGCTTCTATTGGACCCATATTGAATACTCTTCATTAATGGGGAGTGGATAACATTAATTGTTATGCCCTTTCACTGTGCGTTGCCCCTGTGTATGCAAAGAAAGAATGAATCATTGACAAAATAAGAGTGGGTGTGAAAATGTGGCCTATTGTTCGCTCACAGTTGATCCACATTTACTTCTTAGTCCTGTGCTCAGCACTGACAAGATATATTTCAGCTCTGCATATCCCTATAATTGAAAAGGTGATTCAATATTGTAATAAAAGCACTGTCTCCGCAAGCCCACCAAGGACACAATATATACATGTTAAGAATTCATGATCAAGTGTTTTTTTATGATCATCGCATATTGAACTGAAATAAATGTAAATAAAAGACAGTACTGTTTACAGAAAAGTGTTTAAAGAAACAAGAGATAATAACCATAAAGGCAAATAAAAAGAACAGCTGATCACAGACGGCAATTAAGTGACGAAGAATGAGAAGACAAGACGCTGAAACACATAGACAAGCAAGAAGTAATCCTGAATCTAGAGAAATTGAGCAGCAGGAAAAACACAAAGGCTTATAGGCATGCAAGACAAAGTCCAGGATACAGAATGCAAGGAAGACTCAAAGATAGAAAATGCACAGCGACACCCTAGATCAATAATCAAATGGCTGAAAACGTCTGATCAGCTCAAAGCATTACTTTTACAACCTTACATCAATGTTTCTCTGAAGGCCACTGCTTGGCAAAGTTACATCAACAGTGAGGTCAAAGTCAAGCTGTATTTTTTAATCTTGAAAACAAAAGAATGTGTTGTCAAAACACAAAAGTTCAACTTGCTATATATGAGAGTTTTTAGGGTCCTGTTTCTCTAGTATTTAAATATGTTCTGTCATTTTCAGCTTTTAAATGCCTTTTAAGGACTGTTAAATTGCTTTTATTACAATGTAACAGCATGTTCTAGTTACCTCATTTGAAATCCAAGTGCATCCACCAAAAAGGTTTAAATTGGACCTTGTGAGGCCATCCCTGAACCCAAGAATGAAAGGATGAGGAGTGACAACCCCAGTCTGCACCAATGACGGAAGAAGCTTGTCAAAACCTCATAACAAAAAATGGCACCACCTGCACGATGTGAATGCAAAAATGCATGGCATGAAATAACAGGGATAGGGATAGTGATAAGAGATGTTTGTTTGATTACCTTTTAAATGTTAAAGGTTTCTTGTACTGACCATGAAATATGAAAACACTATTACCTTTTCACTTACAATATCTGCTGAGTGAACGTGCAGCTTGCCTTCATCTTAGAGCTTGGACTTTAAGTCACAAAGTGATCAATTCATTGCCTGCATCTGCCTCACTGTGTGAATCTGAGAGATTCTCTTAGCCTAGCTGCGATCCAAGAGCTCTAGGCATGTTAAAAGATCAAGGATGAAAGAATACCATCTTTATATATAATACGCTACCATGCCTGTCTGTTTGTCTGTCCAGGATTTTAAAATCACCTGTAGCTCGCAAACCTGAAATTTGGTAGACATATACTACGTGACGTCAACTATCTGCTTTGGGGTGATGATTGACCTCCAAGGTTATTCCTCTTTTATTTTTATTTTATTTTATTGTAGAATCAACTCTTGGCAGTGGCCAACAGGATGGCCATGCAGTGCATGTGTACGGGCGCCGTTCTCATCCCTACGACCTTTGCCGTCACTTCCCCTACATCTTCATATCTTAAATCATTAATGAGGCAGATTGAAGACTTAAGTGAAAAATTAAAGAAAACGTACTAAATAATTGCAACACAAACACTGACTTAATCAGTTTTAACGCGAAAAGATGCCAACAAAAGAAGAGGAACAGCGGGCTGCTAGGGTGGAGAAAAGAAGAGCTGCTCAGGAAGCAGCAAACGCATCAACCTCTGAGCAAACAAATGCCAAAACATACAGAGAAAGAGAATGAAAACTAGGAATGCTCAAGTCAGGTGTAATGTGCAGTGCACCATTACTGGCATTAAATAAATGCTTCTTCGCTTGTCTGTGTAATGACTGGCCTTGTTTAATTAGAGCAGGGGTCTGCCAAGCTGGTCCTGGAGGGCCATAGTTTCCACAGGCTTTTGTTCCATCCTAATTTCTTAATGAGAAGTCAATTCTTGCCATTAAACTACTTTCTGCTTACGCGATATTTTAATGCTTTATTTTAGTTGTCTCACTTGTTACACTTTATGATAGTCTTAAACAGCATTCACTGTTTTATTACGTCTTAAAAGTAATAATGCAAATGGCAAAGAAACTCCATCTAAGTTGTTTCTTTTTACATCTGTATGTATTCATAATGAACTACTTGGTTTAATAAAATGTCTAAACCTTACCAACTTGGCGTGGAAACCGTGAAACACAAAAGCTAACTGAAAAGGGACGGTATTAGCTTCTGATTGCTAGTCCTGCACTGGAGTTCCCCGAGTTTGATCCCCATGTTTCAGATCTTCACGTGGTATAACCATAAGCCCAGCTTCTTTAGGGTGCCCTTAAGCCATGGTGAAGGTTCCCAGGATTTCAGTGCAGTTTTAGTTGAATTTGATACCCTGGTATGGATGCCAAAAGGAACACTTCTCAGAAGTGAGTGTAAAATAATAAAAACCACTGCCTCAGTCCAATAGAAGGCAGCATCAAGATAGAGTGGCCAGACTTCACAAGACAATCCTGCGCGACAAACCCATTAGCAGTAAGTCTTGAAGCTGCTGGGGAGAACGGCAGGGAAATGGCAACAGTGCAAACCCATAGGTAGTTCTCGGTTATACAAGAATAACACTTAAAAGGACTTTCTCTGCACAAGCCATGGGAGAGGGAAGCATTGGTAAGTGACAGGCAGGCCCAAGAGTTTGGTGTTTATTAATACTCACTCCATTATTCTTCTATTTCTTTATTTTCTCAATACCCCTTGTTTTACTGATTATATTTGTGGTTGTTCTGTGTACAGGATCCATTATCACAACACCCAGTGGTGTTGTTAGTCACCTTAAAATGAATTGTAATTGTAATTCAATTACTTAAACAGGGCAAACATGGGGTTTACAGTAATAACAGCAGGCTTCGATGGCTTCAACAAAGGAATCATGCAAATTTTTTAAGAAATTGGGAAACAGAATGCAGTTGGATTAAAAGAAAAAAATAAGCTTTGTCAAATCCACATTACACTGACAATTAATTTGGCCTGCCTTGTAAGAGCAGCTCTTGTAAAAGCTGGTGCTGAAAATCTAGGTCACTTTAGTTCATTTTCTCTTAAAGGAAAAGTCAGTGGAACAACAGTTTTTTTTTTATTTTATTTTAACTGACTGCTGCATAAGCAGAAGATTGCATTAGCAACTAGCAAATGAAGCCACACTATTGACATTTTCAGTCAGCAAGAGGAAGACAGATACAGTTAATAATTCAACATATTCCATCAATTGCAGAAAAGCAATCAAACCTCTAACTTCAGGCTCTGTCAGAATCAGCTGCTTGCTTCCTAATGCATTTTTGTGGAGAGAAACAATGACGTTCATCCACTGAGTAATTCTAAAGAGCGAGAATAAATTTCAAAGTATAATTCAGCTTGACCCAAGCAGATCACATTCAGATAGCTCCATAATGCATAAGTCCTCACATCCTACCCACTGACAATGAGCAAGCTGAACGTCCCACTTATATCTGATAATCTTAGTTTTCAAACATTCATTTCTTCTCACAATAATACTTTGAAGGTGTAATTATCACCATAATACTGCTGCTTTAATACTTTTAAAAACCAAAACAAGCTTAATGATGAGGTAAGAGGTGAAGACTCACAGATCACCCATCTCTGTGGATTTTGTTTTCCAAAAACTTTGGATTTTCTTCTATATCCCAAATACATGCATGTCAGACTAATGGCTGACTCTGAACAGGCATGATATAAATGGATAGATGAATGTGTTTTTGTATGGAGTGGTGTTCCATCACAAGACACCATGGTGCTCCCCAGATAGGCACCAGCTCCCTGTGACACTATAATTAGACTAATCAGGTTTAAAATGAATAGTTGGGCAACCTTGATAGGATGCTGTTCATTTACAAACACATTTCCTACGGATTTCACTCTTAAAATGGACCTTTGTATTCTAACACATTTCACCTGTTTGTGAGGCTCTGTCAATAGCAGAACCCTAAAAATACAGACACAACCTACACTGTGCGCACAATTATTAGGCAAGTTGTATTTTTGAGGATTAATTTTAATATGGAACAAACACAGTGCTATCAGTCAATCCAAAATGTTAATAAACCTGAAACCTGAATGTTTCACAACGGAAATGTGAGTGTGAACATCATCAGGGGAATACATATGTGCGCACAATTATTAGGCAACTATTAGTGTGCAGATTTATTATGCAACTAAAGGAAAAATGAAAATTTTCCCATCTCACTTGTTTATTTTCATCTGTTATAGTGAGAATAATAAACAAACACCTCAAAATTTACAAATAAACATCCCTGACATTTCAAAAAAAATAAATCAGTCAATCAATGACCAATATAGCCACCCTTCTTTCCAATAACAGTCATAAGCCTTTCCATTCATGGAGTCTGTCAGTTTCTTGATCTGTTGACGATCAGCTTTTTGTGGAGCAGTGACTACAGCCTCCCAGACACTCTTCAGAGAGGTGTATTGTTTTTCTCCCCCGTAAATCTAACGTTTAAGAAGTGCCCACAAGTTCTCGATAGGGTTTAGGTCAGATGAGGAAGGGGGGCCATGTCATTATTCCTTCATCTGTAAGGCCTTTACTGGCTGGCCACGCAGTGGAGAACTTCGATGCAAGCGATGGAGCATTGGCCTGCATAAAAATCATGGTCTTCTTCAAAGATGTAGACTTTTTCCTGTATCACTGTTTGAAGAAAGTGTCTTCGAAAAACTGGCAGTAGGTTTGGGAGTTGATTTTAAGTTCATCTTCAATGCAAAAAGGTCCAACTAGCTCATCTTTAGAAATACCAGCTCATACCAGTACCCCACCTCCACGTTGGAGTGGAGCTTTGTGCCCATTACTGATCCACAGGTCCATCCATCTGGTCCATCAAGAGTCACTCTCATCTCATCGGTCCATAAAACCTTTGAAAAAAATCTGTCTTCAGATATTTCTTGGCCCAGTTTTGACGTTTCAACTTATGTTTCTTGTTCAGTGGTGGTTGGGTTTCAGCCCTCCTTACCTTGGCCATGTCTTTGAGCACTGAACACCTTGTACTTCTGGGCACTCCAGGTAGGTTGCAGCTCTGGAATATGAAAGCACTGGAGGATAATGGGTTCCTGGTAGCTTCACGTTTGATTCTTCTCAAATCTTTGGCAGCTAATTTGCGTCTTTTGTTCTCAACACGTTTCTTGCGACCCTGTTGACTATTTGCAACAAAATGTTTGATGGTTCTGTGATCACACACCAATATCTTAGCAATTCCAAAAGTGCTGCATCCCTCTGAAAGACTTTTTACAATTTTTGACTTTTCAGAGTCAGTTAAATCTCTTTTTTGGCCCATTTTGCCTGAGGAAAACTAGCTGCCTAATAATTCTGCACACCTTGATATAGGGTGTTGATCTCCTTAGGCCACACCCTCCCTCATTACACAAATACACATCACCTGACGTGCTTAAATCCAATAAGCATTCAAGTTAATACAGCTTGGAGTTGGAATATACACATAAAAATGATGATATGGTCAAAATACTCACTTGCCTAATAATTGTGCACACAGTGTATGTCTTTTGACTGTGCACAGTATCTGATATTCTCACAATTATTTTAGTCTTTTTGCTCATAATTTCCTCTTTGTCCTTAACAAATCAGCATGTTCTTTTATCTCCCATGCAGTGACATTCACTCTTTCGGTTACACTGATGTCAAATTTGCCGAGTGCAGATCTCATCTCCGGACCATGTCAGTTTACACAATTGATAATTGCTGTGCATGTCACATTCCAGCATATTGCCTGATGGAGCTACCTCTGTACGAAGAGTTAACAGTTTAGCTGTAATATCTGCCCTTTATTTCACTTTTTCCAATCTGTTATGATAAATGAAACACAAGACATCAGACAGACAAGTTTCTCTTCTGCTTGTGAGGTCCATAACACCCACGTTCCTTATCACTGCGTTCTATACATCTTACGTCTGGATGAGCATTCCTTGATTGTCAGCTCTCATGCACACAAACCCACCCCTCTGACTAAAGGCAACATCAGACTTATTTGATTTTACTGTAGTAAGCCACAGACTAGTTGGACTGAGCTGGGTTTGTCACATTAGGCGACCTGCTTCACCCGAGTGCAGCGCCAAGATTATCTACTGCAAATGAAGGCTACGACTGAAAATCACTGGAAAGACATGTAATGTGACATAGCCTTTAACAAAATCAAACCTTAATCTATTGCCATTAGTGAGATCTCCCAGCTGCTCTTACTGGGTCCACATTTAATGGGACACTGGAATGGGCTGAGCTTCTCATCAGAAGAATGACGTGTCTGTGTGGACTCTCGCCACAGAAAAGGAGGTTAGGCCTTTATATGATCTGGATCAATAAACATCTCCTTGGCTCCATTCACAAATGGACATCGTAGACTTTCACCTACAGTCCTGTGACCCAGAAGAAATGAGGGATAGACACCCCCGATAATGATGAGAGAGACAGACAGAGGAAAATAGTGATGAGTGAAACTGAATTTGAGCAAAACTGAATTCATAACAAAACTTAAGAGATTTGCTTCACAAAAAAAAGAGAAATAAAAAGTGTTTCACAACCATTGAACCTTATGCCATTGAGACAACTATAAAGGTATTTAGTCCTGTCTGGAACCATTTTTGCACTGTAATTTTACAAAGAAAAAAAAGCCCACCTAAGTCATTTCCTGTCACGTGTAGACATTTATTTTCACTGTCAGGTACATGTTGGGTGTTGTGATTCACATACCCGAAAGAGCCACAGAGGTGTAAGGCCTTTCAAAAATATCTGGGAAAATGGCTGCCTAGGTGGTGAACCAAAAGGCAGCCTAGCTTCTACTAGCGTGGCTGGCTTGTGCCTACTACACTTAATTGTGCTTAATTCTTAAACTTAAAAAATGTGCTCTGAAATGTACCAAAACACAACCAAAATGTCACACTTGGGAGCAAAACCATCAGACCCTGGCAACTATAGAGCAAAGCAACCAAAATCTTTACAAAATGAAGTTTATGCACACATAATAGAGAAAAACAAAGAAAAGCTCAAATGTGCAAAAAGAGGCACAAAGGAGTTGCCTAAAAGGCAATCCTAAGCAAACAAAGTCCCGATACAAAATCAAGTAATCACAAACCAAAAACAGAGCAGTATAATATCAAAAGTCCAGTAAATCCAGAGAATCACACCAAACATGAAGGGGAGAACCAAGAATGAAGTGCATTCAATGCAATGCGGAGGGACTGCAATTCCCATGTCCCTTATTAGGTCGGGGAGCAGCCCTCAATGGAGATTGACAGGTGACGCCGCCTCCTGTGGAATCACCCACAAAACACAAAGAGCAGGAGAGAATATCCATCCATCCATCATCCAACCAGCTATATCCTAACTACAGGGTCACGGGGGTCTGCTGGAGCCAATCCCAGCCAACACAGGGTGCAAGGCAGGAAACAAACCCTGGGCAGGGCGCCAGTCCACCGCAGGGCACACACACACCAAGCACACACTAGAGACAATTTAGAATCACCAATGCACCTAACCTGCATGTCTTTGGACTGTGGGAGGAAACTGGAGTACCCGGAGGAAACCCACGCAGACACAAAGAGAACATGCAAACTCCACGCAGGGATGACCCGGGAAGCGAACCCGGGTCTCCTAACTGCAAGGCAACAGCGCTACCCACTGCGCCACCGTGCCGCCCAAGAGAGAATATACACTCTTATATAGAAACTAAATAATAACTGACAATAAATACAGAAGTATATAAATAATAAACATAATAACATAAATGGTAATACTTAAAGGATAAAACAGGAACAAAACAAACATAAAAAGGAATATAAACATAAGCCGGGTGGCTTAAACATGACATTGTAGTTGGATGTCAGAATGGATGAATAGTAACTTTCTCAAGTTAAATAAAGAGAAAACTGAAATCTTAGTGATTGGCAATAATGGATACAATGAGGCTATTAGAAATAAACTGGATACATTAGGATTAAAAGTCAAGACGGAGGTAAAAAGCTTAGGGGTAATTGTTGACTGTAATCTGAATTTTAAATCGCATATTAATCAGATCACTAGGACAGCATTTTTTCACTTAAGAAACATAAGTAAAGTTAGACCTCTTATATCACTGAAAGATGCTGAGAAATTAGTTCACGCGTTTGTTTTCAGTCGACTAGATTACTGTAACGCACTCCTCTCAGGACTACCCAAGAAAGACATAAATCGTTTGCAACTAGTGCAGAATGCAGCTGCTAGAATCCTAACTAGGAAAAGAAAATCCGAACACATTTCTCCAGTTCTGATGTCACTACACTGGTTACCTGTGTCATTCAGGATTGACTTTAAAATTCTGCTTATGGTTTATAAAGCCTTAAATAATCTCGCCCCTTCTTATATATCGGAGTGTCTGACACCTTATATTCCAAATCGTAACCTCAGATCCTCAAATGAGTGTCTCCTTAGAATTCCAAGAACAAAACTTAAAAGAAGTGGTGAGGCGGCCTTCTGCTGCTATGCACCTAAAATCTGGAATAGCCTGCCAATAGGAATTCGCCAGGCTAATACAGTGGAGCACTTTAAAACACTGCTGAAAACATATTACTTTAACATGGCCTTTCTATAACTTCAATTTAACTTAATTTAACTTAATCCTGATACTCTATATGTTCAATTTCCTCATAATAACTATTCAGGGTAGCTCTACAATCCGTACTGACCCCTACTCTCTTTTCTGTTTCTTTTTCCGGTTTCTTTGTGGTGGTGGCCTGCGCCACCTCCACCTACTCAAAGCTTCATGATGCTCCAACAATGATGGATGGACTAAAAGGCAGAATTCTACGTGACCATCATCATCAAGCCTTTCCGTGAGAACCCTAAATCCAAAGAGGACTGTTTCATTTATGTTAGGTAGAATGCCCAGAGGGGACTGGGCGGTCTCATGGTCTGGAATCCCTACAGATTTTATTTTTTTTTTCTCCAGCCGTCTGGAGTTTTTATTTTGTTTTTTCTGTCCCCCCTGGCCATTGGACCTTACTCTTATTCGATGTTAATTAATGCTGATTTATTTTGTTTTCATATTGTGTTTATTTTTCTATTCTTTATTATGTAAAGCACTTTGAGCTACTGTTTGTATGAATATGTGCTATATAAATAAATGTTGTTGTTGTTGTTGTTGTAGTTCATATACGGACAGTCTTGGTGATCATAATCCAAAAGATTAATCTGAAACAGAAACAATACTGAAGCTCCACAGAGCTTGCAGAGAGGATATCATCACTCTTAGCTATAGAAATCAAGAAACAGGACAAGATGGTTGGTAAGTAGCAGCACGGATGAGCTTCCTGTGTATTCAGTTTTTCTGTAGAGCAAGCCAGTGACGTGCACATCCTTATATGGAAATATGCAGCATATCCATCCATCCATTATCCAACCCGCTTTATCCTAACTACAGGGTCACGGAGGTCTGCTGGAGCCAATCCCAGCCAACACAGGGCACAAGGCAGGAGACAAACCCTGGGCAGGGCCCAGCACACCGCAGATATGCAGAATATTCCATTTTTATAAATGCACTGTGCTTGTCCGGGATGATGCTAACAAGAACCATAAAATCAAATTGATTGGACTGATGTGCTGCATATTACCTGTGTTACACTACTGCAGAAAAACACAGGTAAACACAGAAGTGTGCACGAGGCTTTGGGAAGCAACTTTATTTGTCTTCCATCCCAAAAAAAACGTAAACCCCCAGAAACTCTATTAAGTGAAATTTACATTTTGCGATTGTGAAATCACATGCAAAACAAATTTTATTGTCAGTTTTGCAAACCTTTATGCAAAACTAAACTTTTTTTGCTCATCAGAATAGGAGAATGATCTTTAAAGAAGAGGACTGTGGGAAAGAAAATGTCAAGTGACTGCTCACAGTAACCTCACATACTTATCCATCCGTATAGAGAAGGGTATCTGCCTTTCATCTCGGTATCTTTATTTGTAATTTTTTACTGCAGATTTCTTCACAGTGTGAAATGTCCTACACAATAAACGCTGTGAGGAAGACCGGCTTTCTGCCAATGGGTGGGGCCTTTCTTGTGCCAGTTTCTGTCAGAATAAGCTCTAGCTCCAAGTACCGTGACCACTGAAGATATACACTGTACATACACAGGTGGCAGGGTGGCATCACACACATGTCTTCAGGGGGCTGCAGTTGATTACCATCCTGTATTTGTGGAGTTGGCACATTCAGCCCATGTCTTTGTGGGTTTTAGATGGATAGCCATTTAAATCCCTGATACGCGACAGACAGTTTAATTGACAGCTTTCAACTGACAAGTTGATATAAGTGTGTCCTCAATTTTTTTAAGTTATTCTTGCCCTGAATGATTTTAAAGTATGAACATAGAAATGACACAATCTCTTCCAAAAATGAAACTAATAATTAATTTTAATATACCATTACACTGTATTTCCCTGCAATCTTTTCACTAAAGAGTAAATCTTCACTTGACAGCCCTGTTTTTGGCACTTTATTGTATTTGTGTGCAAACAGGTGTGATATGCTGAGAAGAAGCTAAGTCTGCTTGTTTACACGGCTCGTCAATAACCACAGTAATCATAGTTGCACCTTTGGCAATCAGCAGTTGAGCCGTTGTTGAGATGTGCTTCCTTCGGGCACAACGTCTTTATCGTGGTTTGACGAAGAGGGATGGTAGTAACATAAAAGCACATCTTTCTATGCCTGAGTGCACTGATGACTTGAGGATAAATGGCGCTTTGACAAAACAGGGAAATATTTCTCAAGGAAGGATTGGAGAGGACTGACGTATTCAGAGAGACACAGGTTTATATCGTTTTATGACTGGCAAAAATAAGCCAGGACAGCATGCCCTTAGTGTTAAAGGAAGCCTTCACTGTCTAATGTTTATGGTTTCAAACTGGGATCACTTAAAAATCTGGACCAGCTGAGTATTACCACACTCAACCGGGGACATCAGAACACCGAAGACCAGCTTAATAAAAGTACGACATTATTGTTATGTGCACTGAATTCCTAGTTACCTTATTATCAGCTTTGAGGGGTTTGGCTTGATTCAGATTTAGGAGTCATTTCAATTTATTCTGCTTGGTACTGCTTTCATTTTGAAAGATGAAAATGAATCTTAATTAGAACAAACTCTTTAAAAACCTTATTTTTATTGTTTCCTTTTCAGTACTCTGCAATATACAGTAGTGAAGTATTAAATGTATTATAAAAATGCTTATAACACATAAACAGTCCCCAGACTGACGTTTTCTCAATTATGTTGGCCTCCTTTGTAAGTTGATTTGCTAAGGGAATAAATGTAAACTTACGGAAACATGTGCTGTGAAAGCTAGTGTGGCGTGTAGTGATGCAAGCAGTGGTGGCACTAGAATATGACTTGTTGCGGCTTAAGCTGTACTAAATAAGCTGCATCATGCAAAAGGACATGTAACAAAGCCAGCCACAACATGGGAAATAAATCCATGAGGCATATGTTTTAAAGCTGAAAGAAGACAATAGCATTTAGCTCAAAAGCCTCTTTCAGTACAACCTAAAAATAAGCAATGATTTTCCAATCAGAGCAAACTTTCACTTTATTTTTTAATGATCGCAAAGTAGATCTTGTTAAGAGCCAGGACAATAGTAAGCTTCAGTAGGTAAGAGAGAGAAGTCAATACGACATAATAATGTGATGGAATTATTGCCACTGTGTTCTGGCATTTGAAGGCTAATATTAAGTCTGGGATTGCAGGGATTCTAGAAATCACCCTTGTGCCCACTATTCTAGCCAGAGGACCACTGAGCTTGAAATTGGGCAAGAGTTCAACTGGCAGGAGGAAGAGAGGCCAGCAGTAGTTTGAAGCAGATCTGGAACTAAGAAGGGAGTGTATTGGAAAGTGTTTTTTTTTTTTGGGCTGCATTAAACATCCCATCCGAGGTCTATGCCTGCTACCTAAAATACTAATGACCAGCCGAGGTATACCAGGATGCATTATGGATATGATTTCAGACCAGAAAATGAAAGGTAGTCAAAAAACAAGCCAGATTTGAAACCAATAAGTCAGCTAACCCTGTGAACTCGGCCGTCAGGATTACTGGCCAGCTGCATAGCAATATATACCAGAAAGGCTGGTGTAAAGGCCCACCTATCTATCATCAATCAATCAATCAATCAATCAATCAACATTTATTTATATAGCACGTTTTCATACAAAAAAATGTAGCTCAAAGTGCTTTACAAAATGAATAGAAAAATAAAAGACACAATAAAAAAATAAACATAAGTCAACATTAATTAACATAGAATAAGTAAGGTCCGATGGCCAGGGTGGACAGAAAAAACAAAAAAAAACTCCAAAAGCTGGAGAAAAAAAAATAAAATCTGTAGGGGCTCCAGACCAAGAGACCGCCCAGTCCCCTCTGGGCAATAAAACTAAAACACTAAAACATCACTAAACTATCACTAAAACACTGTAGGCCAAAACAACAGCCTGCACACATCTATTACATTACGCTAATCTACTCTCTAAATCTTGTTGCAGAGGCATATACTCAAAGGGCCGCTACACCTTCCTGTCATCGTAACCTGGCTGGCTACAACACCGGCCTTTGCTATATAAGACTACACACATGATATACAGTACTGTCTAGCTACATTGCTATGCTACTTACACAAGTCACGCTGCATTTTGTAGCTGCCATTACACTTACGATCTCAAAGAGGTCAAATGGAAGGCTATGACTGGGAAATTAACAATTTAAGGGTTTGGGAAAAACAGACAGGGGTCAAAATAGAGTGAAAGCGAAAAAGAACAAGCCAGAAACACAAAACAAAATATGTTACCAAAACATACAAAAACTAACACTAAAAGTTTCACAGAAACAATTTTTATCTTCCACTAACATGAATTTCTTCTGGGTCACAGGACTGTAGGTGAAAGTCTATGACCTCCATTTGTGAATGGAGCCAAGGAGATCTTTATTGATCCAGATCATATAAAGGCCTAACCTCCTTTTCAGTGGCGAGACAAAATGAGATCCAGTACATGAATGTGGAACTGTGTGTCTGCATATTTTTACAGACAGGACAATGGTTCCAAAACCGAGTCATGTGACTGACCACAGGCATAGCAATAATAAGATAGATAGATAGATAGATAGATAGATAGATAGATAGATAGATAGACATGAAA
>JANRMT010027041.1:63558397-63600882 GCA_026402145.1 Polypterus bichir lapradei
TATATATAACCAGCTATGTTATGTGGTTTGGAGACAATGGCAATGACCAAAAACAGGAGACAAAGCTGGAGGTGGCAGAGTTAAAGATGCTAAGATTTGCATTGGGTGTCGCAAGGATGGATAGGATTTGGAACAAGTACAATTAGAGATTGCATTGGTTTGGACATGTGCAGAGGAGAGATGCTGGGTATATTGGGAAAATGATGCTAAGGATAGAGCTGCCAGGCAAAAGGAGAAGAGAAAGGCCTAAGAGAAGGTTTATGGATGTGGTGAAAGAGGACATGCAGGTGATGGATGTGACAGAGCAAAATGTAGAGGACAGGAAGATATGGAAGAAGATGATCCGCTGTGGCAACCCCTAACGGGAGCAGCCGAAAGAAAAGGAAGAAGAAGATATATACATATACATATATATATATATATATATATATCCTTTATAAATTAGGCAATACATTTACATGGTGTACATGAAAATCCCCTGGGGTGGATTGGTGTCACTTGCAGGATGGGTCCTTGTTTTCCATCCTGCAATGCTGGGATGGTCTATGACTTCAGCCGAAAGTAGATTATGTGGGACCAGTAAAATGAAGGATGTATGGAAGGAAGCAAAATAGCAAAATTCAACAAATTTTCTGACCTCATCATATTTGTCATGCATCCCAGGCTGGAGTGCGCACATTCCAAAATTCCAGGTTCCTTAGCAATGGCTGCCTCTCGTATCATTTACTGTGAATCTGCTGCTGGTACTACAAAAAGGAATGTACTGTAACGGGCAGCAAGCGTCAGCTCTTTAAGCCTATTGTAAGTCCCGTAATGGGTGGACAGGGGTCCTGACTGGGTTGGAGTGCGGTGTGCCTCACCCAGCCAGGAGGATAATACATGGGAATCATGTGTATGGAGAAGCAGCCTGGCTGTGTTGGTTTCCAGTCTTAATTCCAGTCAGGAGGAGGAGAAGGAGGTTGGGAGCATGCACTGATCCCAGTCAGGAAGTCCAAATAATGGATGAACTGGGGAAATCTGAATAAAATATACAGTTTAGGAGAAAGACCCATGCAATGACTGAAATCGGCTGGACTGGAGACAGACTGAGATGGAAGAAGTGTTGCTTATAAGAGAGAGAGGGTGCGGCCATAACCAGCAAACAGACGCGTAGCAGGCAGATGTGGAATTGAAGGAAATGTTGTGCAGTAAATTTAGATGGTGTGCTTCAAGGTGATAATTTCTGAGCCATGTCTCATGTATCTACAGTAAGTGTATTGATTTAGATACACTAATGTCAGTTAGTAGCCTTGATTGTTACAAATGAATGCATAAGTAAGTACATAATGGACTAACATATGTCAGCAATTCAAGAGTCACTTTGCTCTGATGACAGTCAGCTTGCACACCACTTGTCTCACACTTGGGAAGCACTGGTGCTCCCCAAATCACCCTTTGAAAATCGCTGGTGTACATTGTGTTCTATGTTGTACTTGGGTGAACAGTAATTCAGAACCCAAATTCTTAACATGAGAGTGCATTCAATTTTATAAGCTTGCTTGTTTAGCATAAGCTCATATATTCCCATACCTCACCTTGTTGGCATCTGACAAAGTTTTTCCTAAAGTTGCAAAAGGCATCTTAAAAACCTGCCTATTGAATGTGTCATATTAATAGCTTAGTTACAGTGAATTGAATGTCAGATGTCTTAGTTTTCATGCCTAATGTAGTAAAACATAGCTTCAGGCTATCCATATAGTTCAAACTGGTATTTATTGAGCATGCTATCACTATCTACAATGCTTGATACCCATGCAAAATGCCACCTCACACTGCTGTTTATAAATTGCCGAAGCCTCGATTTACTTTAGCTCAGTCTGTCCATCCATCTATTTAACATTCAGTATCTATTGAATATGTGTGTCAAATTACATTTAATAGAAAGACTATGGGCCTGAGTGGAATTTCAGTGGCCACAAAAAAAAGGAGTGGATCAGGAAGGTATGGAATTGAAGCTAAAGTTGTTACCAGATTACCTCTGGAGACAAGAAATTCAAACGTGGTCCACATGTTGCCAGGTTTACTGGGCTGGTATCCTGTCCAAAAATGTTCTCCCGTGCACTACGTGATGCTGGAATAGGCACTGAATCTCCAACCCCATGACCCTGTGTTGCGAACATAAAGGAAGGCTGGCAGTAGTGCAGAAGGAATAATGACATTCAAAGCTTCATGAAATAAAGGAAAAAAAAGAAGATAATGGGCATTTTTTCCCACTTGAATTCTGACTTAAAAAGGTAGGACGTTGCTGGTTATGTAACATGTCGGTGCTGTAGGTTCCCACTTGCATGAGTAGGCAAAGTGAATGGGGGCTTACATGAAGTGAAATTGTACAGCTTGGCTGCCTCGCTCACGCTGTGTGGGAGTGACCCACGGCACAGGGCTTGCAAGACTATGAATGCCTATAGATGCCTTTGTGCCTCTGTGTGTGTGCTTGTGGGTGGGCGGGTGTTTGCCTGTGTATTCCTCTCTGCCAGCCTGCACTTATATCCACAGAAATGATTTGCAGGCTGAGGCTGTCGTCATTGAAAAAAAAAAAATGAAAGTACAATTTAGACATTTTGAACAGAGTAACAATAGATGATTTGTCCATGAAGTTCATTCTCTGGGTTATAACTCAGCCCCCTGAACACTCTGACTCATTGTCAAGAAGGCCGAAATGTTTGGTTTAAAACATGACTGAAACAGCACAGAAAGGGATTCTAAGATGTTGAATAATAACACAGATGAAATAAAAAAAAGCCTGGTGATGGAGTGAGTGAGTGAGTGAGAAAGTGAGTGAGAAGAAGCTAAAGTTATCCTGCCCCCAGGGTTGGCTTTGTGTTTGTGCCTACTGTTGTCAGGACAGGCTCTGGCTCCCCATGTCTATGACCAGTCTAAATGACTTAATGGATGATGGGCACAGAGCACAAATTCAGTCACAGCATTGTGAAACATTCGCCAAGTTACTGTTTACCTCTTCTTTGGGGTGACTCCACTTATCATTTTCAGCATCTGTTTAGTCAAATTTAGAGCCACCAAGGGCTGCTCTACAAGTAAAGGTTGCACAAGAGGGGCTCGTTTGACATTACTTTTACTTCATGTGTTTGGGGGACTTTGCACAACAACACTTCTTCTTACTGTGACGATGTTCACCCTACAACAGAGGTGTCAAACTCAATTTTACTGAGGGACAAAAATAACATTTGAAACAACCAAGGCGGCACAGAATATTTAAACAAACAACTACTGCCACATTGTCTTTACAAACAAGACGCACTGGTATGTCTCTGTTCATCACCATCGTATATTTTCCTTCTTGTCCCTCTAGAAACTGCCTTGCTCTTTTATCAGCTTTTCTTTTCATTGCACATTGCAGCACGTTAGGAAAGCTACGAGCAGCCATGGGACTGAAATCAGCACTGAGTGAAAAAATTACGTCAGCACATAAAGTCGAGTGAGAACAGCAGTCCGGCCACAAGGAAAAATACAGTATGTATCTAAAACAAAGTACATCTGTTTACACCTACATTAATAAGCATCACAATTAGTTGGCACTTAAAAACATCGAAATAAAATGGGTGTAAAAGGCACCACACTGGACCACACTGACTGCATACAGAGTTGGTCAGAAGTGGGCAGTGACCACATTTTAGCACAACTGGAAGTGCAAATGTGTTTTCAGTTTACAAACAACAATCAAGTCAGCAGAATGACAATAGAATTGTGTAGGTTAGTGGAGTGGTAGTGGTCAGGTAAGCCACAGAAGAGTGGCCAGCCCAGACACCTGTACAAATGCAAGGTGAGTGGAGTGGCAGCAATGGCATATGTTTCATTCATAAGACTGTCACACCTTTGGCATCATGTTAAAACAATTTTCTTTTCGGCAGTGTGGCATAACACCCACTTTTCACATTTTCTTGTTGTGCCACTTAGGAATTCATTCTAACTACAGGTTAGTATAGTAACTGTGCAGATAAATGTGAGTGGGCATTGAAGATGCATTTTAATACCAGGTGTAAATGTACTGTAATACAGCTAAACTATAGATGAATGCAATCTATGTATGAAATACATGACAATGAGGTCTTTAAGAAAAATCACAATCTGTATGTAACATGTTTTCGACACTGATGAAGTGAGCTCCTGTAAAAAGCTTCAGTGTGTCTTCAGTTGGACAACCCTGCCCTGCAACATATTGATAAGAAAGTGGAAGTGCCTTTACTTGAATGTTGTTGACTGCATCACAACTCCTATTGGTCTGTTGAGTGGCAAGAGGAGAAAAACGAGTACCCAGAAATGATGATGGAGAATAAATGTTTGTTTCATTTGGAGTAGGTGAGCTTCATGAGATAAACATATCAACATCGCACTAGAAAGGAAAAATATGATCAAGTGAAGATGAGTGTAAAGAGTGTAGATGAGGGAACGGCGGGCCAACAAGGGGGTCAGTAAGTGCTAGTTGTTGTTAAATGTATGTTCTCAATTAGCACATAAGATGTTTGACAGATGAGAGGAGACAATTCAGTACATTATGCTTGTTTGTTTAGCTAATAGCTACAAATGGCTAAAAGTTGTCAAGGATTTTGCTTCAACTACATGGCTTGGTAGTTTACTCCAGATTGTCACAACTCTTGTGAAAAATTGTTTTCCCTCTTCAGCTTCATAGTTATTGGACTCCTTGTTGGGGATGATAGATATATCAATAGGATACTCTGCCTCACCATCAAAGCTGACAGATTTACCATTGTGTAAATCATCCAAAACTTTCACACTTGTCACAATACACCTGAAAGGTACAAACTTCAACTGACTTATACTGCATTTTAAGTCTTCAAGCAGTCCCTTGACTTTCATGCTAGATAGAAAAGGTGGTCATGAAAAACTGAGTTACATTATCTGCTTTTCTAAATTTTGCCTCCTAATCATTAACTGCATGTAATTAGAAATCTGAAATTCTCCTAAAATGAACACTTTTAAAAGAATTTTACTTTAGAAGGAAGTCTTCCCATTATTTGTAAATAAAGAGTGAAATGTGGCTCAATTTGTAATATTACTGCTGCCACACTACACAAAGCAGTAGCACAGCATTACAACAATAGCACAGAAAGGCGAATGCAAGCATAATATTGGCAACTGAATTCCAGCAAAACTTAGACATGAAATTACAATAAAAATAAAGTTTACATAGCTAATAAATAAAAGTGATAACACCACATGAATTATGTTCAGATTCTGACATGCTTGGGATGCTAGGTCATTGCCAAGTACACTCAATAAGACACCCACTCTCATTTACTCCAGTCACTTTACTGTTGCCACTTATAATGACCAGTAACTTTTTGGAATGTGGAAGGAAAACTTGGACACCCAGAGGAAAATAAGAAGAATATAAAAAATTCACATTGAATGTGATCGGGAAAGGATTTGAACTGGTGGTGTGAGGCAACAGCACCACTGCACTGCATAGCTGTGGAAATACACTGATTTTCAAACCAATAAAATTAGGCCAAAATTAAGAATCTTGCTTAGACTCATCTCCTCCCTGTAGAAACTGTTAAAATATAGTCCAAAGAGGAGATTAGTCTGGTAGTATTTCAGTACAAATCATGACTGCTCAAAAGAGTTCCAAGTAGCCATTCTCTCTTAACTTTCTGCAATTCTCTCCCTGTGACTGATAGATAGATAGATAGATAGATAGATAGATAGATAGATAGATAGATAGATAGATAGATAGATAGATAGATAGATAGATAGAACACTCTGTTATTTGCTTCCATTTGCTCATCGATAGTTACTTGGTTCACCCCTCAAATGACTCCACATCTGTAGTTTAGTGTCCTTTCCCACAAAAAGCTTCTGCAAGACTCTGCTACAGAAATACAAAGGTATAAATTCAAACATTGTAGAATATTTTTCTCTATTATGTTATGACACCTCTAAGATATTCTGACTTCAGTCTTTCAATGAAGCATCTTTTGGGTCTTCCAAGGTGTCAGATAACAATGACTGACTAACTAGCAGACATATGAAATCTTAATTTGTTTTCTGTAGGCCCATATTGTAAGAGCCTGCTACAAGGTGACAGTGACATCATTAGAACATTAGAACATTCTAGACGAGAACAGGCCATTCAGCCCAATAAAGCTCGCCAGTCCTATCCACTTATTTCTTCCAAGAAAACATCAAGTCGAGTTTTGAAAGTCCCTAACATCTTACTGTCTACCACACTACTTGGTAGCTTATTCCAAGTGTCTATTGTTCTTTGTGTAAAGAAAAACTTCCTAATGTTTGTGCGAAATTTACTCTTAACAAGTTTCCAACTGTGTCCCCGTGTTCTTGTTCATAGCAAAAGTTAGACCTCTTATATCATTGAAAGATGCTGAGAAATTAATTCACGCTTTTGTTTTCAGTCAACTAGATTACTGTAACGCCCTCCTCTCAGGACTACCCAAAAAAAACATAAATCGTTTGCAATGAGTGCAGAATGCAGCTGCTAGAATCCTAACTAGGAAAAGAAAATCCGAACACATTTCTCCAGTTTTGATGTCACTACACTGGTTACCTGTGTCTTTCAGAATTGACTTTAAAATTCTGCTTATGGTTTATAAAGAATTAAATAATCTCGCTCTATCTTATATATCAGAATGTCTGACACCCTATATTCCAAATCGTAACCTCAGATCCTCAAATGAGGGTCTCCTTAGAATTCCAAGAACAAAACTTAAAAGAAGTGGTGAGGTGGCCTTCTGCTGTTATGCACCTAAAATCTGGAATAGCCTGCCAATAGGAATTCACCAGGCTAATACAGTGGAGCACTTTAAAAAAAACTGCTGAAAACACATTACTTTAACATGGCCTTCTCATAACTTCACTTTAACTTAATCCTGATACTCTATATGTTCAATTCCTCATAATAACTATTCATTGTGGCTCTAAAATCCGTACACACCCCTACTCTCTCTTCTGTTTCTTTTTCCGGTTTCTTTGTAGTGGCGGCCTGCGCCACCACCACCTACTCAAAGCATCATGATGCTCCAACATTGATGGACTAAAAGGCAGAATTCTACGTGACCATCATCATCAAGCCCTTCTGTGAGAACCCTAAATCCAAAGAGGATTGTTTCATTTATGTTAGGTAGAATGCCCAGAGGGGACTGGGCGGTCTCATGGTCTGGAATCCCTGCAGATTTTACTTTTTTTCTCCAGCCGTCTGGAGTTTTTTTTTTGTTTTTTCTGTCCACCCTGGCCATCGGACCTTACTCTTATTCTATGTTAATTAATGTTGACTTATATTATTTTCTTACTGTGTCTTTTATTTTTCTATTCTTCATTTTGTAAAGCACTTTGAGCTACATTTTTTTGTATGAAAATGTGCTATATAAATAAATGTTGTTGTTGTTGATGAACTCATTTTAAAATAACGGTCTCAATCCACTGTACTAATTCCCTTCATAATTTTAAACACTTCAATCAATTCACCTCTTAATCTTCTTTTGTTTAAAACTGAAAAGGCTCAGATCTTTTAATCTATCTTCATATTTCAACCCCTGTAGCTCTGGAATCAGCCTAGTCGCTCTTCTCTGGACCTTTTCTAGTGCTGCTATGTCCTTTTTTGTAGCCTGGAGACCAAAACTACACACAGTACTCCACACGAGGCCTCATCAGTACATTATAAAGCTTGAGCATAACCTCCTTGGACTTGTACTCCACACATCGTGCTATATATCCTAACATTCTGTTAGCCTTCTTAATGGCTTCTGAACATGTTGGGAAATCGATAGCTTAGAGTGTCCTTTCCCACAAAAAGCTTCTGCAAGAATCTGCTACAGAAATACAAAAGTATAAATTCAAACAAAGTTCAAATTCTAAATGGTTACAGAGTATCCCTTTGACTGCTTTTCACTTTTGCTGGAAGAGTATGACCCAGATTTGTACCCGTGCGTCAGTTCTTGTAATTAGAGTGTACAATTACCTTTGATCCACGTTCACTGGACCCCATCCAAATCCATGTAAAGTACTGTAAGGGCTGTAAAATTCCAGAAAGGCTCCAGGTGAAAAGGGATAGTATTGCATATAATTCCCTATCAATATCACGTCATATGTCTGTGCTGCAACCATAGAGATTCCATCAAATAAAATGCAGTTATTATTACTTTATATTGTTTTATCCACAAGTTTGAAATGCTTCTCCTTCATAGTAAAAGGGCTGAAACCAACCCTTGATTTATCATAGGAAGAAAGAAGAAGGCTATAATAAAATAAAACAGTAAGAGGTGGACTGCTAACATTGGATGTCAAAAATGATTTTTTCGAAAATGACAGATGATAGAGTGAATGTGTCTAGAGTGGACTGGAGAAGTGTTCTGGACACTGACAAACACCAAAATATCAACCATAACCTTCAATCTTTTTCTTTTTTCAATCTGTTTCTTTAAGTGTTTCTCATTTCAGGATGTTGGATGTGTTACCGAACGTTTTAAGCACAAGGCAGGACCAGACACAGAAGAAGCTCTGCTCCACTGTAAGCCACACTCCATCAAACTAGGAGAGTGAATGAAGAGTGAGTGATGAACTGATGTGCATAGATACAAGATGTGGGAAGAAGTAAAGCATAAATGAACACCGGGAGAAATTGTCATCTATAGACAGGAAGGCAAGTCATGTATTTGCTATAAATATATATTGTGTAATCTACCACTGATACAGGATGTGAAATAGACAGCTATGTACGGTATGTGGAGTGTCCCTGTGTCTTCAATGCCACCAAAACCCTTGTTTTATTTTGTTTTATCAGACTTTCTGCTAGAGCCTAGAAGGTGGAAAAAGAGTCTCTTGTGGTTGTTGGGTTACTCTGTTGTGTTAACAAAGGTTACTGATAATCATAAATATGTCAGGACATCAAGAATAAGTAGTGCAATATTCTCTTTCTGCCACCTTTGAGAATATGGTAAAATGATAGGCCTGCTTTTGCTAATCCCCCCATGCACATTAATTTCATTTTGAGTGCAAGCATGCTACACTAAAGCTAAACCAAAACGGGAGTTGATATGACGTCTCCTGATAGACTCCGCTGTCTGAGGTTAAGTCAAAGAACATTATGCATTATGTGCCCTTAGTTTTTTAACTCAGTGCTGGGAAGGAGATAAGCTTAGTGCTTGGAGATTTCCTGATTTAATCCCCATGTCTCCCTCTGGCAATTTCAGGTCGAGCAAGCGTTGTCATGCAGAAATTCCATATGCGCCAATGTGTGCCTTCAGGGAAAGAAACTGATAGACGTCTGGCAGAAGTGAACTATTGTTCACACCTTTCCCAGGCATAATGCAATTTCCCAGCTGCATTATTTAACACTTTAGCTTATTCTTTTTTTTCAGTTTTAATGGATCAATAACATCAGATCCATATTAGCAAAGGTAAACTTCAACTCAAGGTTAGCTCGGCAAAAATAACATATTGAAGACGGTAAGCAAAAACATGTTTCTTGTTTTTCATTCCTTTTTTGCAGTAACAAATATCAGGTTGCCACACCTTGGCGCCACTTGAGAACCTGAATAAAATGGCCGCAGATGCTATTTTTTTCCTGTGAAAGTGAGTGAGGCGGCCACACCCACATGTAAGGGAGGGGCAGCAGAGGGAGTCTCGACTGTACTAATGAAGCAGCCAACGCCTAAGTGGCCTGTCAGAGCCTGAATAAACAATGCAGTTGCCACGGCTATCATGTGAGACCACTGCCCTTCTTAACCATTTCAGGCTGCAATTATACTATATAAATAATAAACTGTACTATATGAATAGTAAATTACACTATACAGAAATATATTTCCTCCACCTCCAAAGCACTGACAGCTCCTTTATACTTGTCAGTGAGCTCCTGCTATAACACACCACCCAAACTTGATCATCTTCTCTTTACATTTTGCATCATTTTAATGACCTAAAAAGTTTCATGCATTGCCGCCTTGTGGCATCTTGACACACTGCAACACTGACGCCAAATTTTCTCTGGAAAGGCCAGATTGCCACGATTGTGTTCAATATTTCTATCTCATCTGCCCTCCCATACCAGAGAAGTTTTTTAAAATAAGCATAAAATCTCTCTAGTCCTGAAACATGAAAATCACCCTTATGAGAAGGACCTAGGAGTCATACATAGTCAGAAGAGTCACACATAGTGGACTTGTCACTTTCAACCTCCATGCAGTGTTCAGAAGCCAATTAAGAATGCTATGAGAATGTCAGGTTATATAACACAATGTGTAGAGTACAAGTCAAAGGTGGTTATGCTAAAGCTTTATAACGTGCTGGTGAGGCCTCAGTTGGAGTATTCTGTGTAATTTTCTTTTTCTGGGCTACAAAAAAAAACTGAAACACTAGAATAAGTCCAGAGAAGAGCAACTAGGCTGATTCAAGGACTGTAGGGTATGAGTTATGAGGAAAGACTGAAGGAGTTGAACCCTTTCCATTTAAGCAAATGGAGATTATGAGGTGAAGTGTTTAAAATTATGAAGGGAATTAGTACAGTGGTTTAAGACTGTTACTTTAAATTGAGTTCAACAAGAACATGGGGGCACCGTTGAAAACTTGTTAAGAGTAAATTTTACATAATCATTAAAATGTTTTTAGCAAATGATGAGAAACCTAACGAGAACCTTAGGCACATGGAATAAATTACCAAGTGCTGTGGTGGACATTAGTACTGTAGGGGCATTCAAAACTCAACTTGATGTTGATTTGGAGGAATTAAGTTGATAGAAGTGGCAAGCATGATATAACTGATCACTCCTGCTCAATTGAAACTTTAGGGCATTTTATGCATTTACTTTTTGCAGCCACTAATGATATTGACTACAGTGCTGTTTTGTTTTCCATTGTAAGCGATGGCATGCATCTGCTCTTGTCCGTTCCAGGACAGGGCGCTGTTAATTACTTGGCCAGGAGGAATTAAGGAACTGGGAGACATTGTACTTGGAGCAGTGGCTTCCATGAAATGATAGATGGCAGCACACCCAGACCAGGATTCCCACACAGATACCCGCAAAGCATGTTGGGAATTTTAGTCCCATGGGGGTAGACTGGTTGGATTCTGCGGGGGTTGCCAAAGGGAGCTATTGGGATTAGTAACCCCTGCTTTGTAAGACTTCCAATTGACCTGGAAGTACTTCCGTCGGGCTATGCTCTAGCACCAGAAGTACTCCTGGTTACAAGAAAAAAGGAGCCGCTCTGCCACATCCATCAGAGCCAGGAGAAGAGACAGGCAACATTCGCCTGGAAGGAGTGGAGGAGAAAGAAGAAAGGAAGAAGAGAAAGAGTTGTAATTTTGTAGTGTGATATTGTAAAAGGAGTCTTTTATAAGGTATTTGTTAATAATAAACCTTACATTTTACTGAGGATTTGTGTCTGTGTGGTTGTGTTTGGGGTTGAGGGTTCTCTAGCACACCCTGTGGTTCACACCATACATGCTTCTTTCTGTGGAGAAACATTTGAAAAATGTTGTGGTCTCTAGGATCCTTTCTGGTAACATAACATGGGAATTGATAGAAGATGAAGCACAGCTCTGCCAGTCTCAGGAGCTGACTCTTTATGTAAAACACTTTCCTTTGGAACGCGTCATGCATGTGATCATGAGGAGTATCTCACGAGCTATGGTGAGGGGAAACACAGAGGGAAGTCTAGGGGGGTTACACACTCAGTAATGCTGTTTGCTTTTCTATCCTTATAGTGGAGGAGAGGACCAAGGAAGAAGCCTGATGTCACTTCTGCCTCATTGCCACTAGGCACACCCCTTGTTGTCCAACACATCACCAAAAGTTGGAATTCATTGAATAATCAACTTAAACAACAGGCAGAGCTCCAAATACACAAACCTAGAATCTCAGCTCTTTAAGGAGCCTTTGCGCCTGCCAATTTTTTTGTTTCATTTGCCTTTCAAACCTTGTACATTAAACAGGTTTCCTGTGGGGTCCCAGCCTCTCTTCAGTTTCTTTGTTCTTTATTCACAAACTACTTAAATGGAGGCAATGGCAAGGGCAGAAGGAGAGTTATCTTTGTTTTAATACAGATATATGAATAGATACAGTAGCTTTAACAACTAGAATGTGAAAAGATGGATTGGTCTTGACTGGACAAAAAGCAGAGCCAAAGAAAGAAGAAAAAAAAAATCAATAAAAACAACAATGAAAAGACAGAATAGGCAAATTAGATTGCAATCAAGGATTAGTAAAAATGTAGTCAAATGTTCAAAAGCAAAGGAGGATTTATCAAGAAACCTGTTATGATGTAGGGGTTCTGAAGCGTGTAGAATCCATTCCTGCACATGTTTCTCGTATGCTTTCATTTTAAAATCATTATTATTTTTTGACATTTGGATGTCACTAATTTGTATTTTGTTTCTGATCATGGCTCCCGCCATTTTCTATATTTCTAATCATGTTGTTCTTAACAGCACCATGTTGCTACCACATGACAATTGAAAGTTCCAAAACATGGCATCATCAGGAGGGGTACTTTTAGAATGACAGCTTGTTACTCATAGTGATGAAGCTTGTGGATAGTGTGATAAACCTCTGTGCATTTATCTACTTAGAACTTTTGCCTGTTTTCTTATTCTTTAGATTCCATTTACTGACCATTTTCACTTTGTCTTTTTTATATTGCAGAAGATACTGAGCTGATAGGTATGTTACTGGGAACTTTTAAATGGCACTGTCAGTTGAGTCTCAATGGCCAAATAATTAACATTGCCTAACAATGGCAAGAGAAAGGCCAAAAGGACAAAATCAACTTCTCCCCTCAGAGGCCTTACCCGACGTGACTCTCATAAAAACCTGTGAGTCCTGTGTTAGTTGTGGGTATATGCTTTTGCACAAATTACATTCTTAGTATATCTATATTAGTTAATTATAAGACCTTCCAAAACCTACTGTATGTCCAGGCTATAGTTTTTACTTTACTCATAATTATTAGCATTTATAATGCAGACTGGAATCATTTTATTAAAATTATGTCACATCTGTTTCTGTTATGATATTCCTCATTTATGAAGTAGTCTGTTTCTGACCTCACCAGTACATATGGTGACGTCCCAGAACAGCAACAACATAAAATATTGAAATATTTTTTCAAGAGGCACAAAAGTTACTGCTGAATCATTCCAGTAAAATTAACGGAGACTCAAAAGGCAAGCAATAGTATGTGGCACTGGAAAAATCCAAATAGGCCATAACACTAGCCAGATTAAAAGGAGCAAATGTCAAATATTCCGGTCAATTCTGTAAGTGACTACGTCTGCAACCCCAACTGATCTAACATGATCTGTAATTGTTTGAGTGGCTAAGGTAAAAAAAACATCACAACAAACCCAGTACAAACACCAAATAAACACCTTCTGCCACAAAACCAACCACAATTAAATTACTATAATACCATGTGCCAAATACCAAATGCAATTAAGAATGTATGCTGCAAACATTAAGTAAAAGAAAAGTATTAAAATGATGAAATCCGAGTTTTGCAAAATGTTCTGAAAACCTGGTGACCTTTTCAGGCTACCAAACCTCCTTACATTACAAAATCTGGCACTGAGACTTGACACTGTTAGGAATTTATTTGGAGTGGCAGAGGAACCAATAAAAAGAAACCTTCCTTAACAGCAATCAAAGCAAGTGAGGGTCAGTAAATAAAATTAAATCTTAAATTTATTTCAAAAGAAAGGATCTAAATAACCTAAATGTGACAATGACATTTACTACTTTTTTTCTTTTTAATTCTTTTAATATTTAAAAAGTTTGGATGCTAATCCACGTCTGTTGTGATGTGAAATTTTGCATACAAGTTGATAAATATTTTGTATGTCTTTATTTGTAACTTAGACAAAGCAATGTAATATTAGTGTTACATTATAGATAATCACAGCAATGGTTTGATAGTTTAAGAACCCCTTCCCCCCTTTAGGACTCTCTTTGTAATTTTACAATAGGGTTGAGGGGAAGTGCCTGAAATAAGTTTGGCAGGCAAGTGTTTCTCTGCTAAAGCCTCTATCTCAACACCCATAGGAAAGCCAGGCTGCCTAACTGGCAAGCTTCACAGAGGTAGGTATGCCCCATTGGTCTGAAGTATGGCTGTTTGGAACTGGCTTGTATCAGAAGCATTTAAGTACCATGACACCCTATTGGCTGTAAGGGTTGGACAGAAAACCTATAAATTTGCTTGCTTTACCTCTCTCTCTTACCAAACTGATAAATGACCATCTCACACCATGAACTGAAAAGGACAACACAATGATGAGCACAGCTCAGCAGCCATATTGAGACAGGCATGCGGACTGCTCTGAAGAAAACTCAACACAAAATGATGCCTTAACTAGAGACTTTAAGTCTGTGTTCCGCCTGAAACTACACATCAATATTTATCAGGTTGTATGGCTGCCAATATTAAAAATGTTCTTTGCATATTGTTATTATTTATGAATATTATCAATAATACATTATTTAAAGTGTAACTTATCTCCTTGTCTTTTACTACACTTAACTGCCTGTGGTTATACATGTAGAAGGGAAAAGTTATATGGTACAGTACCTTATAAACAGTGGAAAGTCTGTGAGATTTGAGGCATTCTGACAAAGGCTACAAATTAATAATACAAAAGGGGAAAGTAGAGCAATATAATACTCTACAAAGACAAAACAACGTCCATTGACATTCTTTTAAATGCATCGTGTCATGTCACTGTCTGAAATGTATTTGGCAAAGGAATCCATACCCCGCAAAAATATGGTGGTACAAATGAAAGTAATGCAAAAAACAGTGGCATCCATCAAGCAAATGCTCAACAAAATGATGGCTCATTGCTCTAAAAAATAACAATGATTAAAATAAGTAGCAAACAAAATAAGAAAAATAAAACATCCAAAAACAAAACAAAATGAATCAAGATAAGAAGGAACATGTTCTTAACGCAAACAGCATCTTGTTAACCTATTAGCACTGCAATGCCAATTGACAAAATGGCTCCTGGACAATGGAAGATTAACAGTCAGGCAAAACAATATAAAAAAACAAAGAAATGAGACCATAAAATACCTACAAAATGCACTCAATTGGCTGTAGGAAGTGACAACATGTAAGACATTCAGTTTGTTAAACACATTAATTTTGGGATGCCTGTTGTTTCTTGCACAGCATTGTCATATACAGTAAATCTCAATAAAGAAAAAAATAAGAATCAGCATAATGTGAAGCAATGGGGAAATACAGTATTGACAGTGCAATTTAGAGAACATTTAAATATCAAAAAATGCACACAGATACGCTTTCTTATTTCAGACAGGCAAAAAGAACATTATAAGCCTAGTCCACTATACAGCACTACTACCAAATCAAAATCAAAACCCAAAAATCTTAGTCAAAAACTATGTAGTAAAAATTTTGAGAACCAGAGACAAAATAACCAAAATCGTAATTTCTGGGAATATCCACAAACTCTAAAACGAAGTAAACATCAGATGCTGAGACCCACGTGACCACAACGCTGGCAACCAGGACTCGTGTTATACTAACAAGCTCACAGAATGATGTCGTCCATATAGAAAAGAAAATGCTAACAGAAATTGTATAAAAATAATTTACAAAGGCTTATACAAATTTTGTCATAATATTTAATTGGACAATTGAAATCTCCATGCTTAAAAACCCCCAAATAATTTGAAAATTGTTTTCTTATAATTAAATGAGAGCTAATAAAAAATAATAATAATACCTTAGTATCTTTATGCAAAAATCTCGATCTGTTATGAACTAAAGAGTTCTCAGGCACAAAGTCACAAAAAATACTCAGAATGCCCACTATAGGGGAGAAACCATCAAACCACGGCTAGATAGAAAAAGGGCAACATAAAATCTTTGCAAATACAAATAATTTTTTCTAAATAAAAATATATTTTTCAAAAATGCTGTATTGCACAAAATAGGCTACGAGGAGTACAACGGCAAAGACTATCCAAGACAAAGTCCCAATACAGTATACAAAGAATGGTTTAAAAAACAGAGCAAAAACAAAAAAGCAGCAACATACATGAGACAACTCACCACCTCCAAGAGCTCATTCAATGACCTGCAAGGAATTGTGGGTTTTCCTTAGCCTTTTTAGGACAGACGGCAGACCCTTACAATGATGGACTGAGGACCCCCTTCTCTTGGAGAACCACCCACAAGACACACAGAACGCAACAGTAAATCCATACAGTAGATACATAGAAACTAAATGACCAATAATCATAACATAAAGAAAAGAATCAAAAATGAAGAAAAAGAAAACTGCATTTTGAAACATAACTTATTCAATCTATATTGAGTAATTGACAGTCATAATTTGCCACAAAATTCTTTTCTTTCCCCTGTTCCCCATTGACAGTCACAGCCAGTAGACATCTACAATGTGTCATTCTTTTTCTTAAGGTAAGTAAACATTTGCTTGTTGACAAGTATGATTACATTTCCAAGAAAGATGACGTGCCATGTGCTTGTACATCATGATGTTCACCTTACATTTCAAATGACCACCTAGCATGATAGCACTGTATAATGCTGAGTCATTTAACTTTACTTTCTGAGGGTCTCTTTAAATAAGGCTCATTTTTCTTTCCTCCTTTTTGCATTTTTATGTCTTGTCCTGGAGGTCTACAGTGAATTCCTTTCCTTTTTAAGCAATGGCCCATGTGGACAATCGGGCTGTTGTGTCTCCCTTTTGTAGGTAAGGCACTTTGAGACTCTGGAGCAAAATGGGAGTAGTTTATAGCCAGAAGCTTCTGATTATAACCCTCAAGATATCATTTCTTTGTATTTTTTTAGGGGTGCACCCTTCACTGGAGGGGATATGTAACAGTTCGGAAAAAACAAACAGTTTTCATGCTTTTTGTTGAAAACCTTGAGCCTGAATGCGTGGCATATTTTAAAATTTAAGTGAACACTCGGACAGGATCTGTTTTGCACTTATGACTGCCACACAACATCACTGGAAACAAAGTGAGAACTTAAGAACCTTGCAAACCAATTACATTCACAAAGATCCAAGCAATAATTCAAAAAGTAATAAAGCAGGAGTGAAAAGAATGTGTTATGATGATTCTGCTGGGTCCTATCAATATGTCGTTTGCTTGATTTAGTCTGCTCATTAAATCCAGCAGTTAAAATTGTTTTTATTTAATTAAACAATAATTTCCATGATGATGGACACTCTGGTAAATATTAAAAACAAATATGCTCAGGTGTCAAAAAAACAAATTTTTTAAGTCATATCCTTGTTTGCCAAGTAAGAAGCATTTGCATACAGTATGCCTCATGGACTCCCTAATGGTCCTGCGTAGACAGAGAAAACAGCACCACATCACTCGAACGCTGACAAGGACACTGAGATATCAGAGTATGTATACAAGAAAGGTACTGACAAGATAAAAAATAAAGGAAAATCTACAGTGAGAGAAAAACAGTAAAACAAAAAAAATAAAGATTTGCTCTCTGTGGCCATCAGGTCGCTTAGCTAATGGCAGCACTGGCATTATCCAAAAACTCTTAATTCCTTTCTACCAACTATTCACTCAAATATCACTGAGTAAGGGAGGCCTTATGGATGCTGGAGTTGGTTGATCATCTGGACCAACAGTCACATCCAAACCACCACATCCTTTGTATTTCTCTTCCAACGATTTTGCTTCTTTCTTTTCTTCCAAAGTCACAAATACTCAAAAACAGTTCAAGACCCCAACAACATCTTCTGTCTCTGTTTGGTGTCCTCCTTCTCTACTGTAAATGACATTGCTGACCTGCTCTGCAACCTCAGACCACCACCTGTGCTCTGGACCCCATTCTTTCACAACTTCTATTGTTCATCTCTCCTTCCTTGATGCCCTACATCTCTTTTCAATGTTTCACTGACCTCTGGTATATTTCCTACTGATTTCAAGAAGTCTAATGTGATCCATGTTCTCAAGAAATCCTCTCTTAGCCCATCTGTTGGTGTCGTTGTATTTGAGTAGAGAGTACTAAAAGAAACACTATGATGTTCTTTGTGTGACTTGGCAGCCAATCCCTGTGTGGTCACTGTATGTCAAAATCTTATATGACAACACTGGGGATGTGTATACCTGAAAAAGCCTGTGCCTCAAATGCCGAGATTGGCACCTCATTTTTCCCTAAAGTGGTATCTGTAGGTGTTCCTGGCATAAGTCATGTTTAGAAGAAGGCGATTGATTCACATACTTAGTTTGTTTGTGCCTAATCAGGAGATAATTGGTTAATTTGCTTCAATCTTCAGTTTTGTTATGTTTCACACAGCAATCTTTCAAGTGAACCAGAAGTAACAATGAACACTTTTCACTGGGTAGAAACTATGTTTCCACATGAAAAATTGACCTGATGGTTTGAGAAAAGCTACACTTGTACACAATGGTTGCTGGTTCTCTTGTGACATGGTGGGCTGGCCTGTAATCGCTACAGTATTTTAGGAGGGCATTCTTTAAGTTGTCATAGATGAATACAAAACCTTCTAAGGAATTATCACCAGACGTCATGTGTACATGTGCATTTATGCAAGAAAACTCTTGTGGAAAGGAGGTAAGCTTTCACAGTTCCAGTGACATGGACAGCAGAGGCTTCAGCCTGAGTGAAAACTTTAACAAGAGAAGTCATCCATCTCTGAATGTTTTGCCTGTATTTAAAGGTTGTACATAAGCATGGGTGATTGAATTTATCTGAGTCAGACACGATTTAGAGAATAGGTCAAAAACTGCAGCATGGACCGTGGGTGTACAACTGGCAGGAGTTTATCAGGAAAAGGGTACCACAACTAAGACACAGGGCAAGACTGAGACCCAAAGGCAGACCCCATCCATGACAGTGAGAGTCATAAGTGGCACCAGGACAGGTTCTGAAGATGCCAACATCAAAACATGGACGCTTCTGGAAGGGTATACACTGAATGCATGCTGCATGCTCAAGAAAAAACAACATGAGAGTGTTGGGGTGAAAGTATGCAATGTTCACCCAGGATGTGAAGGGGCAGATGAATGAGCCCTGGCCATTTATCTAATAAGACAAAGAAAATGCAGGAGGGAGGAAAGTCTCTCTACCACTAGGTACCACACAGTTCCAGAAGGGAACAAATTCAATCTTGGAGGCCTGGTTCTTTAAGGATAACTGAAGACACAGTGCTGCAGGAAGACCAGGATTCACTATAGGGAATTCTATACTAGTACTCCAGAAATAAACAGAAGACCACATATGACCCCAAAGGTAAACCTGAGGCTTGGCTAGAAGTGACCCTGAGGTGGAATTTCAAGGCACATCATTAAGTGGAGAGCAGTTAACACTCAGCTAGCAGAAGAAAGAGACTGCAAGGTACGGGGAAAAGAAAAGGAAAGATTGGATGTCTTGAAGGTTGTTTAGTTGTGGTATGGTGAAAGGTGTGGCAGACGACCAGGGACCTTGCCCCACCGGGATGCCTGGACCTGGGAAGGACCAGGAGAGGGGCAATATCTCCCCTGGGTGCAAGAGGGCAGCTCCTCCAGATTTCATCAGGGGCCCACAGATACAGAGCTGGGGAGCTCAACCCTGTGGGGACCCATGGCCACCACCAGGGGGCACCCGGATGGTCCTGGAGTCCTGGAGGACAGCACTTCTGCCACACCAGGAAGTGCTGCTGAACCAGGAACTGTGTATGCCCGGAGTGCTTCTGGGTGCAAGGGCAGCACTTCCGCCACACTAGGAAGTGCTGCCAGAAGACCATCACCGAATACCTGGAGCACATCCAGGGTGGGATAAAAGGGGCCACCTCACTCCATTCGAGAGGCCAGAGTCGGGTGGAAGAGGAAGGAGCTTGCGAGAGAGGAACAGAGGTGGATGAAGGAATAAGGACTGAGTACATTGTGGTTTGTGTGCGCTATTGTGTGTTGTTGTGTCACAAAATAAACACCCACCTCAAGGTACGTTAAATAATGTAAAGGTAGGTCCCAGGAATTAACAGTATTTTCATGACTTTCTGTTCATTTGATTCTTCGCTTTCCTACTCTTGTATCCCACCCTGGTGTTATTTCTTTATTGCCTTGTTTGTATTATTTTTAGCAATCAGTGATGCTCACCAAATGTTGTAAGGGTTGGCAAAAGATCCAACAGTCCAACTGAAACCAATAATTGGCCATCTGAAGCTTAGCTGATTTTCAATGACTTGGTGGTGGTGCAGAAAGGACAATTTATATACAATTTATATATAAAGTAAATCTCAAAACATTACACTTATCTAATGAGAAGGACAGGATAGTTTTAGAGAGAACAGAAAAGACACAGGAGGTGGCAACAAGAAGTCATCCATATTATTTGCCATGTGGTGTTGAATGAGAGAAAGCACATATCTTGCTTTGCTGAAAGTCAGATTTTTAGTCATATTTTTTATGCAGCAGAGTTAACTGCCATTGCACATTGTTACCCAGCAACCTCTCGCTATTCTCAGTGTGTGTTGCAGAAGCAACGCCTACACCAGCATAGCAAACACATACTACAAGTGTATGTGATAGTGAAGAGCTGTTATGAAAATGTGCTTTTAAATTGTCATGCCGCATCCTTTGGACATACAAATCACCATACCTGTATGTCTTGAACAGGGAGTTTACCATATGTAAAAACATGGAGGTCACACTTTGCTTGCAGATTGGGCTAAGGATGGCACTGTGCTGTTGAAATTTGAGGTTTTATTTTATTTCTAAAAAGCACAACCTGATTCTAAACACCATTCTGTAGCATGTTTGTCTCTTCATGTTTTCTCTATCTGGATATGGTATAGTAAGTGCCTCCCCTGGAGCTAGCATAAAGAACAAAGATGTTCCTGCTTTGTGCATTGAAAAATACAAAGCAGTTTATGATCAAGTAAGGGGACTTAATATGTTGGTCAGTAATGGTTGCTAAAAAGAAACCGATGGATACTTGAAAGGTTATGCTTCAGCAAGTAGAATGAGAGTAAATAAAAATCTCCGCCCTGAATACTCAACACTTTAGACCAATGGTTCCCAAAATTTTCATAATTTTATTTCCATTTTCAATTCAATGGGATAGGACGCAACATCTGGCAGACCTGATGCAAACCAGTAACTCACTTATTAATAACTGTTTGAGGAAGCCTCTACAAATGGTTACTAGATGGCACTCTTCAATAATTAAGTTTCTCAATAGTTTAACTAGTTTGTCGAACTTTCTCGGTACTTTGTATTCATATATAAATACAGTAGCTGTCGGTCTTAGTGTTGAAATCATTTTCGAAGATTGTATCAACTGTAAATTGATGTGATTAAGCCAAGTGAAGTTTTTGAAATATTTCTTCTCATATGTATTTTTAAAAAGGTATCGGTTTTTACTAAACAGTAATAAGCGTTGTGAGAGTGAAAATAAAAAGGGCACACCGTTAACTAGACTGTGAAGAAGCACAGCTATCGATGACATTTATTTGGACTTTGGTTTTACGTTGACAGAAGTCAATGGTGAAGAGAGGCTACAGTGTGTACTGTGTAAGAAAGTTTTGGCACCAGAGTGCATGCTACCAAATAAGTTAATAAAACATTTTATTTATATAGCGTCTTTCCAATGCTCACGTTGAAAAGCCATTTAGAAACCAATCATCCCAGCATGGTTAGTAAATCTCGTGACTACTTTACCAGAAAGTTAAAAGAGTTAATTAAATCAACAAAAAGGTAGTTTTTATAAGCAGGCATCAATACCAAGCAATGCATTGCTAGCATCTTACAAGGTAGCACATAGAATCGCCTGGACTTCTCTCATCCATGCTGCCTGGCTGGCTCGTCCTCTTTCTTTCGCCCCAATGCCGTACTCTTGCTCTCCAAGCCTTTTTCCTTTCCTTTTCGCCTCTTTCTTTTTCCCTCTCCTTCTGTGCCGGCCTCTTCTTATATGGCTCCGTGGATGCAGCATCTCAATCGCGTCCAATTACATTTTTTTGTGATCTTAAATACAAGTTTTATTTATTTTTACTTAACCCTTTAAAAATAACTATTGGGTATTTCACAAATTAGAATTTGGGGGGGGGTTGCGCCTTGGGAAAACCTGGATTCAGCAAGTGCGCCGAGAATCAAAAAAATTTGGGAACCACTGCTTTAGACTGTATCACAAAGTCATGAATAGCCAACTCTAAAAACTGTTACTCATTATCCCAGTCAGAGCTCATCTCGGCAGAAATTAGTGCAGTGGAAGATGGCATTCCATTGGAAATTGAATCACAAAATTAATAGCAGCCAAACTGAGTATGTGGGAAGAAACTTGCAAACAGAAAGTTTGACCCTCAACCCCAAACAAAACAATAACATTAATAAAATACTACTAGATATAAAAATAACACGTGTGATTAAAATCAGTTGCATCCAAAATTGGAGATCCAGTTTACATAAAAATATGGCAACCACTGCAGAGTACAGATGACAAATGAGAAAGAAATCAATCCAAAACAGGAACAAAGGAAGGATCGTTTGGTTCAAAATTGGCCTCTAAGGCTAAAACTTGACAGCTGGTAATGAAACATCTACTGAACATGTTATGATGAGGAGTCATATCGGGTCCTGTAGAAAATCGAACTTGCAAGAAGTGGTTTGACCAGGGATGCATAGATCTTTTATTGAGCTATACAGCTCTAGATAGATGACAGGATCTTCAATAATGTACTTTTGTGTCTGCTCTTTTTTGTTAAGGTGCTCAGTGCAGTGTATTTTCACACTGTTTGTTACAGTTTTCTATCATTTATTCAAATGTTTTTCAGTTTCATTCAGTTTTTTTCAATTACCTTCCCAATTCCTGTGATGTCATGCAAGTGTGGCTACATGTGAGAGCGATGCTATGGAGCAATGGGTGTCACATATGAGTTTGTGTGCCAGAAAACTGTAACACAGCATGTACAGCTGTCAGTAGGAGATTTTTAAAAGAGTTTTGTTTTTGAAAGAAAATAACTTTGCTTTGGGACTAAAAGAAAATAAAAACAATGTTTTTGGTTTGGAGCAAAAAGAACACAGGCCATTTATTTTTGGAGTTTGTCTTGATGGTTTAGTTTGTGGAATTCTTAGCTTTGAAATGAGCTCTGGACTGAGCAGAGATTCCTAGAAAATGAGTGTCAGGTCTTTTTTGTCCTTTAGAGCTGAGAACTGCTTTAAGTGGCACCTATCTTTTTCTTGTATTTTATCTTCTCCCTATGGGGCAATTTCAAACTGTTAGCATCTTTTTGCTTTGTGGGAGCTTTTGCTTTTATACAAAAACATATGCCCTGTTTCTTACTGGCAACAGCCAACATTACTGAGTCAGCCAAACCAGCATTGTGGAGTACGTTCTGTTTAATCTTGACATTTAGGTGTTGTTTTTATGCATCTCTGTCCACTTTACTGAGTCTCACACAGCTGTATGGTCCACTGAACACAGCTGCCCAGTCACTGCTTTGTTTCTGTTTGTCCCATTGATCTTGCTTGTGGTAGCTACCTCTACCTGTACGCCTCTGCTTTGCTTGTAAAGTCCACTGAACAAGACCAGACAGCAACGTTCATGGTCCTGTTAGTGCAACTGGCTCAACCCACCTGTCTGCCCACTTCAACTAATAGACAAAAGAAGGATGTGGGCGGCCGTACTAAAAACAATTTGATTTTTTGGCTTTTGACTCCTAATTGGTTTTGACCTTTACCTATTCTTGATAAAGTTTATAGTTAAAGCTTTATTTTCGTGTTTTGACTCTCATTGTGTTAAGTGATTGAGAAATTGAATTCTGTAACTTGAAAAATATAAAACCAACAATCCATCTCAGCTTTTCAAGAAAAAAAAATATTGTTTTGTTTTTATCTGCCTGACTGGATTGTGTTGCTAAACTTTCACTTAAATTTTCAAAGAATTAAACACACCTTTCTTATCCTTCTGAACCTAGGCATTATTCTTTATATGGAGAGATGTTACACTAGTGTAATTGGCAGGATCCAAAGTCTCTCCATTGTCTTTGGTTATCCTACAAGAGAAGAAACTCACTAGGAGACTGTCATAATCTAGTTTTTAGATCATTCTATAATCATTCTTTTTTGTTATTTTGCTTATTGTTTTGTCAATTACATCACACAATATCATTTTGTTTAGTCGATTCTGTCATTTTCTGTATTTGTCAATGTGACGGTAGTGATATTCTTTATAAAAACGGTGCCACTGCCATCATGTCATCCGTAGCATTATTATATGTGACATCATCACGCCACTTTATTTAAGACAGCAGCAATCCTAGCTTTGGAACAAATCCCTCTGTGCTTCACAGTTTCTTTCAAACAAATTAATCTTTGTTTAGGACTGTAACCTTTTTGACCAAGAATCTTTCCACTCACTTTGAACATGAAGCAGATTGTTTGCCTTCCTATGTACTCACTCAGCCAGTTTAATCAACTCTGCTAATGTCTTCTCTCTTTGAAATCCTCCAAATTTCCCGATCATGTTATTCACCTTCTAATTTGTCTTTTTGTGAGTTAAAACAGAAAGTTAGGAAAAAGAGCAAACTAAAAATGTTTTCAGAAATCAAGCAATTATAAAGTGAACAGAAAGCTGTGCAAAAACAAATAAACAAACAACTTTGTTTCAGTAACTGATCTTAGAGATGTGAAGCCTGCTACAACAAACGGGCAGTGTCTATGCTAGTGGACCTCTAAGGCTTTTGAATTCAAACCTTGAGGTTGTGAGTTTGAGTCTAGCTACTTACACTGTGTGACCATGAACAAGTCACTTCACCTGCCTGTGCTTCAATTGAAAAAACAAAAGAATTGTAACCAATTGTATCACAAATGTTGTAAGTTGCCTTGAATAAAGGCTTCAGCCAAGTACATTAATAATAACACTTCAATACCTGTCAAAATATTTCTGTTCAGACTACAAAACCCTCATATTCCCCACTCTGAATGTTTTTCATAGGATCCACTAAACTGCAGAAGATGTATGTATCAATGCCAGTACATATTTAACCATCAACCACAAACATATGCCTCAGCCAAGCAGAAACCAAAATTGTCATTCCTGCACACAACCAAAATTAAATACCCTTGATGATTATAAATGGCTGAGCTTAAAAACTCTGAACTTTTTTGGAAGAGAACCGATCGGAAAATCACTCTGGTAATCCTCTACCTTTGGTAGGCAGGACAGGGATTAGTGTTTAGGAGAAACAATCAAGTGTCTAAGAAAAGGGGCAAGGAACCTAAAGTGCCCACTGTATTTAGAGATTGGTAAGGTGGACATTTGTAGTCAATCCCAAATAAGAATGTTTTAATGTTACCGGCCCTTTGCTGGAGTTCTGATCCTGCCTACTCTGCCATTAAAGTAAAGTAGGTGGCCTTCATTGCCTTTCGGCACTGTGGCCGCTGACAATAACTACATTTAATTTCTTTAAATCCAATAAACAGTCGATAAACAGAAAACCTCACTCCAATGTGTTTCTTTATTTTCACTCAGCAGAGATGAAGCAAGGCTTATTTGCCATGAAAACATATTAAAGCAAGCAGCCAAATCAGACCAAGTGAAACTTTTGACGTATACAGTTTGTCATTTGTTTGCTTTCTGGCTGTGGTTTTCCATCAGTTAGACAGGCCATTCTGACATTCCTCTGTGTCAGCTCATTGTTGGGTGTGTTTCTAGGCAGGGTGTGTAATTCAGTCTTTAACATTCTGACAATACGTGATCAAATGAGTCATCAGACACCATTGACGAAACTGTCTTGGACGCTGCAGGCATCAGCACTAGGTGTACTGAAAAATGTCTTCAAAGATCACTCCTCCCTTGGCAGCTGGAAAAAGCACTGTGGATCAAAATGGGAAGTGGCAGATCAATAAGCATTGGACTAAAACAAATAGTTTAAAATCATTACAAAGCTTGTGGCTCAAATGACTGTGGAGTTTACACATTCTTCCTGTGTCATTTCCAGAAGGCGAGAGCCATCTGAGAGGAACACCGCACGACGTGCCAGTCTTTAAATGTGATTGTAGTGATCCATCAAAGAAGCAGACATAATGGTTAAAAGAATGCCTGTTTAAAAGAATTCACTATCCAAAGATAACTAAAAGGCAGACAAGAGGTTATACACAGAACGGCAATAGATAATGTGGGAAATTAAAGACTACGCTCACATTACGAGTCTCATTGCTCAATTCTGATTTTTTGTTCAGATCGGATTTGCCTGTTGTGACAGTTCACACTCATAAGTACAAGTGACCTGAATCGAACTGTAATGTGAATGCATCTGTCCTCTGAAACAGCATCTGGATCACCAACAACAAAAAACGTCCTATTTGTGAGACAACTCGTGATATCAAAACCAACAAAATGAAAGCACTAATAGTTATTGTATACATCTCATTTTGCTCTGGAGGAAGGCAAACCGTTTGCCAGCTGTACATGTTTTCGCAGCTATTACTGGCACTGCTGTACCAAGAGATGTATGGGTATGAGAAAAGAGCCAGCAATGGTGGGACCATGACTGTTGTCACAGCTGTAGCTCTCCTCCCTTGTTGTTTTGTCACTTTGCCAGTGCTAGCTGATGACACAGCACTCAGCCCATGATTATAGGTATAAAAGCACATGAATTCAGATCTAACCATTCTCATAATTGTTGCACGGCCAAGAATCAGATACGCATCTGATCTAGGACCACATATAAAATTGATCCAAATCTGAATTGAAAAGATTGCATTTCTGTGTCCACACTGCCTTAAAAACATCAGATGTGTGCCACATTAAGACAAGAAATTGGATTTGAGTCACTTCAGTCTGGTAATGTGAATGTAGCTCCAAAGTCCAAAACAACCCAAAACTCCAGGGACAAGGCAAGGTCAGAAACACATGGACGATAGAAAAGGCAACACATCAAAGAACTCTTGATAGGTAAAACTTGAATTTCTGAGGAATACTACCACCTTTCAGAGTTGCCTATCATGTAATTGCTTCACAATAAGTGCTGCTTAACAATGGGCACTAGTGGGAGAGACCAAGGGAAAAAGGGATGCAAATGGAAGACCTAGTCCCATTCCTGAAAATTCATGCATTTAATTTTCTTCTGGGTGTACTGCTTTTAGTCCTATATCTTAAATGCACTGACTGTAAAAAGGGCAGTCATTAAAATGAATTCAAGATTGATGGCTTGGAGAATGACCAGAGTCAAAAGGCAAAGCAAAGGTCAAAGCCAAAAACTCAAAAAGAGGGAAACGGCAAAGAAAATCATAAACCAAAAAGTACAGTCAAAAGACAGAGCTTTGTTTCAAAATAAAAGCAATCAAAGTCCAAAGTAAGTCATATGCAAGTTTTTTTTTCTAATCTCAGGTCCTCAATATTTTAGAGTAACCTTTATACAGGTGTGTTGATGTGGTCACAAATGGTGTGGATCTTGGTGTTTAATGAGAAATCCCTATGGAATTAAACAATGCAAAACCAACAAAATAGCAATGCCATTTCCAAATCAAAGCGACACTGAAAAAGATTGTTAAAAATATCACATTTCTAACCCGAAGCTCAATATTCTGACTGCAGACTTGGTTAGGTGATAGGTGTTAGACTTAGGTGATACAACACCAAATGTAGTATTCCAGCTTCAGGGAAACCCAAGAAAAACAAAAAAGAAACTCAAATTATAACAGAGAATCATATTACTAAAGACACGAGTGTTCAATTATTAGGAGACTCTTAATCGTCAGCATGTCTGGTGAGGGTTTCCTGGTGCCCTGTTCAGGAACAGTTCCAATCTTGGTTTGAAGATGGCAGTTAGTGAATGGATACCACACTCTGCTGATGCAAGAGCACATACCAAAATGTTTGCTTTTCCTAGTATGAAGCAAGTAAATCTTAGTGCTAGATGGCGTGGCTGCATCACTAATCATTTGGACACAATAAATCCAGGATACAGGTTCAAATTCTTCTTTGTGATTCGAACCTGGCCACCTCACTTGCAATTTTTTTCACTGTATGCAGAAACTGCAATCTTTATATGGTGTCACATTAAAACTGATTGAGTGCTTGATTTACAGTAGCTTTGAAGAATTAATGGTATTTGCCTATCTCCAAACATTAATATGTCCACTACTGCATTCCAGTTCCATTACAACAATGTAACCATCCATCCATCTATCCACTTGACATTTACTTGCAGGCTCAGCTGTAGTGCAAAAGACAGAAGCAGTCATCCATGTCAGCAGCATTTCTGCAAACTCTGATACCATGAATGCAAAAGCTGTTCTTTTTTTACAAGCGTGACATATGGAGCGGCATTACCAAGAAACTTCAGGATTGGCAGTTAGTTCCTTCTACTTATTCAAAGGCATCCACCAAAGCTGCACAGTTATGCAGACATTTTTATGTGTGAATGATTAGCTACACAGATTTTTCCATTAGTACATGAGAACACTTACAGTAATTTCTGCCTGGTAACATGTAGAAAACCCTCAACGCCTACTTTTATGCTGTATTCCTGCTATTTTGAAGTTAAGGAGTTGGCAATGAACATAAAATATTGTTAGATGTCCAAAGCTATGCCATCGTCCACCTCTGGCAGTCTCATCTGCTTCTTCCCCACTGGCGTCATGCTGCTGACTCACCTCCCTCACAGCTTCATTCTGTGCTGTCAGATGCTGCCTGTCTCGTCACATCCGTGTACTCCAAATGTGCCTAACTATTTTTACTCGGATGGGCCTGCATCACTTGCTCTGATTTTCGTACTCCCAGAACAGAAGATCCTGAGGCATATGAATAAGAACTCATTCATCAATCCATTCATTTTCATTTTCCAGGCCAGTGCATAGCAGCAGCAGATGAAACGCCTTTTATGATAAAGCAGACCTTTAATAATAAATATTTGTTGTTATAGAAGTATTGGCCTCAACAACCATTAAAACCATTTCAAAGCTGTACATTTAGTTTAGCGTGACATTTATATTCTTGCACGTTAAAGGCCCCACCAGCTCCTCAACATTACAGGTTTTTAAACTTCTGGCATGCCTTTAGGTAAAGGGATAGGGTGAAGGAATTTTAACAGATAACCACTGATGGGGGCAAGCATCATCTTCATACCTGAAATACAGTTCCCACACCCAAGTACTCTAATTCAGGGTTGTGGGAGGCCAACGCTTATGCTGGCAGCAGTGGGTGCAAGGCTGGAAATGGACCTGGACAGGGCACCAGTTCATTGCATGGTCGCATGGTGTACCATCACACTCACATCTTTGTACAAGTAGCAGCTGTAAAGCAAAGGAAATGTCTAGGGAGAGGAGGTCTGAGCATTCAGCTGCCGTCTCACATCACTTTTCTCAAGAAGTGTGGGCTCCAAGATTTTTGTGTAGTTTAAAGATACAGTAGCATCAGGTGAGGTTTTTATCTTTCCTCTCATTGGAAAGAACCTGTTGAGCCTTGAACAATTCAAGAAGTCACTGTGTGTTAATTGTATGTAAAGAAAGCCCAGCTTTTGTGACCTGTGAATAGTAATGCTACTTTTTCTTATTAATATTGTGTGGTCCCTTATTAATAATTTATAACTGTGTGCCTTATGACAGACTACAACCAACTGCAGGGTTTGTTCTTCTCTTGCACCCAGCACTGGTGGAATATGCACCAGCTACCTATGACTAGTTAGAAAATGGGTGGATGGATATAACGTGTAATTACTCAAAGCCATTCAGAAAAGGACACTATTAAGAACAAACCAAATGAACACCCATCTGTCCTTCTGTTAATTTTCCAAACATAAACCAACTTTGGGCTCCAAAACCCCATCCTGAAAGCTCTAGGCACAGAGCAGGAACCCACCCTGGATGGATGCAGGTCCATCGCTGGACAAACTCTTAAATACAGAAGAAGGGTAGAATTAACCAACAACTTAATCTGATGTACAGGGATGAAATGCATGCCAGACTTAGGAAAATGTGCAAACTTCACTTACAGGGTCATCTGAACCCTGTTCCTGCACTGTTCATCTGTTTGATCCTACTGATCCAGTTCAGTGGTACAGATACCAGAGCCCAAAATTAGGTGCATTGTGGAACCCAACCCTGACATTTCAATGAACAGGCACATTCAAAGTACATACCTACCCTCTTTCAAATTTGCTTTCATTTGACTGACTATGTACCACTTTGGGATGTGAAATGAAAACTGGAGTGGCCAGCAAAACAGTCACGTAAAAACAAGGATTCTGCACAGGTCGTCACATGAAATCCAGGAGGGTGGAGCTGTGGCCACCATACTTTCCCAATATTTTGTTCATTATTGTTGTTTGTTACCCATGGAAGTACTCCTGATAATGCATGCAAAATGCGGTGCTGAGGAGTATCTTGGGTAAAATGCACTAGAAGATAATGCTGAGCTCACAAAAGAAGGGGCGAAGCAAAGCTCAAAGAGGAGTGGAAAAAAAAAAAAAAGAGGCCAGTAGTCCTATGAGGTGTCATTTCTCTTTCTCACTGGTGACAATCAAGTCTGTCACATCTCGGCTGTCAGCTTGTCTATTGACTCCCGCCTGAAACGAGCCGAGCAGTTGTGTGCTTTTTATAGACTCTCTAGGGCACACTGCTGTTCCTGCAGCTCAATATTCCATTTGCTTTATCTCCTTCGCGCTTTCATTTCTATTTTTCGATGTGGTATCTGGGGCAGAATTTGAATTAAAAATAAAAAAATTCAGCATCATGGTTTAGCAACCTGTACTGAGAGACCTCAAAGCAAACATTTATTTATACTGCAGAACAGACTCTGAGTCTTCATAGCTCACTGTTTTTAGAATCCAATATTTTTCCCTGGTACACTTATGTATTTTTTCAGTGCCTATAAAAAGTACTCAATCTCTTGTCTTTTAATCATTGCTTTGCACAATGATGAATTTCAGTGATAATGTGGGATTTTCAATTATAATGTACTGTATATGGAATCTTTGAATTAAAAAGAAATGTCTAAAATGGTAGTAAAAGTAAAATGCTACTTGTCCTTTAAAATCTAACCTAAATAAATAGCAAAAAATGCAGATTCCCTAATTGTCTACCAGGCTTCCAGTCCAGGACTGCTTTCCATGCTGTAGGTAGTGCTGAAAATTAATTGTTGGATGAATATCTGAATATTCATCTTACTTGAGTAAAGTCTTTTATGATCAGTTTCTGACAGTGCTGCCATTCTGTTTTATTCTTCACTGTAGCATTGCTCAAGGTCAACAGCAATTGTCCACTTTCATGCATGGTTTTAGTCACTGCACTTCCATTAGATGACCCAATGCTATTAGACAGCAGGGAAGCTTTCCTCCTAACGTTTTTAGTCATTCATGCATCCATTTTGCTTTCTCTCTTGTCAGACCCTGACAAAGAGAAGTATCCCCTCCAGATCATCAAAGTTCATGAATGAAACAGGAAAGTTTGGAAGTTTTGCAACACTGTCAGGAAAATTGGCTTTGCAGGTGATTTCACAATTGCAATACATAAAACTCACTAATTTTCTGTATCTGTGTAAAGTTTGTAAACTGTGCCACACTGATAAAATCAATACTATCTATGGTCTAGTATCCAAGGAGTGCTGTTTGTTTTATAAAAATGTGACAAGCTGCAAATTTTTCACACGAAGACACACTAAAACTCACCATTGAGGAAATCACTGTGTTTCCTCCACAGTACACAGCATACAGAAACTTAGCCAACATTGCCAAAACCTTGTGACGTAGCAACTACTGAATCCTAGTTGAGGATATGCACACTTCTGGCAATTTTTTTTTTAATTAATAACTACAGATCTTTACTTAAATAGTATATGATAGACAGATAGATGTGACATTAATGCATGTAAACACTTCTAGAGAGATATTAAATTTTGCACACATTGTTTTGCTCATCACTATGAACGAATTTCATCTTGAGATCATCAATGTTACACTTGCATCTAAACATTCCATTTTGGTCACATCAGACCATCAAATCCTCTTGCTTCTCATCTCAAAATCTTCTGCTTTAGTACACTGACATCAATCTCACATTGAATAAGATGGGATTAATGGGATTAATTGTGTTTTATGTGAAACTTGGGGAGAATTTTTTATACCCGCTCCTCGATTGGAATTTTTCCTATTATAGATTTGGTTTGAAGATCTTTTAGTATGCTTGATTAGATACTGTAGGATGTACATATTTAAATTTAATTTTAAATTTGTGTAATAACCTTCTCTGAGCATGGGTGGATGACAATTACATTCTAAATATAATATGTATAACCAGAGCCTATACAGTTATGACATAGGAGGAATAAAACCCTCCAAAGTGGCACTAGAAAAAGGGAGATGCCATGGAGTTCTGGACAGAAAAGGTGCCACTGAGGAAGATATTACCTACAAAACCAGAGCTAAAGATTACTGGATCAGAAAGGGGCTATATTAAGGGGTTGGTAATGATATCTGACCATACAAATGGATGTGCTTTATAGTATAGACTCATAAAGTACATGTGGCAGAAAGTGTGGAGCAGTGCCTAAGGTTCTTGGTCAATTCTTACCTCTGCTGCACTGTTTAAAAATGAATGTAAATGAATACACTCGCTGAACAAATTATTAGGAACACTCGTATACCTGCTTATCCATGCAATTCATGTGGCAGCAGCACAATACATAAAATCATGCAAATACAGTTGAAGAGTTTCAGTTAATGTTCTCATCGAACACCAGAATGGGAAAAAATGTGATCACAGTGATATTGTCTGTGATGTGATTGTTAGTGTCAGACAGGCTGGATGAGTCTTTCTGTAACTGCTGTTCTCCTGGGATTTCCACAAACAACAGTCTCTAGAGTTTACTTGAATTGACCCAAAAGCATCCAGTGAATAGCAGTTCTGCAGATGGAAACACTTTGGCACTTTGTTGATGAGAGATAATAGAGGGGACTAGTTTAAGCTGACAGAAAACTATGCTAACACAGATAACCACTCTGTCCAACTGTGCTGAGCAGAAAAGCATCACAGGATACATTGAACCTTGAGGCAGATGGGCTACAACAGCAGAAGACCATGTTGGGTTTCACTCCTGTCAGCCAAGAATAGAAAGCTGCGGCTGTAGTGGGCACATTTTCACCAAAACTGGAGAGCTGAAAACTAGAAAACATAGCCTGGTCTCATGAATCTCAGTTTCTGCTGAGGCACACAGACAGTAGGATCAGAATTGAGCACCAACAGGATGATTCTATGCCTTGTATCCAAAGTGCAGGCTGCTGGTGGTGGTGAAATGACATGGGAAATATTTTCTTTGTACACTTTTGGCCTATTAACACTCATCAATCATCCTATGCCATAGCCTATGTGAGTATTATTGCTGACCATCAGCATCCCTTCATGGCCACAATTTACCCACATTCTAATGGCTACTTTCAGGATAATAATGCACCATGTAACAAAGCAAAAATGTTCTTCAGCTAGTTTCATGAACATGAGTGATGAGTTCAGTGTTCTTCAGTGGTTTTCCCAGTCATCAGATCTGAATCCAAGAGTCCACCTTTGCAATGTGGTAGAACAGGAGATTCGCACATGTCACAATCTGCAGAAATTGTGCAATGCAGTAGTGTCAGCATGGACCAGAATCACAAAGGAATGCTTCCAATATCTTGTGGTATCCATGCCACTCTTCATTAGATGTAATGGAGAATGTGATTTTCTGTTAAACTGAAAGAATTCTGGTGAATGCCTTTCAGAACTTTTAGATCTGAATTAGGACCCCATGCCCTCTTCTTGGCTTAAGACTCAAGCGTTCTAATTCCCTGTCAGAGTAAGTTGTGTGTGTGTTAGTGAAATGAAGCACCTGATTGTGTTTCTCAGCTTCTCAGTGCAGCTCCCAGATACACAAAAAAGTTCAGATCATTCTTAGTAGTGTACTAAAGAGTCTGTGCACAACATCCCTTGATTTACATTCAATAACTTAAATAACTTAACCGAACATTTTAATTGGGAATTGCTAGGAGGATAAGAATGTTGTCTCAAATGTACTCATCTCTCTTGTATAATTTATGTTTCTATTCCCTGTATATAACATTTTGTATTTTTTAGACTAAAACTGAAAATCCAGGGTTCCTTAGTTTTCATCCATCTTTGCCATTTATTACTCTCCCAAGATATAAGACATTAAATTACAAAGAAGATAACCCTAAAACAATCTGCATGCATTCTGCCTTAGTTTTGCAAAGTTATTGACATCATCAAAGAAGCTGATAATTATTGTGGTTACTGCCACAACAAAGAACAAAAAATAAGAACAGTCCTCCAAAAATATAGAAAAAGACTAGACTTTCCATAAATACCAGCTTGGGCCCCAGGAATAGGTCTCACTGTAGGCAGCCTAGCCCCAACTCAAAAGGTAGGATTCGACTTGCAGAAAAGAGGCTAAGGCTGTTAAAAGTTCAAAAATGCCAGAAAGTCAAATAAAATGGAGAACATTAAAGCCATTAAATCACCAACAACTAAACAAAATACTTAACAAGAGTTTATTATTTAAAAAGAAGACACAAAAAGGAAAACAGAACACAAAGTGAACAAAAACAGATGTGTCACTAAGGCAAACCTAAAAACAAACTGTTAATTAAGGTAGCACTGGCACTGGGATGCAATGTAATTTGAATGGAATGACAAGAAGAATAATCATTTAAACAGTCATGAGATCATAACCAAAAGACTAAGAGAGGGTTCATCAAAACCAACTAACAAAGCAAACAGGTAGTACATTATCGGAGTCCATCAAACTTGGATAATTATAGTTCGATTACACCAGTCTTTAAAACATCACATAATTGACATGGCACACTTGACATCGGGGACCGCTCTCTGCAGCGTCCACAGCCATGAAATAGTTATCACAAGAAAAAATAGTGGTGAATGGAATTAAAAAAAACAAAGAATTGTTAACAAATAATGTCCCTAAAAACATGGGAAAAATAAATACATTTTCACAAGCAAAAGCTTAGACAAGTGAAGAATCTTGACACAAACAAACTCAATATTCCATAACCAGGAATCGGTACCTTAAATGAAAATGCAAGGATCTAAATCCCGAAAATTCACAAATAAAATCATAAGAGAAATTACGTGAATTGAACTAAACAATGCCAAAGCTGAAGTGAGAATTTCAGCTTCTCCTTAAATACCTGGGGCAGTCCACTAGCTGCACCGTTAGGTAGTCCTGCCTCCTTAGGCTCCACATAAAGGAGGCAGAGCTGATAACAAAAAATATTACACACAACCTTAGCATAATACAAAAAATTAGAAACACACAAAAATAACACCATATTAAATAAATAAAAACATATAGAACAAAACCAACAATTAATAACATAACATTTAAATTTATACTTAAATAAAAACAAAAAGAATGAATAAACAAATAAAAAAACAAAGCCAAAACAACACCCTAACAATTTCCATGTTGTTTTTTCTCTTTTTGAACTTCTTTACAAATCATAATTGAGATGACTCACACAAAATTGCCCCTATAACACAGGTCCAATGCTCTTACACTCCTCCGATTTCAAACACCACACAAATATAAACTGCAAAGCCCTACCATCAATTCAGAACAGAGAGGGTTAAGCGCTGCTCAAGTTTTATGCCTCCAGATTCCCACCACTGCTTGACATCCTCTTCAGCTTGACCTCTTTTGGCCTCAGGCCTTTTATCTATGTTGTGACAGAATCTCAAATTCCCTCATGTCTTTGTAAAAAGCTGGACAAGAGGTCCACCATTAATAGCCTTGGGATGGGAGAGCCCCTGCCTTAATTATCCTTTTCAGCACTAGCTTAATGAGCAAAAGAGAGGGTTAAAAAAGCTAACACCCAAAAACCATAAATCAAAATAATTAGGTAAGAACTCAGTTATGCATATTTTATATTCTATTCAAAGTCCGTACTGTTAAACAAACCAATCATTCAACAATCCCCAGAGTATTGCGTCTCTGTCAGTCACCCTGCTCTTTGCCAGGACACGGCAGTCCCTGCTCTTTTATGTCATTTGTATCCTGGCACTTCAAGGACTGCAATAATTTCTAGTGTACACCACTTTTTTGCTGATTTAAAACAAAAAAGGATGTCATGCATACCCTGTCCTGCTCAGCCATTTCTTTAATAGGGTCAGTGACCTCAAGGTGAGCACATAGATTCAGTGCTTCGATATGCACCCTACATACCTTCCTGTCTTCATCGCTCTTAATCCTGATGCCTCAGGATGTTTTCCTTTGACAAGCCTGTCAAAAAGCAAAAGAAAAAAAAACTATTAAAACAGGTTTAGACATGCAGGGCAGCAAAGCATTGCTTTGAATGCTGTTCTTTGTGCTGTTTTATGATTTTATAAAACTTTCCCAAATACCACTACAATAAAAAAAAAGGGAACAAACATCTGATTGCTATAACACGTCCAGACCAAAGTTGCCTTATTCAGGCTTTAATGCCTTGATCAATAAGAAGAGAGAGGCAGATTCAAACATTGCCATATATAAAAAGTAAGCCTTGATATTGTGGTCTCTAAACTGGTTTTAGCATCCACAGCACATAATAGCACACATTTGTCTGTTCATTCTTCTTGTTTTTAATACTCACTAGTGAAACACAGGAACCTAGGTTAGATATAAACAACAGTAAACTCTCTACACTTGTTTATAATGTAATCACATGTCAGACAGACATTAGTATTTTATACAGCATATATACTAGCTGTGGTACCCATCTAAGACAGGTTGTAATCGAAATAATCAATGTAGATCTCAGCATATTCAGATTTACTATTTACAGTGAACAATCTATTGGAAAGTATTTTGTAATGCAAACAGTAATAAAATGTATTGCACTTTTCATTCCAACATGTGACGCATCACAAATATTAGCTCTGCTTTTATGAATACAAATGGCATATAATAGAGTAATAGCAACTGGACAGACATACAGATGCACACTTTGTTATAGTATATAAGTTGATTTGTGTACGTCCAGCAATTACCCTATGTTGGGTGTATTCAGTGTTAACGTTTACAGTGCACCATCTATTGGAATGTATTTTGTAATGGATGCAGTAATAAAATACATTGCATTTTCTATTCGAACAGATGGAGCATCACAAACATTAGCACTGTTTTTTCAATGACATGAACAATAATGTAAATTCAAAATTTCTAAAAAGAAGACATGTGATGCACGATTTTTGTGTTGGTCACACCACCTGTCATTTCCATTGAATCACTGATGTGGGATGTAATGTTCCATCTACATGGCCAAAACTAAACAATACTCCAAATTCATTCGCATCAGCTGAACCGTTTTGGCACGATATGTGACATGGTTTTGGATGTGCACGAGAAACCCTGTTTCTTAACAGAACCTTTAAAAGGCATTAAATTCTAGATTTTAAATGTAAAGGGAATTTTAAATTGACTCATCAATTTTAGAGTGATGCATTTTTGCCTGCCTCATCCCCTTTACTTCTCAATTACATTTTTAAAACATGCTGTAGCCTGGATTCTATGTTGGTTCATCTTCATTATGCAAGCAAGATGTCATTAAGGCCAACATTTTTTGACATGCCATACAGCCAGTATTTTAAGTTGGACCAACAGAAACCTACATGCAAAATTTAGTGAAAATTGGTTCAATCATTTTTGTGTGATTGGTAAACATACAAACAGACAAGATGCTATATGAGGGTTGAAATGAAACCTTTAGTGATTCAAATGGATAAATAACATCAAACAAAGCCAAAACAAAATCAAAAGACAGACAGAGGATATTACGATTTCACTTATACAGACGATTTATAGTAGTAACTGATGGACAAAATATGATGGTGTGCAGTACAATTATTTTGGCAGGTTACAGTCTAACATCCAGTCCTTCAGGAGACAATGGTAAACTACAGTGAGAAGTAGGCATTAGTATTTTGAAAATTGTGTTTTTTATTATAAGTGATCACACATTACTAATAATTCATTAAACTCTCTGACCATAACTGCACCTCACAGAATTAGGGGGCTACATGTCACTCACTCACACTGCTTCAATACTGAAGTCTCATAACAGTTTTGAGATTAAAACTGGCATGAACTTCGATAAAGAGAAAAATAAACATCATGTATGAGTCTACCTCGTTTCTGTATGCTTAACAATTGATCAGGCTATCTCTTTATTTTTTATATTGTGCCTTGCTTGGCCACAACCTTAATAATAATAATATTAATACATTTTATTTCTACAGCACTTTTACAGTGATTCAAAAGAGTACAATAGGAACAAAAGCACAGCAAAGATTGCACGAATAACACAGGAAACAAACTATTATCAAACATTAAACACCAAAGAATTGATAGATACGTAAGTTCTGATTTAGGAAATCAAATTTGAGCTTAATTCTACCATTTTAAGATTTGCCCGGTTATTATTATGATTTAGAGCTTTGTTATATGTTATAAAAACTTCTGCACTGTTTATTTAGCTTCATTTTGATTTTGATCTCTTATTTAAATTTTTATTGTTCCTTTGTTGATTTTGTCACTACGTTTTGCTTCATGGGTACAGTCATTTTGAATGTTTTTGCTGTAACAATTCACCTTAGCTACCTCATGATGGTTCGAAGTCATGACGCATGACATCACATACACAATGGGATTTAAGATAGCTGCATGCTACTGTTAAAGTCCAAGATCCTGGACTCTATAAAGGACTTTATGGTGTGTTGTTCTTGCAAAATAGTGCTTCAGCTTTTTGGACTTTCCATCTTATCATTTTTCCTGTCATTTTTTTCCCCTCACATTTCACTTCAGTACTTCTGATTTCATTATAATGACTGGCTGTGACCCTAGCACATTAAAAGACCATGTATATTTGGCTTAATTTCCCAGTCATGAGCAATATCCCTTAACCCTGCCTCGCTCTTTTTTAAAACACAACAAATAACTTCAGAAAACGAATGAATGTTAATTTATTTTTTTACTAACAACAACCATTTACTGTAACTCAAGCCTCTACAACCTTTCTGCTAAACCTTGCTGGTAGATGCCACCTGTCACATTAAAATTAGTTTTTCAACTAGAACAAAGGTAACAGATAAAAGTTAGTTTAAAATAAAATTCTGCACAAAAAAGTATTTCTTCACACAAAGAACCACAGATAGGTGGAATAAGTTGCCAATTTGTCTGACAGATAGTAGTATTTTGGGGGCCTTCAAATCTTGACATTTTTGTGTCAAGTGAATGGAAATTGATGAGGTAGGTTAGGCTGAATGACCTGCTCTTGTCAAAACTTTTTTTTTTTTTTTTTTTTTTAATTCTAATTCAAGGGTTGACATCAAAAGGCGAAAAAGGCAATACATGCCACAGTCAGTGTTAGGATCCATTATTCAAATGTCATAAAGAAACTAAACAAACGTAGTCTATACGGGGGGGTGAAGCTTGACAGAAATCACCCGAGTGTACACTTCTGGAATTTTGCTACAATGTGCTCTATAGTAGGACTAGGAATTGTGAGGCTGGTTCAGTGTGTAATAAGGTGTTGTGAGTTAAGAGGCTCATTCCAAAGGAAATGAAGCCAGGAAATTAAGGACCTAATAGAAGATATAAAAATGAGTAGATTGAGAGCAGGCTAAGGTATCATCCAAAGAAACAAAAATGAAACCAAACTAAGTAACTACAATCGGCATGTAAACAATCATTAGACAGATACCAAGCAAAATGGTACTAGCTGACTTAAATTGGTTAATTAATAAACTCTTTAAATTTAAGGAACACTATTTTATCCAAAGGGTTTACAGTTATCCTCTCCTCTGAAGCCAGCCTTTTGAGTTTGGTAGCAGGTTGCCCATGGTAAGGTCCGTTTCTGAAGGCAGTAAAGTTCTTGTCTTTCTTCCATTTATTATGCGGTCTGTTCCCCTTTTTTCAGTTTATTGTCACACAGGAAACCAGTCCATCATAGTGCCCATTCAAATAAACACTTATTAGGCCAATTTAGAATTGCCTAACTTAGAATTAGGAATTAGGTTAGAATTGACCAAGCACACAAATCTTTGGAAATGTGTGAGGAAATATCAGAAAAAAACACATACATGGAAGCAACTTGCAAGCTCCACACAAACAGCAAGCATATATAGGATTCAAAAGCAGGACTTGAAATCTGTGAGACAGCAGAGCTAAACGCTGTACCACCCAATACCACAGTGTGCTTGGAGTAATATAGTTTATACCGTGGAAAAAGTATGAAATATCTAAAACGTTGGGGAATACAGAATGAAATTCTGTGCTAAAAATTAAACAAATTTAAGTTTTCGCAAATAAAAAGAGACACTTTGCTTGTTCGGCTCCTGTTACAACTAATTGATGAGATTTTTGCATCCTGTTGTTTTTCAGGGTAAATAAACAAACCTTTATTCTGCGTTAAGGTCATGAGCAAACACCTCTGTGCTGGATGACCTTCTCAAGCATTAATTAAATAAAGCAAATCTCACCTTGCAAAGCTCTGGCACTCAAGATGAATCCTTAACTAGTGGCCTTGGCAGAAAATTTGCCATGAAAAATGATTACATCAATGCCCTTCAAATGTGCAGGAAATGTGTGACCATTACACAAATTAAAACATACGGTGGAAGGTAGCTTTGCATACTAAACCTAGAAAGGTAAATAATTTTATATCGTGTGAAATAACGTCTCTTTTAAGCTCCAACTCATTTATTTGTCTGTTTCCAGTTCCCAATGTGCTCCAGCTGGCATCATGGCAGAACAATTTAACTGTAGATAGTGGTGCTTAGATGGGTTTGGATAATAAAAGAGGCTCAAGCAGTAACTCAACTTAAAAATGGGACAACCCAATTAATGTATGCATTTGTACGTTTTTTTATACCAGCTTTATCCAAGGCCTGGGACACAGGAGCCATATCACATTCTATCAGCAACAGACAGAAGAGAAGAATCATTGCGTGCACAGTCACTGGGATACTTTGGCAAAATCTCTTATGTAGTTGTCATGTGATGAGAGAATTTGGTGTAATAAAAATGTAAATATCTCAGTGAGTTCTCTGACATTCTGTCTGGCAGCCTCTTCAAAAGCCCCAGTACGTGTAAACTATTAACTGTTTTCCTAGTCTTAACCCTAACCCTAGAAACATACCTGCACTAATTCACCCATGACATTCTTTATGGTATTTTCGGACTCAGGGAGGTCTAAAACGTTGAGATTCATCAAAATCGAGCAGGTCTCGTCCGATGCGAGAGATGGACGTCTGAAGTGGAGCTCCGCTAGCAGCGGTGTTATTTTTCATATTATCTGCTTATTATCCTGAGATATCCTGTATTTATTCAACCCGAGAGGGACTGCTACAGTATATGTAAGCACATATAAACATGGCCAACAAGAAGGGGGGTTCGAAAGAATCGAAAACTAAAGCTACACCCAAGCTACGATCAGCAAGCTCCAGTTCAAGATACGGCCTTTCAGAGACAGACCTGGATCAGATGGGTGAAAGCACAGACTCCTCTGGACCACGGTCCGCTACATCGTCGCCGGCTGAGAGCGAAAAGGGGAGCGAAGGTGCGATCATGAGTGCAGATTTGGATAGCTCGCCGATCGGAGAAGATCACATGAAACTAGAAAGGGCCTTGAAGTCCACGGCTTCAATTACGCAATTACGCGAGCCGGGAGCAGCGGGGACACCGACTACAGCAAAGTCTGCTGCTTCATCTACGGTACAAGAAAGCACAATTGAACTGTCTGAACTAAAGGTGTTGCTCGCTGAGCTCACGCAAGATATAAAGAAAAGCGAGAAGGCTAATGAGAAAGCAAGGGCAAAGGCAAGCGAAAAAATGAGACAAGATGTGAGACAGGAATTGAAACAGGCAAATGAATGGCTGCGACAGGAATTCCAACAGGCAAATGAAAGGCTGCGACAGGAATTCCAACAGGCAAATGAAAGGCTGCGTCAAGAGGTGCAACTTGAGCTTCGACAGGTGCTAGGTAAAATTAAAGAGCGCATTCAGGAAAACTCGGTTAAACTGAGCACGCTTACTGATCAATTGGAGGATCTCAAGGAGACATTCACGAATCGGATTGAAATGGCCAAAAATGTAGCTGCCAGTGCCGAGGAAAAAGCAGTAAATGTCAGCTCCGAATGCAAAAAACTTGGAGACAGACTGGCTGCTTTGGAAGATGGGAGTAGAAGGTTTAATGTCAGAATTGAAGGTCTGCCTGAGAATCGAGAAAGTTCAAACCCTGTGAAATTCGCAGCTGAACTTTTTTCTAAAATAATCGGGGATGACTTTAAAGCAGAATCTGAGATAGCAGCGGCTAACCGCGTACGCGGATCAAACACCGTTAGACCCCGACCAAGATCTTTTATAGTTCGTTTTGAATGATTATCATTTAAGCTAGAGGTGATGGCACTCCTCAGAAACAAGGAAGATATTATATATGAAAATAACCACATTCG
>JANRMT010027041.1:63600892-63649129 GCA_026402145.1 Polypterus bichir lapradei
AGCATATATTCTAATATATTCTCATTATTACTTAGTATTACTAGGGCGCTATCTGTTTATGTTTTATTGTGCTTAATTATTCTTTTTCCTCCTTTTTTTTTTCTCTTTTTCTTTTCTAATTATTTCATCTCTACCCTAAACGAGACTGTTCAATATCATACCCTTGGTTTACTGTTATTGCACATTTTTAACACCATCCCCCGGGTTTATTATCTGGGTGTATCATCTTAATGCACTCAAATTGCTGAAGACTATATATATATTTTAAGTGCAAAACTCTTTTTTTTTTTTTAGAGATATCTCTATCTTTTAACCCTAAAGCGCCGCTGCATTGGGGCTTGTTTTGCTTTGGACGTGCTCTGTCTCTGGGTATGTCAGAGGACTGGGACTTTGTGAAGTGGGTTTTAGCCTCACTTGGGGAGGCAAAAAGGGAGGGTGGGGGGTTAAGGGGGGGAGAGAAAGAGAGCAGGCCTGATCTATACCTAATCTATCCTCTCAATCTTTATAATTATAATAAGACTATAAAATGACATCAAAAACTCAGAATCAATGTCTCCATGATGGAACAGTTAACTTCGTAAGCTGGAATGTTAAAGGCCTGAATCACGAATTAAAGAGAAAGAAAGTACTCTCTCACCTAACAGGTCTAAATGCTAAAATAGTATTTTTACAGGAAACCCAATTAATAAGCAAGGATCAGTTCCGGCTGCAAAAAGACTGGACTGGCCAAATGTTCCATTCTAGTTTTACGAAGAAAACTTGAGGTGTGTGATTTCTCATACATAGAACTGTACCATTTGTAGCATCAGATGTAGTTTTGGATCCTGAAGGGAGATATGTAATGGTCATGGGAGACTTATCTAACTATAAAATGATCTTGATAAATGTTTATGCACCTAATGTTGATGATAAGGAATTTATACAAAATTTATTTGCATCCATTCCCAATCTGAACACTCATAAAGTTATAATGGCTGGGGACTTTAATTGTGTTCTAAATCCACTTTTAGATATGACTTCCTCCACAGGGGGAACGGCATTTAATACCGCAAAGATAATTACAAAGTTTATAACTGATCACAACTTATCAGACCCCTGGAGGTTTTTAAACCCAAATTCAAGAACATATTCTTTCTACTCACCAGTACATCATTGTTACTCAAGGATCGATTACTTCTTTATAGACAATAACTTCTTGCCTAAGATTAAATCTTGCAAATACGATGCTATTGTTATTTCTGACCATGCACCTATGATCTTGGAGCTAAAATTACTAAGCCCCATACACTCACCCCACAGATGGCGCCTCAACCCGCTTCTATTAGCTGACGAGAATTGTACTGAATTTATATCCAAACAAATCAAATTCTTTCTAGAGACAAATACATCCCCCGAGATCTCTGCAGGAATACTCTGGGAAACTCTTAAGGCCTTCTTAAGAGGTCAGATTATCTCATATCTTTCCCACAAAAATAAATCCGAGGCCAAGAAAGTAGCAGAGATAAAAAGCAAAATTATTAAAATAGATGAAGAACACGCCAGACTACGAAGCGAGACTCTACATAGGAGAAGGCAGGCTCTACATTCGGAATTAAACCTCTTGACAACTAAAGAAACTGAACAACTAATCTACAAATCCAGACATCATTACTATGAACATGGGGAGAAAGCTAATAAGCTTTTAGCTCAACAAATTCATAAGCAAGAAGTGCGCAACACAATCTCAGTAATCACTAGCACGAATGGAGATAAAATCGTCGAACACAAAAATATAATGCACACTTTCAGAGACTACTATAAATCCCTATATACTACTAAGTTTAAGTTAGACAATACACAATCTAGTGCATTTCTGGATACATTACAGATACCACAAATAGACGTCTCTAGTGTGGAGGAACTTGATAAACCTCTGGCGTTATCAGAATTACTAGATGCTATAAAGTCACTCCAAGGCGGGAAAGCAGCAGGCCCTGATGGCTACCCTGCAGAATTTTACAAGAAATTCTCCTCTCAGCTAGCTCCCCTCCTATTAGCAACATTTACAGAAGCCAGAGATAACCAATCTCTTCCACAAACCTTTCGCCAAGCACTAATCACTGTCTTTCCAAAACAAAATAAGGACTTATTACAATGTGCATCATACAGACCAATTTCACTTCTGAATAACGACGTTAAAATACTCTCTAAAATCTTAGCCAGAAGGATGGAGAAAGTGCTCCCCTTGGTAATATCACAAGACCAAACTGGATTTATTAGGGGCCGGCACTTATCTTCCAATCTTCGACGCCTGTTTAATGTAATATACTCACCAACTAAATCAATCACCCCAGAAATATTATTATCATTGGATGCAGAAAAAGCATTCGACATGATTGAATGGAAATACCTTTTTACTACATTGGAGAAGTTTGGGTTTGGCCCAAACATTTGTGCATGGATTAAATTACTGTATACTAACCCTGAAGCTTCAGTTTGCATCAACAACATTTGCTCAGACTACTTTAAACTAGAACGTGGCACTAGACAAGGATGCCCCTTGTCACCGCTGCTGTTTGCGATTGCCATTGAACCACTGGCAATACATTGTCGAAATACTGATCAGATAAAGGGGATTAGCAGAGAAGGACTGGAACAGAAAATCTCATTATATGCAGATGACATGGTACTGTATATATCAGACCCAGAAAATTCTATGCCTGCAGTCTTAGCAGCACTCACAGAATTTCAAAAGATCTCTGGTCTCAGAATTAATCTGAATAAAAGTGTACTCTTTCCAGGGAACTCTCAAGCATATAATATTAGATTAGATACCCTACCTTTTATCATTGCAGAACAGTTTAAATACCTCGGGGTAAACATTAAAAGTAAACATAAAGCTCTATATCAACAAAATTTCACCGTCTGCATGGAAAAAATTAAACAAGACTTGCATAGATGGTCAACCCTTCATCTCACACTAGCTGGAAGAATTAACACTGTTAAGATGAATATTCTTACTAAACTCCTTTTTTTATTTCAAAACATCCCAATATACATTAATAAATCATTCTTTAGGCAACTAGATTCAACAATAACCTCATTTATTTGGAATTCAAAACATCCACGCATCAAAAGAGCGACCCTACAAAGACAAAAGGCAGAAGGCAGCATGGCTCTACCTAACTTCCAGTTTTATTACTGGGCAGCAAATATACAGGCGATAAGAACCTGGACACAAAATAGAAGAACATACACAGGCTTGGACCGCAATAGAAGTAAAATCCTGCAGTACTTCTTTGTATTCCTTGCTCTGTGCTCCAATAAACACACGTTATCGGCAATATACATATAACCCAATTGTGCTCCACTCACTTAGAATCTGGAACCAATGTAGAAAGCACTTTAAGACGGAGAAGCTTCTATCTGTGGCACCCCTGCAAGAGAACCACCTCTTTCAACCTTCACAAACATATGCAGTTTTTAATATCTGGAAAAAATTTGGAATTAACTTGCTTAGAGATCTTTATATAGACAACATCTTTGCATCCTATGAACAATTACATTCCAAATTTAACATTCCAGCTACACATTTCTTTCACTATCTTCAAATCAGAAACTTTGTTAAACAAAACCTTCCAGATTTTCCTCATCTTGCAACCTCATCCATGCTGGAAAAAATATTGCTCAATCTCAAGGACTTAGACTCCGTCTCTACAATATATAAAATCATTTTACAATACCTCCCTTTCAAAGATCCAAGAGGACACTGGGAAAAACATCTCTCAATTAATATATCAGAAAAGGAGTGGAAAGTAGCACTGCAGAGAATTCACTCAAGCTCCATATGCGCAAAGCATACAATTATACAACTTAAAATTATATATCGAGCACATCTGTCTCGACTAAACTAAAACTCTCCAAAATGTTTCCAGGGCATGATCCAACCTGCGAACGTTGCAACCAAGTCCCAGCCTCACTAGGTCACATGTTCTGGTCCTGCACCAAATTAACATTATTCTGGACCAAAATTTTTAATTACCTTTCAGATAGGACTCACAATCCCTCCTAACCCATTAACAGCTGTGTTTGGTGTTCTTCCAGATGGGTTTAAAGCGGAGAAAGACAAACAAACTGTGATTGCATTCACTACACTTTTGGCACGCAGACTTATTCTGATAAACTGGAAGAACCCAAACTCTCCTCTTTTAAGTCAGTGGGAAACCAATGTGTTATATTATTTGAAGTTGGAAAAAATCAAATACTCAGTTAGAGGATCCGTACAGACTTTTTTCAAAACATGGCAGGATCTAATCAGTAATATTTTAAAATAAGTTCATAAAGCACAGAGAATTTATTAATTTAGGTATGTTTACGAGCCTTAAATTTAACGCCGTTTGGCTTGCTCTCTCTCTCAGAGGTGGGGATCGATCTGTTCTTAACTTCATTTTTCTTTTTGTAAAAAATTGATTGCTTTGTATGGATTGTAATAAAATTAATAAAAAAAAAAAAAAAAAAGAGATTCATCAAAATCCCAAAATTAATTTTTTGGAGGATTCCAATACTTTCCCTATACTTTGTATACAAGAAAGTCAGGGAGGTCTAAAACGCGATGTTGAGTTTTCGATGAATCTCGACATCTTTGGACGATTCCAATACTTTCCCTATACTTCATATATGAGAAAGTAAAAAAGGGAGCAAAGAACTGAAATAGAGTAAAAAAAAATCACAATTACCATAATGTCAGGAGAGCGTATATGGAGAAGTGGACCTTATAACCGAAAAGATTACGGGTGCTCCACCCTTTAAATAGAGGTCTTCAAGAAGCGAGCAATAAAGGTTTGTGTATATTTATGCAGGCCAGTAGCCATTATTACATTCAGTAATGTATACACCTAATAAATTAGAACAGTACAAGTAAATGTAGGAATTCATTTGAGTGACTCTGGGAATAGCAGAAACACTAGCAGAGAATATGATTTGGTTTGAGAGAACAAATCCATACACAGTGACGAGGCCCCTTGCTAAAGAATAGGCCTCATTAGAGATACCACGGCTAATTCACCTTTCAGACACTATGTATTTCCATTAACAGCAATAGCTGCACACATTTCAAACATCAGTCTTGACTGGTTTTAGCTGGCAATCAGAGTCATTCTTGTCCACCACTTTGTTTTATTTGGCCCCATTTCAATATTGCACTCCATCCCAAGTACACATCCAAAGTACACTTGTTTTTATATATTTTGTTTAAATCAAGGCCTAAGCAGGTTAAATGACCCTATGTACCATGGTCAACATAAGAAAACCTGGCTGGTAAAAGCACTTAGTTACTGTAGTTACTATGATGGAAAATAAAAGAGATGAGATACAATCGGTTATCCTCTGCAAAATATAAAGAAATGAGACAGGAATGTTTTAATGACAAAAAGAACTTATATTTTCAATTATATTAGGAGAACTAGAGGGGAGGCTTAGGAAGTCTTGACTATCATACCCAGGACAGGCCTTGACAGTGGAGGACAGGTGGCCGGTAGCTGGGAAAAGGACAAAAAAAAAAAAAAAAGGAAATGCCTATGGTGTTCTGGAGAGTCTAGCCAGTTTGAAAAATGCTCTATTAATTAATTGAGGTTATATCCACCATAAGATGTAGCTCTACCGCAGACTGCCAAAATGTACACCTTGTCTTTTTTCAACCTGCCTTTTAAGTTTCAAACCACTTGCAAATACACTAGCAAGATATCTGTACAGGGCAACACTTCCTCTCAGTTACTAGTCATCCTCCCTGAGGCAGCAGGCTTTCCTGTGCAGTGGCGGTCTCAGTCCTGCTCTGCACCCACCCTTTACATACTCTTAATTATTCATTTTCTTAAAAAACATGTTTTAACAACCAGTTTAATTGTACTCACAAGTGAGTCGTGGCTTTGATCGAGACATACTTTCCAGGACTGAGATTGATGGACTTCAACATATCATGTGTATAACACAGTGTAATCTGCCAAAGAGAAAAAGGAAAAATGTTAACCATATTGTTAAAGATTATAAAGGAGAAGACACAGTGTCTTAAAATAACAGAAGGCCAAAATCATGGAGTCACGTTAATCAAGGGCTGTTTGTTGTTAGTATGTAAATGAAAACTCTTTGACCGATAACAGCAATAAGGATTTTTAATAATATTCTAAACACCATATTATTTACATATTTACATGTTCCTGTAAATATAATACAATATGCCATATTAGTATATTATCAGTCATAATAATATTTATCTTTTAAACTATGACCAGTTTTATCCAATTCATTGGCACACACCTGCCATGCAAGTTACAACTAATAAAATAATGTTTCTTTGCATTCATGAAATCCTGTCAGGGCATGACTTCTGGAATTTTCCGCAATGCTGTCATGCTTGGAGGAATCAGCATCTCTGGAGTCTTTCGGTCAGTGAAGAAAATTTTTGAAGAAAATAAATAAATAAATGTGCCAAATGAGGTGCTTGAGCTCCCTCTACAGCTGACAGCTGGTAGCAATCCACATCCAATGTTTTTGTCAAATGACAAAATGAGCAACAGAAAAAAATGCTTAGCTTTTTAGTGTCGACTGTGATTTAATAAACTTCTTAAGTTGGAAAATAAATGTTTATTTACCTGAGCATGCAAGATATACAGTTGTAGAAGCAGTTGTCAGATTATGAGTTTTAAGAGGACATTAAACATGTCATATATGAAGGTACATTTCCTGAGAATGAAGTCCTATATGGGCATTACATTACATATGGGCATCTACGAAATGGGTATCCCTTTTGTGTTTTAAAGGGATAACTTTAGGAAAACTGCACAGTTTAAATATGTTTATACAAAGCATCATTTCCAAACTTTAATTAATGTATTTGTTTTTCGGAATACATTTATTACAGTAGAGGGGCTTGGGAGGTCAGAACCTATTCCAGTACAACTGAATGTAAGGCAGGAACCAAAATATGAGGACGTATTCTCAGCTTTGCACCAGCCCCACCTTTCCTTGGAACTGTTTCTTCTGGCTCCTGCCATCTTCATCTGTTGAATGTCACTACAGTCACATGATTATAGCTAAAAGAGAATACACAGAAGATAAGAAACGACAGCCTGGCCAGACTACTTCACCCTTGCATTTTGCATTTTTGCCTTACAGACTACTTTTAGTGAATTTTGTTCTTACCTGTAATGCTTAGTGTTTTTGTGGACTTGTCTGTTGGATTTTGTCTTTTGTCTCAGTGTTTTCTTACTATTGACTGTGTATTGTTTGCCTTCTTGCTTTTTGACCATTTCTTCAGATTACAGGCTTCAGTCTGCATCCCTGCCTTGGGGTGCCCTGTCTGGCATCTGGGAAGGATTATGAAAGCCAAAATCAGGGGCTCATGTTAAGCAAGCAAACCTATGAATGCATTATTAAGAAGCACTTACCTTACACAACACTGAATTGGGCATCAATGTCATGTACCTTTTTAAAAAATTACTGTATATTCTACCTCTAGGGCAGATCATTAGGAAACAAAATATTTCTCTTCCCTTTTATGCTGATGATATTCAGCTCTATTGGTCTGTGAAACCTAACAATGTGTGCTCTTTGAAGACCATTTTCCACAGCTTGAGGGAGATTAAAAGCTGGTTGACAAATAATTTCCTCCTGCTGAATGAAAGTAAATCTGAAGTGATTTTGTTTGACTGTTTAAAAGTACTGCAAAGCTCTCCAAAAGCCTAGAGCACTTGCCAATAGATGTGAAATCACAGGTTACAAATCTGGGGGTGCCTTTTGATCCATATCTCAGATTTGACAAACAAGTAAACCTGGCTATCAAGGCTGGCTTTTTTTTCAGCATAGAATGATCTCAAAGTGAAACCAATACTATTGTTTCCTGATTGGAGGAAGTGATTCATACACTTATATCTTCCTGTTTATTGTAATTCTTTGGATATGGGTATTGGTGAGTTGTCTTGGCTATGTTTGCAAATGTTACAGAATGTTATGATGAGTACACTTCTGTTTTACTTTGCCTTCATTGGCTTCCACTTCATTTTAGGATTAATTTTAAACTACTAATTTTTTGATTTAAAAACTTGTTAAGACAGCTCAATTTTTGTTGAGATATCTTGAACAGATTGTGCTGTAGACAGTTTCAAAATCTCAAAAATCTGCCATCGAAAAGCACTGGCTAATTTGCAAACACATCTATCTTAAAATAAAGAAACAGTGTGCAATTTCAACTATGAATTAATTTACTCTTTCAACTTTACCTTGACAGTAGTTACACCAACTTGTAAATATTGCAGATGTTCCTTTTTCACCTCTGACAGACGCTAGTGACGGCAAGCAGATTCCCAGTACAAGTTAGTTAAAAACCAGCAGGCTGTGTGCGCTGGGCACACATTTGTACAGGACAGCAGCCCACTATTGGCAAATCCAGCTCAGTGCATGTAGATACCTCTGCATACAACTCCCTCCTCCAGATGGTTTAAGACAGTTTCAGTATGCTAAATGATCTCACTAACCAAAAAAGTATAAAATGCAAGGAAGAAGAACAAATGGTTATCTAGATATGATGTACCTTTGCAGGATGTATTTAGTTAGTACTGTTTACCTTACATTAAACCAAGCTCACAGCTCCATTATCTGTAGATTATAATGATTTACTATTTCACTGCCAGTATAATTTACTAGGGTAGCCAGTCATTCAGGTGGCAAGGACAGTCTCATTTTCAGGCCATGTGTCCCAATAACTGAAGAATGTCAAAATGTCCTGGTTTTAACAGAATGCCCATCTAATAAAACATTGCTCTCCCAAAACAAATATCCTCATAATACATTTAGATCAGCACATTCTAAGCATACCTCTTTGTTTCCCAGCTCCCAGTTTGATATAAAATACATATAATTCTGCTGTCCAAACACTGACAGAGAAAGCTTGATTAAGAATTTATGTTACTGCTATTTATTTGTTTCCACTTTAAGCACTCTGTAGAATCATGTGTTTTCATTTGTGGAAGTGTTTTAATTACCACCAACCCCCCCGTCATGCTCTAATCCACGTACCAGATAATGCTACATGGAAACTTTGTCTTTGTATTTGAAATGCGATGTAAGCACAGCATGACATCATTAATATGATAACGATTGAACAGAACAATCATTAAAACTAATTTTCACAAATATCATGTGTAAATATTCTCCAAAAGGCACCACAATACATTTAAGTCATTGATGATCCTAACAGGGGCACACAGCAAAGTCCACATGAATATTGGCACTGTAATTAAAGTGGTCTGGCTATATTTGTGCTGACTATCCACTTGACTTGGAGATTACATGCACAACAGGTGCAAAACAAAATGTCAGCCTGAGTTAGTTAACAATCTTAACTCTTTGTAAGGCCTTTGACTTTTCCTAAGAACTTCTCATCCTGTGCTGATTATTTGTGCTTATGTTGCTGATCTTTTACTTTTACAGAAGCTCAATGTTTATGTTTACTTTGAAGATTCTGGCATCACTTATAAATGTCTGGAATTATTAGACCCCCATCACTATACTCACAGTATTGAGGTAGATAATTGACCAATTATGAATAAATCTCTTAACTATTCAAAACCAGACAGTTGATGGCTTAAGTGATCGTGATAATAAAGCAAACTTATGGAACTTTCTGGTTAAACCAGTAACCATGACAATTCAGTATTTGATATCTCATGCTTTAGAAAGTACGGTATTTTTGAAGTTCCTCTTCCCTTTTTAACCACCAATATTAGCCTTCTCTCTGACTTTAGTTGCTATGCTTATTTCTATGTCAAGCTAAAATAACAGGTGTATATATGCTTAGGGAATCATACAGGTGCATTAAGCAGTTAGGCTAAAATATCACAGTGATGTACTATTGGTAACCCTCAAATTGGGCTGCATGTGCTTTACTCTTATGGATTTTACCACAGTCAATTAAAGTCTGAGAATGATATACTTATCTTCTTGCATTTTCCCTGAACAAGATAGTTCTACTTCAAAAATATCCATATATTTAAAATGTGGCCTATCCTGTCCTGTCCTAAAAGATATTCCAGGCTTGGTCATAAATGTCTAAATAACAGTATGATGGACAGTTAACCTCCCATTTTTCAAACAGTAGTGCTGTTGCCATCCAGCTACAGCCTCTCCTCTTTTCCAGTGACAGACTTTACCCATGGCAATTCAGTTTTATGAGCCAATGCAGTTCTAAAATTGCTTTGGTCAGATGATATCTTCTCTGTCCATAGATAACATGCTGTCACTGAATTAGCTTCCATGTACAGTACAGGCCAAAAGTTTGGACACACCTCCTCATTCAATGTGTTTTCTTTATTTTCATGACCATTTACAGCACTCCATCACTCTCCTTCTTGGTCAAATAGCCCTTACACAGCCTGGAGGTGTGTTTGGGGTCATTGTCCTGCTGAAAAATAAATGATCGTCCAACTAACCTGACTTCTGCACAACACAACTGCTGGTCCCAACCCCATTGATAAAGCAAGAAATTCCACTAAATAACCCTGATAAGGCACACCTGTGAAGTGAAAACCATTTCAGGTGACTACCTGTTGAAGCTCATCGAGAGAATGCCAAGAGTGTGCAAAGCAGTAATCAGAGCAAAGGGTGGCTATTTTGAAGAAAGTAGAATATAAAACATGTTTTCAGTTATTTCACCTTTTTTTGTTAAGTACATAACTCCACATGTGTTCATTCATAGTTTTGATGCCTTCAGTCATGAAAATAAAGAAAACATATTGAATGAGAAGGTGTGTCCAAGCTTTTGGCCTGTACTGTATGTGTTAGTGACAGACACATTTATTCTTTTTCCACCTCAAAATTATGTCCAACATTTACCCACTGGTAACATTTATATAAATATCTTATGGTGCATGTGCATGTGTGTTCAATAACAGAGTTTGCACCATATACCCTCTGGATGGCTTTCTATTACGGTACATGATGACCCTTACACATTTTCTGCTTTAAGTAATATGCTTTGCCTAGAGCAGGGTAAAATGATTCATTTGAATGTATAAGCAGGAATGATTTAAGCATCAATAATACCAGACTTATTATTTATTTGTTATCACATCAACCTCTACTTCATCCCACTAGTTATAATGAAGTTTTTTTCCCACAATGTTTCTGAAACTGGGTGCATAACTGAACCTCAGGTAAGCTGATTTGTGCTCTTTATTCAATAAAATGAAGTTCAGCATACCACTGAAGAGTGATGACTTGTTACATGTTGGTTAAACCTAGAAGTAAGAATTTCATTTTACTCTATATGTGCGACAGTCCTACTACTGTTGTTACTACTGTTTACTGTAGTAAGCACATTTCAGTCTGTTTGTTAAGCAACTTCATTTAAAATTAAATCAATATATGAACAAAATGTATTATTATTATTATTATTATTATCAATACTATTTTTTGTAAACTTTATTTTTGTATTTAAACTTTGATAAACCTTATGTAGGCTAAATAAATGTAATGAGTGTAGCTAAAAAAAGGCCTTCCACAAACTACTTGACAACAGAATTCACATTAGAGTACAAAATAAGTCCAAAAATGCATAAACTGTACAAAAGGGTAGATATAATTAATTTAAAAAAAAAGTAAATGATAAAACCAACTAAATGTCAAGTCACTGTCTAAAGTACTCAGCTTGAGTTTTGAGATGCCCCCTTTAAACTGTGGGAGAAAACAAAACAAAGGAAAACAGAGGACTAACATTGCGTTCAAGACAGCTCATGGAAATAGTAATAACCTGAAATTATCTTGCCTGCTCTTTAAATGATAGTTTCCAACCACTAATTTAACCATCCACAGTAATAAAGTGCTTTTTTCCCCTTTCCTTTTACAAAGTCTTCATTGTCCAAGTCTGCTAGTTGCCACAGTAAAGCACGCCTGCTGACCAACACATTGGCTGCATTAAGCAACTCATTTTTGGTCTGAATAAAAAGCTCCCAATCGTTTAGTGTTCTGGATGTTTTGCTCGTGGCTTTGTTTTTTGTGATTCTTACCTGCATATTCCTTTGTTATGTATTCATTTTTTTGCACATTTTTAGAGCAAGACATTTGGATTACAGATTTTAATAAAGATTTTTTTTAATTGTGCATGCTACCTTCTGATATCTCAATAGTTTTTTTCAACACATGCAAGTTTACACCTTTGTATCAGCTCACATTAACGGCTCAGTGTGACAGCCTCCTTCATTCTGGTAAGATTGCTTCCTTGTCTGGCAAGCAACAGCCGAAGGGTCTGGTCATAGGGGATTGTGACAGCCTCTAAAGGTACAGTTGGGCTGCATGTGTCGAACACCATCTGGTAATGATTAGTGCTAAAAGACCTGGGGCCTCATACATAACGCCATGCGTAGAATTCGCACTATAACATGGCGTAAGCACAAAAGCCGAAATGTGCTTACGCACAGAAAAATCCAGATGCAGGAATCTGTGCGTACTCCAACTTCTGCATTCTTCCGCTCCATAAATCCCGATCAGCGTGAAAAGTAACGCTTGTGCACGCGCGTGCTGTCCCGCCCCAACTACTCCCAGAATTACACCTCTTTGAATATGCAAATCAATATAAATAGCCCTTAAGCTCAGCGTTCTTTGAAAAGACAATGGGAAAAGCACGGGGGAAAATATAAGAATTTCAGCAAATACCAAGTGGAGGCAAAGGAAAAACATACTATTTGTTTATTTAAACCGTGGTATAATCAACAAAAGGAAGTTGATCGAGTGACATAGCGTGTCGGAGAAACTCGAAAGCTCAAGTTACCAAAGTCGCACAGTGGCAGAAATAAAAAAGAAGTCACATATCAAAGTCACCGTGAAAAGGGGAGTCGTAGCCCACCGTCTGAGTGTCATATGAAAGCTTATTTGGGGACAGAGGAAAAAAAAATAGGCACACAGTGGGGAAAAAAGCACGAAATGTCAACTTTAATCTCGAAATTTCCACTAATTGTCATTGAAGTAGAACATCATAAACTTCATCTTAAATTCATTTAATTTACCAGTTTCTCAAATCCCATCGTAACTAAAGTAGCATGTTAAATGCTTTGTTTTGTATTTGATCTTCTATGTACTCTGTGTGTGTGAATCACTACATGCTTCCGTTCTTTCTCTTTCTCCGACAGGATACAGAATCCATTACATTCGTGATATTACAGCTCTCTGAATAATTAAAATACTGAGAAGTATACGTGATATCACTTTCATGATGATTGGAATGAAAGCATGTTATTAAACATGGGAATACGGTGGCACAGTGGTTGTTCATGTCTCACACAAGGTGCTGCTGCGCCATGCGCGAAATTCGATGAAATAATTTATTGTAACAGTACTGTCTCTTTCAAACGTACTAACCTGCAATTCCTGTCCTTACTTTTCTTTCCCCAAATACCCAATCGCAATACAATCAGCTCTGTAATAGATGTTAAGCCATCTGTAAGCTTACAACGATGATTCTTCAAAACTTTTAAGGAACATTGAAATATCCTCATAGTACGTGTTTAATTATTCTATCCATCTGTCCTTCCAGTGACGCGCCAGCCTCAACAAATATACAGCGCGCAAGGCAGGAACAATATGTGAACTTGCTAGCGCTGCAGCACCGTGTCCTCAAATGTTTAATTATTAACAATACAGATTAATAATCCAATGTGGCAACCCTTAAAGGGAGCAGCTGAAAGAAGAAAAAGAAGAAGAAGGTGCAGCGAGAGTAACAACGCTAAAGCAGCTATGGTATTTGGAATACTATGGCTGTTCCCTGGGCCATTATATTGTACAGGTTAACTACAATCAGATTGCATTACACTAATAAACAATATGGGGTTCGTTTCAGTGTATTTATAAAGCCGCATCAGGAATGTGGACCTAAGAAAGAAAGGGTAACCACACAGGAACAGTAGCACTGCTTTGACGCTGGGTGCAGGCAGTCTGCAAAACTGAACGCAGAACTTGCGTACGACAAGGTATGAGGTACCGTGGAAAAGTGCGTGGCTTTACGCCAAGTGTAGGTTTTATACACTGTGATTTGAACGTGGAAATGTTCTTATGCAACATTTCTGTGCGTACGTACCGTTTATACAGGAGGCCCCTGGTCTTGCACTGTAGTTACAAAATTTAATAATAGTACAGAAAACCTCATCAGTATTATATTTTAAACTGGGAAATACTAATTTGATGGGGAGTGTTGTGCAGCGGACAGTGCTTCTGCCTCACAGCTCCAGAGTCCATGGTTTGACTCCAGTCCCAAATACATCCTTTTTCTCCCACAATAAGTAACCTGATTCATGTTGTTATGTTTCAGACAGGTCTGGTACTCTATATATATTAAATACCCATTTGTTTAAACTTATTGCAGGTTAAAAGAACAGGCAACAAGTTATTTGATTCTTTCTTTAATTTTTCAAGAATGCTTGAAGCCTTCAACTGTCACCTCATCGTGAGACTTGCTAAACAGTGTCATTGTGGAATCTGTCAAAAATGTTGTCTGATGAGTAAAAACGAAACTAATAAAATGAGTAAAACAAAAAAGCAAAAAAAAAACTTAAATGCTGAAAAACAAAACCTAATACAGTATCTCGAACATAAGCACCAGAGCAAGACACACAAGTAGTGTCCTAATCTGCACAACCTTCTAGACTTGGTGTTTCTTGCATTGAATAGGGCAGCACATGGAGCCCCAATCCTATGATAACTCTGCTTCATGTACATAGAGTGGAGGAAGGTGGCCTTAGCTAACATCCAACTTTGCTTTCATCTTTTGTAGTATATTATGTATCTCTTTTTTTCTTCTACTTAAACTCCTTGCTTGATTTGCTTATCTCTGGTTTGCCTGCCCTTTTTTTACTCTTTTGATTATTGATCTTCAGCTACCATTTCAAATTCTCTTCAAACAGGCCAAATTCTGTATCACTGGAACCCAATGCAAGATTAAATGTGAAGACCCCAATTACTGAGATGGGAGAAAGTGTTGGGGTCCATCTCAGAATTATTTTTCAATTTCAAGGTAATTTTTCTTGCTATCAATATCCACTGAAGTTTAATGTTATTTGTTTATTTATTTTTTTATTCATTTGTAATTGTTCACCTTTTAGATAATCATTTGGTGATCTTTTCCCTATAATTTGTGATGATTTAGTACTGCTGAATTGCTTTCTACTTGTGATTCTTAATGTAGAGTCAAGGCTGGCAAGCTTTCTCTTAACCCTGCAAGTCTACTGTTGTTCAGCACTTTTAAAGAACCTATCTCGTCTCAGTTTAACTGCTGAGGAGCTGAATCCACTTCATTTGTCTTCAGCTCCCATTCTGTAAGTTACCCGATGCAGTTGCTATGTTTTGGAATCACAAACATGGCAGATGAGGTGAGGCCTGCAGAAAACTCCACAAAAGACAGAAGCTTCCATTTTACCTTCAGGAGCTTAATTAGATACTAATATCAATAAACACAAGAGGAAAAAATAATGAACCTGTTATCTCATAGTTTCCTTCGAGAGCTTTTTATTTTGGAAGATGTGTGCTCTTCCCCCTTATTCCTTGAACTCTAACATGATTATCTGAGAAGCCTCCTTGGTTTGTATTTTTGAACATTTACATTTTATATATTAATGCTCTTTGTTTGCAGTTGAGGTTCTTTCTTTGTAAAACTAATTTCCCATTCTAGTCCTTAAATAACCTATTAATTTAATTAAGTAATAAGCTAATGACTTCTTTTTAGGTTTCCACAGTGTTTTACCCTCAGATCACATCAAATAACTTAAAATTCATTATGTAAACACTTTGCTTGACTTAAACAAGTCTCTTGGGGAATAAAAATGACAAGGAGCCAAAGACATGAAACATATTTTACATTTGTGCCCTGCTTGATTACATTTGATTTTTGAAGTGCAAACAAATCTGATTTTTATATGCAGATGTGAGTTAAGAGCATAAAGGGAGATGAATTAGAGGGCTTTAGTATGACAGATTTATGATGCTGTAAACCAGGAATTAAGCTGCATTTTGGTTGCTATAATCAGTACATAATTATCTCTTTTACTCCCTACAATCTTGCTGACATTCATTTATTCCTCCCCTTAGATAACTGAAGCTCTTGGTGCCTGCTGCTTATATGTAGGTTTCTATCAGCATGCATGTCAGAAGCCACCAAACTGAACATGGGATTCTAGTATTCTGCAGAAAGAAAAACAGTAAATCCTGTCAAAATACACATGAAAACAGCCAATGGTGGATTACTAATAGGCTAAAACAGATAAGGGGTAGACGAAACCCTGTGAAGTCTGAAGCTGTCCAAGGTGCTGCTATCCACCACACTACCGTATATATAGCTCACTGTTCTGTATCCCTGGATAATGTATAGTGGTGTGGTTGGTTGGCATAGCCATGGGTCCTGGTCATATTAAGGGCAGAGGTATGAGGGGTACTATGTGGTTGTATTTCATTGTTATACATTTTGAAATATTGACTTGTTTTCAGCTTAAACAACTGATCATAAAAAGGCTTAACTCTCAGATTTCAATTTTTCAAACAAAGGCTTTAATGAACTGAAGTTTAAAATATGGTTCTAAAGTTGATCACCTATGCCTCCATGCAAAAGGTAAAGCATCATACAACTGCTCCCAACAGACATTCTGACATAATAAAAGGAAGAAACATTTGCAACCTGCCTTCAGTCCTCATTCCAAAAATACAAGCAACAGAAAGTTATTTACTGCTCAAGTATGATGTTCTGCATGCCTGCCCATCCACCTCTGCATAGGACACTTCACCTTTTTTACCTTAGTTTGCATCATTTAAAAAATAGATAATTTCTGCGCGAGTCTGGCATGTGGCACTTGTTTTTCTAACCTCATTTGATGGTCACCAACCCAGAGATGCAGAAAGTCTGGATTGGCTGGCATCTGCATACTGGAAATTTTTGAAAATGAAGACACAGTCCAAGATTTGTTGAAATGACTGTAGGCAGCAAGGAGTATCAATCAAAATTCAGCACATCACTGTGTACTTAATAAATGCTGCACTCATACCCATTATTTAACCATCAATTTTTTTACCATTCATTTACCATTTTTTACCATTCATCCATTCATAAGCAAAGATTTCCATATGTCCCCTTTTCCCACCACCACCTCCTCCAACACCTCTGGGGGTATACTGAAGTATTCCCAGGCCAGCTAGGAGATGTAATTTCTCCAGTGTGTCTTGTGTCTGCCCCGAGATCTCCTCCCAGTTGGACGTACCCAGAACACCTCCCCACATCCTAATCAAATTCCTGAAACACAAAGGCCAGGGGTGACAGTTCAATAACCCAAAAGTAATACAGGTGCCACATTTTCAGTAGTTCAAAAATTGCTATTTTTAGGTATCAGGAAACATCAGCAACCTCCACCCTACCCCATCCTGTGTTTTCTCTGGTAGCCCCAAGTACCCCTGCATCCCTGAACCCCAACGCTTCTTAAAAGAATCAGGCACTTTTCGCTTTCCAAACCTGACCTGTTTCACATAACAAGAAATAGGATGCATGCCTCCCATTCGATAACTTTGTACTGACACAATACTGTCAGTTATTTTCTGGACTTTCATAACCACCTTTGCGTCAAACAGCTCGACATCTCCAATGTCTTCTTGGCTAATTACCTCTCCATCCAGTTAGAGTTCTGTGGAAACATGAAAAGCCTAATCCCCCGTCTGCTTTCCTGGTAGGGTACCAAAACAAAATTGGAGGTCATACTGTCCCTTGGCAGATTTATGTCAGCATTATTGTTATTGTCGTCCCTTCTATTAACAGACTACACATGGTAACTGGGTCTGTCTTCTGGTGTCAGCCTGTTACCTGCCACCACCCTGTCATAATGGCACCCACTCACACATTATATGAACCCACTTCTAATAATATTAAACAAAATAATGTCTCATTTATGTCTCCATATTAACAAATGATGACTTCAATATTACAGTGTGCGTGAAGCAGCTTAGCATACCAGCTGTGCCAACTCCATCAGGATACCTACACAGCAAGGCAATTAAATGAGGAAAGCAGTGAGCTTGAGATAAACCTGTATGGACCAAAGGCTTAAAAAGATGAAGACATGCGGGTTTCAGCAAATGGACCTTATGCAGAGACCCTCAAAACAGAAAGAGGAAACACAAGATCTGCTAGACCATCATCACCTTTCAAAGAAGACTGCAATATTTACAAATTTGAAATGAGGATTTTGCTAATTATGTGATGTCACCCGCTGTACACTATTTAAATTTATATTCTAAAAGTTGTTGTACTGAATGTTTTCCATACACAATTACAAAACGTATGAGTATTGGAAAGTAGTCTGAGAGGTGAACAATAAATCAGTCAGTCTTACTGTATTTATATTAAACAACATTTTTCAAACCAAAAACCCTGTATTATTATTACATACTCAACTTGTAAATATAATGAAACTATTGACTAAACTATTGACCTATTTATGTTAGGTAGAATGCCCAGTGGGGACTGGGCGGTCTCATGGTCTGGAATCCCTACAGATTTTATTTTTTTTCTCCAGCCGTCTGGAGTTTTTATTTTGTTTTTTCTGTCCCCCCTGGCCATTGGACCTTACTCTTATTCGATGTTAATTAATGCTGATTTATTTTGTTTTCATATTGTGTTTATTTTTCTATTCTTTATTATGTAAAGCACTTTGAGCTACTGTTTGTATGAATATGTGCTATATAAATAAATGTTGTTGTTGTTGTTGTTGACTAATTTTTTGCAATCGTTTACTCCAGGTTGGGGTGTGGAAGAATATATGCTCAATTTGTATGTTTCTCTTCAGGGATTATATTCTGCGCTGTGAACTTTTAAATCCTATCACTAGGAAAACACACTGTATGTTGTTGTTTAACAATAAGTAATGAATTGGGCTTCATGTATGTTAAAGAAAATAACATGTATGAAACTAAGTTGTATTCAAATCTGTATCTTTATAGGTACTTATTAAGTACATCATACATATAAAATATTTCCACAGGGGGTCAGTAGAGGTTTGTGAAGGACAGGCAGTTACTGATAAGACAATTATCTCTGTAAGCAAAAAAAATGATAAATATTTGCTTACTAAGGGTCATCACACACGACCTAACTCTTGTTGGTATGAAGTAGGTTGACATTGATTGATGGAAAGGCAAGAGTGGGGGGGGCGATGTTTAAGCTATAAAAATGCAGACTGCTTTAACTCTTTGAGGGCTGAGTATTTTTTGCAGGCGACCCACTTTTCTGAAAAGCACACAAAGCAAAGGTTTCATATATTGCTGTGGCTGCTGTCGGTGCCTATTCAGGGTATCTGGTGGCTGTGTAGGGGGCCGGTCGATGGCCGGTAGGAATGCGTGGTGGGTGGTTGCCTGACTGTCTTTGTATGGCAGTGAGACACAATCTGGTTTGTACCTCTTGTCATCGTAAGTGGTGATCCTCCCAGGCGAACGTTGCCATAGGCGCAACAGCTACACAAGCGTGTTCAGCACTGCTATCAGCTGGGGAATGGCCGATCAGCTGAAGCCGGTTCCTCACTTTCATTTTTGATCTCCATCTTCATATCACTTGCCTCAAAATCGAAGTCTGACAAGTCAGAGTCCGAGTCGGCAATAATACGCAAAACGTCGTCCACCGAATATTTTGCTTTGTGCATTCGCTTTGCTCTCTCGCCAGACGTCAATGCCATTTTAGTGGTCGTTTGCTCTTCACTACTCATGCAGGCGCAGGTAATAGAGGTCAAATCAATGAAGCGGACTTTCCTTCTAGCAAAGAGAGCCGAACTAAAACAAAGCAGCAAGTTTTACGGCTGATAGACAGACAGGCCTGTAGGGGCACCACAGAGTACCAAACCCCAAACATAACCACACACACCACAAGGTTAATTACACTCCAAATACCTTTAACATGCTTCTTTTCAGTGTTTGCACAAGCACAATGCAATTCTCTTTGTTTACTTTCATCCTCCACTCCTTCCAGGCAAGCTTTGTCCATCGTTCAATCCAGACTCCAGCTCGAATAGGTGATTCACAGTAACTCCTTTTATCTAAGACCTAGGAGTGCGTTCCAGCGCTAAGACTGGTCTGTTGAAGGAATTTGCAGGTCATGCAAAAGTAGAATAAATTACTAATTGCAAATCCCCACGGGACTTCCCGACTGTACCCTTAGAAACCAACAGAGCTGTCCCATGGGACTACAGTTCCCAGCATACACTGCAGGTGTCCAAATGGGTAGCAAAGTCCAGTCATGCTGCCATCTAACATATTGGGGAAGAATTAAGTCCTTAACAGTTCTCTCCCAGGTCCTTGAATTGCACTGGCCTCTGGGCCGGGTAAATATCTTTGTTCCATTCTGCCGGGACACCCCCCCCCCCCCTTTGCATGCTGCCCATTACAATAGACAGATCTGCAGTAAATCAAATACAGTTGGACTGAAAAGGAAACTTGGAAATGATTCACAAAACACTGAGGCATCACTAAGGTGCATGCGACCATCTATCAGGTCCACTCAAGCTTTACACTCTTCAGCACTTTGGATTTCGATGGTGTACAGTTTATCTAATTTGAATATTTTGACAAAATTGCCATGTAATTCACTTGCCAATTAGGACCTGTCTTTTTTTTTTTAAAACTTTCCATTTTCACCCATCCACACTGCAATGCTGAGTTGACGTTTTAAGCAGTATGAGGCTCTGGAGAGCGTTTTCAAGTCTCCATAGTCACTATTTTCATGTTTCACTCATACAAAGGTATGCATTAGTCCTCCACAGTTGTGGGAACACAGCCACAGATAACTGCTATGTAGCAATCACAGAGCATTATTCAGACTTGACCAAAATTACATGCCTACTTGGTTATAAAGGTGCCACAAGTGCAGCTTCATTTTAAACCTCCCGTAGGGTTTCGGCTCTCACCAAATAGCAAGTGCCAAAGACTGACATCCATCTGCATGAAAAGGTCTGTTTGCTTTCCTGACCTCAATTTGACTTTTCTCCACTACATCCTATTGCTCTTGGTGCTCCTTCAGTAAATGCTGAGTGGCAAAGAGGTTAGCACTGGTGTCTCACAGATCCAGGATCCTTGGCTCAAATTCCATAGCTGGTCATTGTCCTTGTGGAATTTGTATATTCTCTCTGTGTCTGTGTGGGTTTTTTTCCAGGTATTCTGCTTTTCCTTCCACATCCTCCAAAGCATTCTGGTCAGCTTAAATGGCATTTCTAAAATGGTTCAGTGTATTAAAAATTGGAAAAATCCATCTTGGCTAGTTAAAATATGTTAGTTTATGAGATTTTACAAATTTGGGGAATGACAATTCTTACAGTCCCTGACTTACTAGGATTACAAGTTAACTCTCTGTGTTTCAGAACAAATTACATTCACTGGAAAAGACTTTTTTTGTGTTTTTGACCTCATTCCTGAAGCAGACAGATATCTCTTGGTCTGATTTTCTTAACATCTTGTCAGTTGTTCTGTATAACCCTTCGCCAGCAGACCATCTGAGATGATTGGTTGGGAGTTGTTGTGGTGTGAAATTGTGCATGTAAAATGATAAATACTCTGTACCTCTTTATTTGTAAGTCAGACAAAGCAAAAGAAATATTTGTGTTTTATTTCATTGATATGCTTTCATGTCAAATCCAAGAGTCTTTAGGACGGAGTCAGGAAATGAATTTTAAGACACGGTTGGGAGAAAAACCTAAAACCAGTTTGGCAAGTGATTCTCTGCACTATCAACCCACACTGGAAAGCCAAACTACCTAGCTGGCAAGCTTCACTCAACAAATGGTTTTTGGGGCAGATGTAAAAATAAGCCAGTAACTGGGGATGTGTTGCACCAGAATTCTATTGGTCTAAAGTTGGCTGTTTGCGTTTGACTAAGAATCCATTCTGTACCTCGATGTCCTATTGGCTGTAGAATTTAAACAAAGAATGTATACATTCGGTTGCTTCCCCCTCCATATCTCTCTCACAGCATCTCACAAACCATGGACTAAAAAGAAGACTCTCCAGCCATATTGAGCCCGTTCTGAGGAAAGCTGACTAAAAATGATGACTTAACTAGAAACATTTTAAGTAACTAACAAGTCTGTGTGGCGTCTGAAACTACACATCAGCATTTATCCAGTTATATGGTTGCCGATATTCAAATGTCCTTTGTTTATTGTTATTATTTTATGAATATTATCAATAATACATTATTTAAAGTTGTAACTTAACTCCTGCTTGTCTTTTACTTTATGTAATTGTCTAAGGTTATAAATGTAGAAGGAAAGACGGGGAGAAGTCATAAAGTAAAATACCTTATCAACAGTGGTAAGTCAATGGGATTTGAGACATTCTGACAAAGGCTACACATTAAAGAATACAAACTGGGAAAGCAGAGTAATATAGAACTCTACCAAGTCAAAACAGGAGTAAAAGAACAGAAGTAATAATCACTTCTGCAGATCAGCCAAGCCACTTTGTGTTTTCATGACTGGCGTAACAATGTGTGAGAGTGTGCACGAGCGGGCCTTTCAGCACTGTTTCTGGTGAACCAGACTCTCTAGTAACACTTCTGATGCCAGACTCTCTGCTGTAAGACTCAAGCTCTGAGTATCTGGATTACAGAACAACTCTTTCAAACAGTGGAGCTAAATAAGAACTCCTCCTCAGCTCCAGTGTCCAAACAGGCTTCTAACTGTGAAGGTATCTTTTATGTATCAGCAGGCTCTCGTTCTCTTACCCTGGCTTGTCACACTCACCCCTTCTGTTATAAACAGTGTGGAACAGGCCCTGGACACAGACAGACGGACATCGTTGTTTCACTCAACACACGTTTATTCTGTACAATATTTACAAATGAGTTCAGTCCACGTCCCAGTGCCTCCAGCATCGATCCCCCAAAGTCCAGGCCTCACAGTCCTTTGTGCCTTTCTTCTGGCTGCCTCCAGTCCTCTCTCCAGCTCTGTCCTCTTCCACCCGACTTCCGCTCTCCACTGTTAGGAGGCGGCCCCTTTTATCACACCCCGGATGGGCTCCAGCTGCTTCCCGGCATTCCTCCGCGGACACGCCCGCGTGTGGCGGAAGTGCCGGCTGAGCACCTGGAAGCCCTCCGGGTGTCCCCAGTCTTAAGTTCCCCAGCACTTCCGGGTGTGGCGGAAGTGCTGAACTCCAGGGTTCTTCAGGCACCGGGGCGCTGCCTGGCGGTAGCCACGGGCCCCTACAGGGTTGGGCTTCCAAGCCCCCTACCCGAGGCCACCAACAAAACCAGGGCATTCTCCCCCTCATGGTCGGGAGGAGGCACCAGCCCTCCTCCGGTCCCCTTGGGTGTCCCGGCTGGGCTCCACCCCCAGCCGCATGCAACAACAGTTTAGTGCCCTGTCCAGTCCACCTTGTACTTGTTGCTGCTAGGAAAAGTTATAGCTCCCACTGTTGTGTACAAGATGGTGAAAAGACCCACAAACCAGGCCTTACCCCAGGCAGGCTAACCCCAAACTGCACAAGCAGCCTTCAGCCTGCATAAAACTAAAAAGGGGCCCTGTCTTTAATAGATATCGATATGCTATAAATGTCCCAAAATCAACAAAATATATAAAATGCCCTACTAGGGAGAGGAATCATACAGCCTCTGGCTTGAGAGACAAGTCCAATGCAAAATCTTTATAAATGAAGAAATTTATTTGAATTTTAACAAAAAGAATAAAAATGAGAATATGTGAAAAGGAAGCAAAAAGGGTTTGATTAAAAAGGCTGCCCAAGGCTGACAAGTCCAGTCCATTACCCAATATTCAGAATCCAAGGACAAAGCAAAAATAATTCAAAAACCATTAAAGTCAACACAAGGCTTAATAAACGGCATTCTTCAAATGTCAATGAACCACTGAAGGACTCAGACACAAATATAAAGGCCGAGTGTGGTCCGTTAGCAGTGAAATCAGGGTGGCCCCACCGCTTGGTGGTTTCACCCAAAATACACAAAGAATGTAAAGATACCGTACATAAAAATTAAAAAATAAATAAAAAGTACATAATTTTTATGCAACTAAAGACCTTTTTCTTTCATTTAAAAAGTTATGCAGCGCCCATACCTTAGACGTTTGATGGTTGTACAGGTGGGTGCTCCAGTGATGGAAACGGCTGGGCAGCTGCGCCTGTCTAAAGCAAGCGGTGTCCATGGAGTGCAACATGACCCATTTGTGCTTACGGAAAAGAGGAGGCATACCGGCTCAAGGGACAATGCTGCAAAGGAAAAGGAAAAGTTATGAAAAGCCATCTGAGTGAGTGTTTGAAGAGCACATAGTAGAAAAAAAAAAGATATACTTACTGGAGAGAAACTGAAGTTTGGGTGTCAACGGACATACACTTACTCATAGGTGATAGTTGTGGATATGTAGAGATCTTTCCCGATTGAAGTATGTAGTGTAACTGGCATGAAGGCATAGAAGAGAATTGGAGGACAAAATCCTGCGGCAGGAAATCAGCCGTTAGTGGTTATCTTTTCGCTTTTGGGTCTGTTGTCAGTGGAGTGTGTATCAAAGTACTTCTGAGCAATTGAAAGGGAAAAAGAGAGAGTGCCAGGGACTCTTTATTATCCCCTAGAGGTTAGAATGGAGTTAATTGGGTGAACTGGATGTTGCTTTATTTTTCATTGTTTAGTTTTTCTTTTGAAAACCCTTTGGTTTCTCAGACAGCTTGTTCAGGAATGAAAGTAAAGGATCAGAATGACTGTTGTGTTTTTTCTGATTTTTCATTTTTCTTGTTTTTATAATTTTGACTTATTCACCTGGAAAAATGGTTTCAAATAGACTTATTTGATTTTTAACGAACTTCAATTTTGAATACCTTTGATATTTTTGATATCACCCGGCTTTAATTAAGAACTACTTTTTTTTACCATCAATTATTTTTGTGTGTGTCTCTCTCACCCTGGTTTATCCTCAGTTATGAAGTACAAGATACCCAACAATATGATTGGTGCAAGTGAGATGGTGTGCATGGATTATCACAATAAACCCAGGCTGTAACATAACACCCACAACTTTGGACTGGATTAAACTGCTTTAAAACTGTTTATCCCAATAATTAATCTTCACTGAACTCAGGTGTGCTGCTGCTTTTTGAACCTATTCAATATTGTCAATGTCCTTGAAATATTACCATCTTCCACACATGCTGATTCTCAGACTGTCCTTGATCAGCATTTTCACACTGAGGTGTTTATTCTTACTTACTTTTTAAACTACATGCATTCATTTTAAGGACTTTGCAGGGAATGTATGTTCAAACATTTCAGTCTCCCATTACCTCTCATTGTAGATTGACACAGGTCAATCAGAGACACCTTACACTCAAATAATGTACAATCAACACCAAATATCTCCCTAAGAGGTGGGAAGGCCTGCCACTGGAACAGCCTTTTCAGCTGCCTTTACATCTCCTGTGTGACTTAATAGTTAACAAATTGCACTAAATGACATTGTCAGGCCAGTTCCAAATTTTTAAGTAGCTGCCGTCAGCTGAAATAAAACAGGCTAATAGGCCACAGCAGCATTGAAGGAGAAATGTGCTGCACACTAAGCACATGCATTCTTTCCACAATAAGTCACAAGCTCTATGGAGTCATGTGGCTCTAAGAGATGAAAACTCCATCAGGCCAGACAGACACAACAGTTTAGTGGTTTGCAGTTCATTTAGGTTATGTCTAACGTTCATGTGCAGCTGAAATGTCCATCAATGGGTGTTAGAAATAAAGTTATCGGCACAATGGAACTGCTCACATTTTGCAATGATTTTCCAGCAGAGCTAACAGGCATCTTTCACTGCAGTATATATGTTGAGGTCTGCTTTTGGGGTTTCCTCCTACTGTTAGGCTGCCTGCCATTTCTAAATTTCCCTGCTGTGCTTGTTGAGGTGTAAGTGGTTTTGAATTTATGGCTTGTTCCTGTTTAATAGATCATTATGGGCTTCCTACAGCTCTATGTATATAGTAGCTGTCCATGTGGCGTAGTGGTTAAAGCTTTGGACTTCAAATGAAATTTGTGTTCAAATCTGCCTAATGACACTGTGTGACTATAAGCAAGTCACAGCACAAAAGAAATGTAACCAGTTTTACCTCTCAAATGTTGCAAGTCACCTTGGATAAAGATGTCAGCCAAATAAAGGTAATGAAGTTCTAAATTAAGTTCGGTGAACTAGAAAATGGACAAATGGGCAATTTTTTTGATAAGAAATAAATATTTGGTTGGAAAAAGAGAATGTATGACCAAAATAAACAAGTAATATAGCAATGCTCTGTTAGATCTGGGTGATACACTAGATCGTAATGACACCGCTTATCTCTGGGTGCCTGGTTTCAAATCCTAGTCAAGGTCTGTAATAAGATGGAATACTATCTGGACTCTTGCAGCTACAGCAGTTTTAAATGGTCTTAATTTTCTGTCCCGTTGGCATGTTTTTAGTTATACAGCCTCTCTAGACGCATACTCAAAGCAGCTTAGAACAGATGGAAAAGAAGTCCCTCTCTCAACGTTATTGTCTTGGTTTATTTCTCCTGTCTACTAGGCATGCTCATTTTGTGAGTGCTGAGGCATTCCTCATTGTTATCCATATCTACTTATATAATTAAACACCGATCACTGATCTGTGTGGTTGTCCAGTCCATGCAAGCAATATGATTGGTCAGTTTGGCTTTGGTGATTGTGAGACATGTGAGAAGGAGTAAAGGTGTATGAGGCACACAGAGTCGCTTTTAAAGACAGGAAGTACAAAAGCGGACAGGAATTGAACAGGACCCCTTGAAATGAGAATCAGGCTTTATGGCAATGCACTTGAGCGAAGGAGAACTGGTCAAGGGAGGTTCAGACATACAATCACACAGAAAAAAGGGGCTGAAAGGTACACATAAGACAAGAGAAATCAAATGATTTTGAAATTTTTCTATTACCTACAGAATCTTCAACAGGTAATGTGGCTAATTGTAAACTATACTTTAAATACATAGTAAATAATATACAAATACCATTGAAATGATTGAAAATTTTATCAAATAGAAAGACAATCAATTATTAAATCTTAACCAAATTTAACAAGGATGCTGAAACCAAGTTAAATTGTTAAACCCTAACCAAATTATGCAATTCTAGTCAGTTCAGAATTCCAGCCAGTTAGTTCAGCATTTCAGTATATATAAGTCCATGCCTACTGTCTGAAACTGGAAAAAGATAAAAGTTCAACCTGGATAAACGCTGCTTTCCCACTAAAACTCCAAATTAAAGGCCTTGTACAACTCCACCAAGGAACAGTTGAATTTTGTCATTTAGCATCAGAAAGGGAACTTTTGACAGTAAAAAGTATGCAATACATAGAATATTAGTTGTCTGCACATTTCAAAACTCACTATTACAATACTACAAAAAATATACCACCAGCCTTTGCATTTAATACAACTCTGAAGACATGTCATTTAGGCTCAGTATTTTTGATAGAGCTGCAGCCAATGCTTTCCATATTGTTTAAAAATGGTGGTGATAGTCTTTGTGATCTCCATTTCTTTCTCATACACTTCACCATGTTCTGCAGTGACACTGGCAATTATTGCCATTTATATCAGATGTTGATACTGCACCTCCTCCTTTGGGAACAGAATATTAAGAGTGGATATGTGAAGTGCCCAATAAACTTAATGAAGTGTGCTGACAAGGTGGATGAGACAGAGTATAGGAGTTAGGTGCAAAACCAAGGAACAATTTATTAATTTGTGCTACACCAAACAGCCTATTCACTATTCTGGAGTGGATGTGAAGGTGGTGCATTGTTACAAGTACTGTGGTTTTTGTTTTTGGTTTTTTAACAGGAGACAGCGTCTTTTCAAAGTGGGTTGTGACATCCTTTATATATTCTATGACTCTGTGATAGCCACTGTAGTGTGCTGGGCCGCTAACATCACTTCAAGAGAGGCCTACCAAATAAACAAGCTAATTAGCAAGGCAAGCTCAATTATAGGATGCATTCCAGTCCCACTGGAGGTAGTGGCAAAGAAGAGAAAGAAGACAAAACTGATAGCCATTACTAACAATGCTGCACATCCTCTGAGACACTAGCATTAAGTACTTTTGGCCAAAGAATTACTCAGCAGATATGTGTCAAGAAACACTACTGGGGCTCGTTGATACCTACAGCAATATGCCTGTAAAATGCCTCATTGTTACCTTAGCTACATCAGTTTTCTTCTTACTTACTCAATGCAATCCAAGTGAAAAATATCACAGCTATACTTCAGAGGGAAGTAAATCTGAGAAGAAACATTTTGTCTATGTGTTTTCATTTAAGGCTGTAAAAAAGGGGGTGACTCTTTTCTATACCCACTGTATATTGTTACTACCCAAAACGTCAATTCACTATGAAGTATTTGAGCTAGCTCTTCAACACTACTACACAAATGGCAGTCTAAACTTCTAGTAATTGTGCCATTTGCATTAACATGGACAGTGATGACAGGAAAGAATTTGCACACATCAACCTGTTCCACATGTCTATCTGTGCATTACACAGGTAACTCTCTGTAAACAGACACTTTCTTCTGGCACAGACGTGTGCACTATATTAGAAGGGTCTATCAACACAAAGCCATTTTAATGAATTAATTTAAGGGTACAATGTATAGGTTCCTTGGCATTTCCTTTTAAACGTGAATCTTAAATATAACCAGCATGAAAAAATGTTTCCTTAAAAATAAGGTAACAGCAGCAGGCTTTACATTACAGTACTTGGAAATGCCGCTCTGCAAACTAATAATAGGAGACCCTGTAGAGTAAGCATTCTTAGACAAACACAGAAAAATGACACCATTAGACAGATCTACTGTGCAAAATCATCTGCATTGACAGCTTGTTAACAAAGAAAAGGCAATTCATCATATTAACCTCTAAGATCAAACAAGCACAACTATTCATTTCTTATTATAGAAAATGTGGACATTGTGATGACCGTTTGAAAGAAGCAAACTATACAGTGTACTTTGTACTAGAGGATTTAATGAATTTTGTATGAATTCTCAGAAACTATTAATCATTTAAAATATTAAAAATTAAAATTCAGTGCTTTTACAGTGTCTTTGATATGCATTTTTCAGTCTTTTTTAAAATATTAGAAATTATATTTTAGTATTGCTCACCAGGAAAAAAAAAAAAAAGAAATTGTGTCTTAACATTCTGTGCAGACATTATCAGACATTTGCAAGTGTATTGTCCAATGCTATTAGACAACTAAATTGTTAAAGGAAATACTGTACATAGAGACCCAAATTCATTACAAAATCTGGATTATTGATTTTTACTGGTTGACAGACTCCAGCAGGGTTGTTTCTGGATTTAGGGGATCCACATCAGCCCAGTAAGGTAGAATGAAAGGGAGGGCAGCTACTCTTTTTTCTATTAGACGAAAAAGATGAAGTGCAACAAATTCATTTCCTTTGGCAGATAAATGAAGTCCATCCGACAAATACGTTGCAAAGTCCTGTGCACAGGAAACACAAGGAGGATTGATTTAAAATATATTGCAGATTAAGGACACATAATGTAACAATATTTTTTTAAATAACTAAACACAAATAAATGGTAAAATATAAAACAGACCCTGGTCAAGATCAAAATACTGTGTAAAATTCCTCTAACCATTGGCAATATTGTTATAGTTGTGGTCCCCGGCCGGGGCTGGAGCCTGGCCGGGACGCCCAGGAGGACCAGAGGAGGGCTTGTGCCTCCTCCAGACCGCAAGGGGGCGATCGTCCTGGTTGTATTGGGGGCCACGGGTAGAGGGCTTGGAAGCCCAACCCTGTAGGGGCCCGTGGCCACCGCCAGGCGGCGCCCTGGTGCCTGAGGAACCCTGGAGCCCAGCACTTCCGCCACACCAGGAAGTGCTGGGGGAAGACGACAGGGGACACCCGGACGGCTTCCGGGTGCGCAGCCGGCACTTCCGCCACACAGGGGTGTATCCCAAGGGGAATGCCGGGAAGCAGCTGGAGCCCATCCGGGTCCTTATTTAAGGGGCCGCCTCCCTCCAGTCAGCAGTGGATGTCGGGTGGAAGTGGACAGAGCTGGAGAGAGGATTGGAGGCGGCCAGGAAAGAGAGGCACAGAGACTGTGAGGCCTGGACATTGGGGGAATCGGTGCTGGAGGCACTGGGGTTTGTGGTGCACGTACTTTGTAAGTAAACAGTGTGTTGGGTGCAAAAAATGATGTCCGTCTGTCTGTGTCCGGGCCAGCGTCCAGAGTATATACATTGAAGATTAAAATTCTATAAATTAAACCTGGTAGCAAACTTCTACGAGGCTTCATATGAACTCTTCTACCTGGCACTGTCATCAGAAACTACAACAAATCACAAATACTTTCATTCAGCAATTTATTCATGGAGGGCGGATTATACCATGATATACTGTATTAAAGTTCACGAGGTTTCCTTGTTTAAAAAAAAAAAAATCATGTTTTAGGACAAGTCTAACTAAAACAACAAGAATAATTTACAGCATTTCTTGTATAGCCCAAAAATCACACAAGAACTGCCTCAATGGGCTTTAACAGGCCCTTTATTCCCCTGACAGCTCCCCAGTCTTGACACTCTAAAACTACAAGAAAAAGTTAAAAATGAAGCATTAAAAATTTAAATCATTATTATGTATGTTTATTAAATTAACACAATTCACTTCAGCAGGCCCAAAATATTTAAAAGCAGCACCATAGACAGATTTGATAGTTTATGAACATAAATATAAAATAAATTTAAAGCTAAACCTTTCAACATAGCAAATACTACATATGGTAAGCATTTTTATTGTAATATTTAAGACTAACAGACAGAATAAAGCATTTATACTAATTACCTGGTCATTTTGTTGCATCAATGTCCAAAGATCTAGAACTTCAACTTTACATTCAGATGCTACCTGGACACAGGCCTGAGCATACTGTCCAACCACTGCATTGAGTCGATTTAAAACACACCCTAAGAAAAAAAATATATATACACTAATACAAAGCATTACAGACAATGCAAAACTATCCCCACAGCACTCATTTTTCAGACATATTTTCTAGGAAATGTTGCAGATGCTAGTGAACAAATTTATTATGGTGCCTGCCTTACAATATTTAATACTTTTATTTTTTTCCGTTCTTTTGCAATTTACTGAATAATGAATCAATTTTGTTATATCTTGCAACTATTGGCTTTTAATTTGTCTGAAGTTATACTTAAAACCATATATATATAAAACAATGACTTTAACAGAAAAACAATGACTTTATTCCAATTAAACCTTTTATTAATTGTGGAAAATTGATTTTTACTTTATCAGTTGTCTCCACAATTATACAGTACATAATACACAAATCTGTAACCTTGGCTTTGATTAACATGTGGATCATTATGCATGCAGCAGGTCTGTGACCAATACTTGGAAATAAAAGGTTTCATTTTTTTTAAATATACAGTATACCAATGTGCTTTTAAAACTTTGTGGTCTACACAAACTTTCATACATAAGCAAAACTTGATGAAAACTGATCAGTTATCAAATACTGATAAAACCTCTCTGTATTTCCCCATTTTTTGTGGGCAAAATTATCAGGTTTTTTTTTTTTTTTCCAATCCAAGTGTTCACACACAAGCCAGGTTTACACTTTATGTGGCAACTTTATGGTCAATCTGGGAGTAATGCATTTGCATATTGCAGAAGAATGTGAGGAACAACTGCAGGCAAGGTTACTTCTATACAAAATTCTTACTACAATAAGCAAAACAATACAGTTAATAGCCACCATAAGGCTAGCAGAAGATGAATATATGAGGATATACACAGAGAGAGGACAATAAATGAACAACACAAAGTAAAAATCTAAAGCAGCAGGATTTTATCTTCCTCTCTCCTACAGACAAATGTACAAAGTTATGAATGTATTCCCTTCCTTAATTCTTGCCTGAAGAATTGCGTAAGGAAACGTTCATTCAGGGCCTGGTTTTAAAATGGTTTCAGAAGAGATCTAGTCTCTTGGCCAAATATATTGACCATAGTTGTTAATTTCTCAGCATTTGCCCAACATTTTAGCACTGCTGATTTTCTTCATGGGCGGCATGGTGGCACAGCGGTAGCGCTGCTGCCTCGCAGTAAGGAGACTCGAGTTTGCTTCTGGGTCCTCCCTGCGTGGAAATTGCATGTTCTCCCCATGTCTGCGTGGGTTTCCTGCAGGTACTCCGGTTTCCTCCCACAGTCCAAAGACATGCAGGTTAGTTGCATTGGCGATCCTAAATTGTCCCAAGTGTGTGCTTGGTGTGTGCCCTGCGGTGGGCTGGTGCCCTGCCCGGGGTTTGTTCCTGCCTTGCGCCCTGTGTTAGGATATAGCGGGTTGGATAATGGATAGATGGATGATATTCTTCATAGCCTGCCTGCACCGATGCGACTTTACACATTGTTTGAATCTGCTGCAGAATGTTGGTTGCTGTAAATTGATGGAAGGTTAGTTTTCCTATATTAAAATATATAAAACCAAAAACAAAACAAAACTAATATAAAACTAATATGCTTCATAACAAGCTGGTTTTACCCTGTTACAAACAATAGAGTCTCAGAAAACATTCATAAAGTAACTGTGTACTTATGGTTTGTTTGGATCCCTGTCATCTCAAAAACAGAGTGAATCTTTTGTCCTGATTTCTTCAGAATTCTTTTTCTAGGGTATGTAGAAGGACGCTGAGTGCGCTTTGCTTTATTTATCTAGATTCTTCTCTCTCTAGGTTTTGACCACACCTTGTGTTTTCTAACCATACAGTGTCTGAAGTTTTAGATGCAGAGGTCATCTTTTGCTGACATGAAACATGTCTGATAAGAGAAGATGATCGGTCAACTATTATCTCCAAAACAGACATATTGCTTTTACATTCTGTCTCACTTGCTTATACACCTTGTGGGTCTTTTGTGAGCCTGGACTCAATGCAATACTGACATTCAGCTCCATTAAGGATTGTCCTGCTCTTTAGATCAAAGCCAAACACAAAATGCACAACTACTGCCATCTATTGGAAAATAAAAGCAATGCATTTTGCTATACAAGTACAGTATGAATAAAAACATTTCTCAACGTTACAATTAAAAATTCTGATGTTTGTATTCAGTGTATCAGTGACATATAGCAAAAAAATTGTAATACTCCAAGGACCTGAAATCCTGCAGCACTTAAACATCTGCTCAAGAAAAATAATCTACGCTCCCCTGTTTTTGACAACTTTAGACCAATTTCCATCCTGAATGTTTTAGTAAAATTCTATAAGAAGCAGTTTTTCAGTAATTAAATGACTGTTTAAATAAATATTCTTTATAAGTTTAAGTCATGTTTTAGAACAACGGCAGCCATATATTTGTTCTTATTTAGCATAGCATTTGACACTGTAGGCCGCAGTATTCTTATAAATCACCTTAAGTCAATGGGTGAGTCTTTCAGGCAGTGCACATATTGGTTTCAGACTTAATTAACAGGTAGAACATTTTTGTTGGTTTTGCTGATTGTAATTCAAAGTCCATGATACTGTATACAGTGTACAACAATGACCTATTCTGGGCCCGCTGTTTTTGTTTCCCCAATTAATATGTTCCCATTAGGCCAGATTACACTGAAACACAAGGTGAACTAATACAGCTATAATGATGACACCCAGCTTTACTTATCTATAGCACCCAATCACCCTGACAAGCTGGGCGCTATAGCCCAAAGTCTTTCAGAATGGATCCTCAAACTAAATAAGGAAAAACAGAAATCTTAGTAGTTGTCAAAAATGGAAATAATAAAGGTATTAGTACTAAACTTGATTCCTTAGCATTAAAGTCAAAGCGGAAGAAAATAATTTAGGTCTATTCATGGACTCTGACCTAAACTTTAAAATACACATTAAAAATAGGATTGCATTTTTTTCATTTAAGGAACATTGCAAAAGTTAGGCCTCTTATTAACACTGCAAGATGCTGAGAAATTTGCACTTTTGTTTTAAGACAACTAGATTACTATCATGCACTCCTAACTGGCCTACCTAAGAAAGATATTAATCAGCTGCAACTAGCTCAGAATTAAACAGGAATTCTGAGCATATCTTACCAGTTTTAGCACTGTTACACTGGTTATACATCTCTCTATTATAATAAAAAAATCCTTCAATGAGACGAGACTTTTTGGAAGATTTTTTCAAGTCCTGTGAGTTGAGACTTTGGCCTTGAGATATTTTCAAGTCACACCCTCCTCTCAACCACAGAAAACCACACACGATACTCTCACCTCTCATTCATGTGAATGCTTTTGACAGACACAATTCTTGCTCTCTAGGCTCTTATAAATTTTAACGTTTTCCTCACTTCCTCACCAATTAAAGAAGACATGTCAAAATCTTATTGAAGAATTTCATCCCGAAGGTTTATCAACAGAAGAAATGAGTACACGGGCAATCCTAGCACTGAGAAACGATAAAGTCAAAAATGTTGATAAGTTACACTGCAAATTGGTTAAATGTGTATCAATAGACTATGCTGAAACAGTTGATGGCGATTGTGCAGAAGATGAAAACATCAACTTACAATATTCTGAAAAATATCTACAACTGTTAACACTATCCGGTCTTCCTCCGCACGAATTACTGTAGAAAGAAGGATGTATCCAAGAAAGGTAATGAAATACATCTTCCGTGGATAACATTACACAAAAAAGGAGATCTTGATATGCCATTCGCATTAAAACGTTAAGAGTTTCCCGTTAGAATAGCTTTTGCAAAGACAATTTACAAATGTCAGAGCCAAACATTCGAAAAAGTTGTTTTATTTAATAGAGGGAAAGAAGCGAAATTCAACCACAGCCAGTTATACATTGCGTTATCACGATGAAAGTCCAAACACAGAATCACAATTCAATACGATACTGACGAAAATTTTATTTAAAAAAATTTTACTTAAGTTTTACAGTAAAAGTCCAAGTTTAAAAAGTTTGTGTGTTAATTTCAAAGCCAAGCAGAACAAAATCATATTACGCAACGAATAACTCTAACACAATTTACTTTCAAATTGCTACGTTTTACTATTTTAAATATAGTTAATTACTTGCTGTAATGTAAAATAGTAAATTGTACATTCGCATTCCCATACACAAGCAGCAGAACCGCATAGAGGCTAGCGTGTAGCACAACCACAGGGGTTGGCGAACAAAGCTGGCAAACGAAGCGAGCAGGGGGCAGTCTCCATTAAAATGGACTTCTAAAATACTACTAATAGCATATAAGCCTTAAATAATATTGCTCCTTACTATATTTTGACTGCCTTTTCCCCTACATTCCAAATCGTAATGTTTCCAGAGACGTTCGTGAACTGAGGGTTGTAATGTGTAAAATTATAACATAGTTTGACATTTAATAGGCTTTTTCTTAACACCTCCCATTATCCGACATTTTCGCTTATCCGACGTTCTGCCGGCCCGGATAAGCGAGACTCTACTGTATATAGTCCAACGTCTGTCTGTCTGTCTGTCTGCGAGAACTACTTAACGGATTTAGATCGGGTTTTCTTTCTATAATTTGCTTGAACTTTCCGGTTGATTTTGCAACCTCTCTCATCACGCTAAGTACCATAGTTTGCTTGTGGTACCGATTTATTTGCGTGAATCCGATGGAGACGCAGCAGGCCAAGGGGTGGGAGCTGGGGCCCTCCTCACTCATGCGCCAATCTTGGGGCGTATCTTATATCCACTTAGCTAGCAAACGAGAGGACTACTTAACGGATTTAGATCTGGTTTTTTTCTAGAATCTTCTTAAACATTCCAGTTGATTTTGCGACTTCTTTCATTGCACTAAGAATCACAGTTCGCTTGCAGGAGCGATATATTCACGCTAATCCGAGACGGAGGCTGCGGGCCGAGGGGAAGGGGAAGCGTGACATCAGGAGTGGGGCGTCGGTCTACCTCTGGTCACGTTTTGGAGCGTACTTTGCCTCCGCTTAGCTAGCAATATCTTTTTGTTTATTGATTTTTAAAATGTGACCTGTTTCACTACTACATGGCAGGAGCTGCAGTTAGTACTAAATATATCTGAAATGTACAATAATTGCCATATACATATAGTGTGCGTATGTATGCTGTTATTACATCTTAATAAATAAATCCATTTAATTGCCATGTATATTCCAGTTATGTTTTCAAATGCACAACATGGATATTTGAGGATATTACCATTTTTTTTCTTATAGTAACTAAAATTGTACTTTTCCTGAGCAGATTTTACTGAGCTTTGTTTCAATTACTTTTGCTTGAGTAATTTCCATGTCAGATACTTTTACCGTAGTCAATACCTCTACTTAAGTAGGATTTTTAATACTTTTTCCATCTCTAGTATAATTAATAAAAAAAAAAAATCACAGCTTTTTGCATTTTCTATGTAATTCCCTGAAAAATACAAGAGATTAATTGATAAAGCATTTCAGCTAGGGAATGGTTTGCCTACAGCATGGTATGTTTGCTTTGCTACTGCATTTTCAAATGCCTGTGAAGACAGTAGTGACATGTGCAAGAAGTAAGGTTAGTGGCAACAAAATTAAATGTGCAGGAGGAAGATCTCTACTGATTTTGTATTCAGATGTGTAACAGATGTAAAGATAACATCTTTTATGCTCTTCTAAATGTACAACCTATTACACACTCCAATGTTCTATATACCAACCATTTAATCTCATAAAATGAACAAATGGGAGGTGAACAAAAAAGAAAAAGCATGCAGAAGAATAAATAAATAAAACAAGTGTCCACTCTGGATTTTGTGTTAATTCAAGAGTAAGTGATAAAGTGTAATTGAAGGTTAACTATTATCACTTGGAATTCTTCAAAAGTTACTTGCCAACTCCTAAAAGTAGCAGATAACTGAAGTTCATGGGCTTCTCCAGGTACTCATTTCCTCCCATATCCCCAAGAACAAGCATTTTAGGAACTCAAGAAAGGCCCCAACCCAAGTGTGTGTGTGTAGCACCACAACTGACTGGCATCCTGATCAACTGATGCTTGCGGTCTTGTACCAAACCCAGGTTTGGTATATGCCAAGTGCCTAAATGAAGCTTTTAAAAGAAATATTACTTGGATCAGTTGGCATTTAACAACGTATAGTACTGTAAATCATAACACCTATCCTCATCTCTTATAGCATATGTTGAGAAGAAGGTCAGATCAGGTTGGTGAGCATGCACTGGTACAGCATGTTGCCCACACAACGAAACAGTTTGGGATCCTGGTTGGCAACCCCCTCTGGCAGACACTTGGTCCAGTCCCACCCTCTGGAAATGACCCTCTATCTGCCACAGCCAGGTGTTACATGGTTGTCGCATTGGGCTGGTCTAACTACTCCTGTCTTCAAAAATGAGGACCCTGTGAGCCGGGTCACGCTTGGGAAATCGTGCCACATGGCCGTACTGCCGTAACTGACACTCCCTTGCAATGCAGGTAATGTGCCTCATTTGGGACTCCATGAGTAACCGCTCATTCAACACAAATTAAAACCAGTGGTACCCAAGGATTCTCCATTCTCAGGTCACTGGATAGTGTCAATGTCTTACAACCATACAGCAAAACAGGAAGCACCAGGACTCTAAAGACTTGGACATTCGTCCTTTTGCATAGATATCAGGAGTACCACACACCCCTTTCCAGAGACCTCATGACCCCTCATGCTCCCCCAATCCGTCTACTGACTTCATAGGAAGAGTCATTAGAGACAGAAGTATCACTGCCAAGGTAAGTAAACCACTCGACAAGGTCAACACTCTCTCCGCAGACAGACACACTGCTGATGGCTATGCATAAGAGGTCATTAAAGGCCTGAATCTTGATTTTTATCCAGGACTCTTAGACTCTTCACTCAGTCTCTCGAGAGCCCTGATCAAAGCCTCCATTGACTCTGCAAAGATCACAGCATCGTTAGCAAAGTCAAGATCAGGGAGTCTTTCTTGCCAAACACCCAGTCCATTCAAGCATTGAACAGAATAGAAGAAACACATCCCTAATGAACCCCAGAATCAACTGGGAAAAACGCAGAAGTTCTGTCTATTCTCTGCACAGCATTCACAGTACCAGTGTACAGGCCGGTCATGATATTCAGCAACTTTGAGGGGGCAAAGTCTCAAAATGTCTCAAAGGGCAGCTCGATCAACTAAGTCGAACGCTTTACGAAAATCGACAAAGGCTGCAAAGAAATCCTGCCAATATTCGTATTTGCGCTCCATGAGAACCCTCAGTGCCAGGATGTGGTCGATGGTGGACTTCTTAGGCATAAAACCGGACTGCTCTGGTCACTGGAAGGTGAGCAAATGATCACAGAACTTATTGAGGAAGACCCTAGCAAGGACCTTACCCAGCATCGAGAACAGTGTTATCCCCCTGTGGTTGCCACAATCCAGGCGATCACCCTTCCCATTCCAGATAGGGATGACAAGTCCCATTTTCCAGTCAGTTGGGATGATGCCAGTCTCCTAAATGGAAGCAAAGATTTATTGCAATGCCAGGAGGACAGCCTTACTACCAGCCTGGAAAAGTTCACCCTGGATACCACAGATCCCTACAACCTTTCCTACCCTCAGCTGGTTCAGCACCTGTGCAATCTCAGTGAGATTGGGTGGTTCACAGCTAATTGGAGGATCAGCCTCGAGAACCGTGGACCCAGAGATATCCAACGTTCTAGCACAGCTGGTCAAAGTAGCCCGCCCAGGAGCTCACAACTGCATTTTCATCAGTAATAAGATGATGAGAATAAGGATGCTAGCAAATGAAGCAATATTTCTCCCTGCTTGTTTTTTTTTTTCTTGCTTAATACTAATCATGTTGAACTTGAGCAGTAACACTTGTGGTCATATGATTTTGTAGCTCGTAAAAAAATGTTGTTCAGTTTGTTCATTCCTTCATTGACATGGCTGCAGATTTTATATCTGCATGTAAAACATGCTTCTAAATGTAATGTAAAAATGTAATTCTCAGCAGCTCAGAAACTCTGATGTAACACATAAAAGATACTGTGATGCATCTTTGATACATGTGTGTTCATCATGAACATGGTCTTACTGCGTGGGATGTAATTTACTTATCAATCCTAAGTAAACAAAAGTAAACTTGGCATCTCAACCTAAACAAGTACTTTTAGGAAACTATTCATGTCAAATATACACATCTATACTGTGAAACTTAATTTTCAAGCAGTTTACCACAAGAAAGGTCACAGCAACCAGCGTGTCCTCAAATACAAAAAAAAAAACCAAACCACACACTCCTTGCTATTTCTACAGCAGAGTCTAAAGCAGTCTTTTGTGAACTCTAACCAGCCAGTTGATTCCTGTCCTTTTCATTAAAATAGAAAATAAAAAAAAAACTCTCTGCTAACAAATTTTGAAATTACTTTGTTTATTGGGGTGATTTAGGAATCCAAACCTCTGGTATAATCTTTAGAGAAAGACAAAGAAACCAATCAAGCTGTAATAAAACTGAAGAATTATAGAGATTATAAACACAAAGTGCTTATGACTAGGTTATAATATCTCTTGTAGTATTATGCAAACATATATATTGTATGTATCTGGTGATTAAATTAATAAGCAACTCCAATATTAAAGCTAATCTAGCCTCACTTCAAACTTCCTGAAAACTTCATCACTTTGAATATAGTAGAAAAGAGAAGTTTTTTGGTACAAATCCAAGTGTCCTTTACCTTTAACAGTGCACTCTTTCGTCCATGCAGCTTCATCAAGAGGTGGTGGTGTTACAAGAATAAGTCTGTCCTTTGAGATGTCAACAGTTTTCAGATATTCAATCATTGCTTTAATGTTCTCAGCATACTCTTCCAAAGGAACATGCTGCTGGGGGTTTTTATCTGTTCAAAGTAAGAAAGCAAGTTAAAAAAAAAAAACTGTTGCTTCTATGCATATTAGAACATTCCATCCACTGTAAGTCACACTATTACCTACTCCAAAATCATTATATCACTATGTCATAAACATTTTCCATAGTATTACCACACATTACATAACAGCCATGCCAAATGATGCCGAATAAAATAATAAATCATTACAAAACATTCATTGCCAAATTCCTGGTTAAATGCATTCACCTTATCAAATTTAGACTTATGAATATATAAACAGACACAGCTATAAACTGAAATGTTTCACATTCTAGATCAGTGGTTCCCAAACTCGATCCTGGGGACCCACTGTGGCTGCAGGTTTTTGTTCCAACCAGATTTACAATCAGTGATAATAATTGATAACAACTGATCTCATTTAATTAGCTGGTCTTTTTTACTCTTCTCTTATTCAGAATGGTTTTTACATTTATAAGACATTTAGAAATATTTGTTTTTTTCTAAAGCTATAAATGCTTAACTCTCTTTTGTTGTTTTCCTATTATTTTCCCCTTTTCCATTGTAGTTTGCTCCCTTCGTTTAACCCTCATAGTGACAATTAACCACCAGCACAGCAGACACCCAGGATGATGAAAGCAGCAACGACTTCAGTGTCAGACTTGCTAATTAGTAAATAATCAATTAAATAACCAGAACACCTGGAAAAGCAGAATTAAAATTAGGTTGAAAATACTGTTAACAAAAACTACATACAGAATTCCCCATATAACTGCTTATTACATTTTAATAAAAATCTAACAACTTAGTTCATAATTTCTACATTGACTCCAAAACACAGAAACTGGGAAATAATGACTGACTAAATTAGGCTAAGAGACCAAAGAAAAATGGAAGTTGGTTGGAACAAAAACCTGCAGCCACAGTGGGTCCCCAGGATCGAATTTGGGAGCTAATGTTCTAGAGTATAAGTTGAAAATATGATACTATAGCTATCGTATGTTTTTAGAAATTATATAATTTTAGTTAACATATATAACAATCTTTTTCAAATTATTACAAGCATACACATATACTCGTATGATGTAAGAAAAGGCGCTATATAGCGCCTGATCCGACACAGATTGGACCCGGGAATAAAACAAACTTTTACTTTTCTTCGTCTGTGGGCTAAGCCTTCCCTGTACCCACAGACACAAAACAGTCCCAAGCACTTAAGCACACAAGTAAAGCAAAACACTCTTCTTTTCACTCTCTCTCTCTGGCACCACCACTCCTCCCAGGCAACCTTGTCCTCCTCCACCCGACTCCGGCCCCTGAGTGGTGGTCACTGGCTCCTTTTATAGTTCACCCGGAAGTGCTCCAGGTGCTTGATCACCGAGTTCTGGCTGCACTTCTGGGTGTGATGAATATGTTGCCCATAGGGGCTCAAGAGTCCTAAACACAGCACCCCCTGGCGGTACCTGCGGGACCCAACAGGGCTGCACCCAACTCCACTTCCCATGGAGCCTTGTGGGAAACCGAGGCACTGCTCCAACCCAGGGGGGCGGCCATCTAACGTCCAAGGGGAGGTATTGCTCTGTCTAGTGCTGCTCCCCCTGAATATAGTGTGCAGGGGCGTCCCAGCCGAGCATGGGACTTGGCCACCTGCCAGAACGTATACATACATGAAGCCATAACAGAATGAATTATTAAACATAAGAAAAAGGATTGAATGTAATCCAAGGGTTAAGTAACCACAAGAGGTCTCTGTCCCAACTTGTAGAAACTACCAACGTCATATTTCAAGTTTAGAATGAGGTAAATGAGTCAGCCATGATAGAAGATTTTAAAGACTGTGAAATGGAGGAATGATTTTGTGACTGAAACTTAATTGCAGTAAAGAATCTTTTTGTATAGAAACTACTAAAGTTTTACAAGAAAAGCTAAGTTTAGAGAAGATACATTTTTTCTAATTTTTACGTTCAGGCAAACCAGAAGTGGAGACTAAATGATGGGAAAGCCCATATAACCCTCTTTTGAAGCAATGCTAAGATCAACAGGACACACTGCAAAACACCTCTCTGAAGCAGGGTTCAGAATAATGGGAGAATCGACAGTTACAAATTACTGGTGGCGTTAGTTGATTGGAGGAGGTAATAAAGTTCTGTATATTATGAGTCAGATGACATGATGTGATAGATGAGGTAATATAATCAGAATAAAGTATAAAAGCAGATGAATTGTTTAATTGATTGTTCATTCCAAGGACTGAGACGTTTGTGCATAACTTTGTGCAAATAAAGAAATGTACTGCATTCTCATCCATGACTGACTTCTTTGAAGACAGAGGAAAGATACAAGCAATTTTCATTTCATTATCCCAGTGCTTTTCAGAGGTAAAATAGGTTTATTTTCTGTCAGACCCTGTGGTGGCTTTTGTTTTTAAATCAAAACTTTCTGCCAAAAAAACAAAACAATGCATTACCTTTAAGTGCGCAATCATTTGCTCCGAAGAAGATTGTCATTGCTGCAACATTCTTTGAATTGAGGCTATCATTGACAATTTGAGGAAGAATAATCCGTGCCCATCTGCTATTATACCCAGACAATCCCCGATTTATTACATCACATTTCCTTAAAAATAAAAGAAAATGCACGTCTTTTCAAATTAAACAATACCCATAATCAGTCAAACAAATATGACAGACACATAAATGCAGGTAATGCTCTTTAACAGAAATTTTAATGCTGTTCTAAAGTTGTATTATGAAATAACAGATAAACCCTAGAATGCACTCACAATAAAATGATAAAGATGTGTGTTCAGCACAAAAGAAAGAGCATCACGGTAAACACAGAATTGTATGTTGCCAACACAAATGCAGTTGTTCAGTTTTAAGTGAGAGTATGCTGGGCTTGTCAGGGCTGTGGAGTCAGCACACAAAACATTCGACTCCAGCTCCTCAAATTAAGGTACCACCAACTCCAACTCAGACTCCTCCATGTATAATTAGACTAATTGACTACGTTGATTGAAAGCACACAACACACAAGATCCAAGCATTTCATCACTACCAACGTGAATCATCAGGTTACCTTTTAAACACTCTAACCCAGTGTTTCCCAAACTCGGTCCTGGGGACTCCCTGTGGTTGCAGGTTTTTGTTCCAACCAGATTCATAATCAGTGACAACACCTGATAACATTGATCTCATTTAATTAGCTGGTATTATTTTTCTTTTATTCTACATTCAGAAAAGCACAGCAGCATGATTTTTACATTTATAAGACATTTAGACATATTTCTGCTTTTACTATAGATTTAAATGCTTAACTCTCTTTTGTTGATTTCATTATATTTTGCCCTTTCTCTGTGCAGTTTGCGCCATTCGTTGTATCTTAATAATGACAATTTAAAACAAGCAGAGCAGACACGCAGGCAAACAACACTGAATAATCAAAGGCTGCAACTACTTTAGAGTCAGACCCACTAATTAGTAAATAATGAATTAATTAAACAATTAGAGCACCTAGAAAAGCAGAATGAAAATCAAGATGAAAATACTGTTAAAAAGAAACAAAATACATTATTCCTATATAACTGCTTGGTACATTTTAATATATAGATATATATTTCTTTTCACGAAAAGTAACGCTCGTGCATGCACCTTCTGTCCCGCCCCAACTCCTCCCAGAATTAAGCCTCTTTGAATATGCAAATCAATATAAATCGCCCTTAAGCTCAGCCTTCTGTGAAAAGACAATGGGAAAAGCACAGGGGAAAATATAAGAATTTCAGCGAATACCAAGTGGAGGCAAAGGAAAAACATACTATTTGCTCAAATAAACCGTGGTATAATCAACAAAAGGAAGTTGATCGAGTGACATAGCGTGTTGGAGAAACTTGAAAACTCAAGTTCACAAAGTCACACAGTGCCGGAAATAAAAAAGAAGTTGTCAGATATCAAAGTCGCCGTGAAAAGGCGAGTCGTAGCCCACCATCTGAGTGTCATATGAAAGCTTATTAGGGTACAGAGAGAAAAAAAAAGGCACACAGTGGGAAAAAAAGCACGAAATGTCAACTTCAATCTCGAAATGTCCACTTTAATCATGTAGTTTGTTTTGTCATTAAAGTAGAACATCATAAACTTTATCTTAAAATCGTTTAATTAACCAGTTTCTCAAATCACATCGTAATTAAAGAGCACGTTAAATGCTTTGTTTTGTATTTGATCTTCTATGTGCTCTATGTGAGCGAATCACTGCGTGCTTCTTAAATTGGCTCTCTTCCTCCGACAGGACACAGAATCCATTACATTTGTGATATTACAGCTCTCAGAATAACTCAAATACTGAGATGTATACGTGATATCATTTTCATGATGATAGGAGTTAAAGCACGTTATTAAACATGGGTTTCACGGCACAGTGATTGTGCGCGACCTTCAATGAAATTATTTATTGCAGCAGTACTCGTGGGCGGCTCTAGGCTCGTGGCGGCCCTGGGCAGAGGAAGTATTGGCGGCCCTTATGCACGGCGGATGACCACGTCCGTTGCGGACACTGCATAGCCACCTCGTGCTCATGACATAAGCGTTTAACTTTTGTCGAAATTTGCTGCTGCATTTTTAGCTGTGTCATTATTTTCTCTTTCTGTTTTATATTCAACATGTATTGGCGTGGCCACCCCTGCAGTACTGTCTCTTTCAAACGTACTAAACTCCAATTTCTGTCCTTGCTTTTCTTTTTCCAAGTAACCGATCGCCACACAATCAGCTCTGTAATAGACGTTAAGCCATCTGTAAGCTTAGAGTGCCGATTCTTCAAAACGTTTAAGGAACATTGAAATATCTTTGTAGTACATGTTTAATTATTCTATCCTTCACGCCAGTCCCAGTGAAGCATACAGTGCGAGGCAGGAACAACCTTTAATTATTAACAATATAGATTATTTAAATGAAGTTAAAGTTTTATCTGTATAATATAATAAACATATTTTGCTGCATTTCACCTTAAAAATGATATCATCATCATTTGTAAATACACGCTTTATAAAGTGGCTAAGGTTGTGCAATACAGGTACTCGTCGACATACGACCTAAGCAAGTTACGACTGGTCGACTTTACGACGTGTTCGACAGTTTCCCCCGCCAGCTGTTGGCAGCGCCTGTTTCCCACAGTCCCAAGTCTCGCTACGCAGCAGTAATAATATACGCAGCAGTGTTGCCCCACGTGTGTTTGTGTCTTGTTGTTTTGGCAGTTTTCAATAATAATATACCCCTAACATGTCTACCAAGAGGAAATTGTCTCTGTCCACTCCTCAGCCTGCCAAAAAGGAAAGAAAGGCCATTGATCTAGATACCAAAATGATGATAATAAAACAGTATGAAGGAGGAAAGAAAGTGAATGCGATCGCATGTGATATGAAGTTATCACACTCTACTGTGTCGACTATTTTAAAAGACAAAAATAGAATTTGTGAAGCTGTGAAAGGTTCTGCACCTTTGCGATCAAAAGTGATTACGAAGCAACGTACCTGGCCCATCCATGAAATGGAGAAATTGTTAAACATTTGGATGGAGGATCAGATTCAAAAGCGGATGCCGTTAAGCCTCTTTACAATACAGTCGAAGGCTAGAAGTCTGTTTGAGACTTTAAAGCAGCGCTTCCCGAGTCATTTTACCCTCGCACCCCCTGTGACGGACGAGTCCAATTTCGCACCCCCTTGGTTTGAGAAGTATGAAAAAATATGAGTTCATATGATAGTTCATAATACCCACGCAGCACTAAGTGTGCGTAAGAGCGGAAGTCATCCGTTTTAACAAGCAGCGTATTGCACTGATACGAAATAGCCTGCCCATTTAATTATTTAGGAATGGATAGATAAATGAAGATTTTGTACAAATAATGCTTTTTATTTTTCTTCCTTGATGGATTCTGGCACCTCCAGCAACAGTTGCGAGCACCCCTTTGCGAGCATCCCCAATCGGGAAGCGCTGCTTTAAAGGAACGTGCTGGAGAACACACATTTCGTCCTTATTGCGAAATTTATGAAGAGAGAGAGAGGAAAAAAAAAAAACAATTCAGACGAAGCTCACTATGTTTATGAAAAGAGCAACTCCTCCTATCACCCTGTACGCAGCCTCGCCTGATGAAGGCGATATCGACAACCCGCAGCCAAGCACCAGTGGTGCCAGGAATTAAATGTACAGTATTTCTTATTTTTGTATGTTTTCCACATATTAAGCCAATTGTACTGTAGTATGCTGTGTTTGACTTAGAAAGTAAGAAAATGTTAATAAAATATTACTTTAAGATGATTACAATATCATTACCCAGTCTAATATTCTTACCTTTATTTAACATAGGCCGACTTACGTCCAGATCAACTTACAACCAGTCAGTCGGAACCAATCGCGGTCGTAAGTCGACGAGTACCTGTATTATAACTGTAGTCCAAGTTTACAGTGAAATAATTCTACTTATAAGTACAGATAGTTCTACAAGGAACACTTGATTGAGTGCGTTGAAAGCTCTTGGGATGAAACTCTTTCTGAACCGCAATGTCTGTACAAGAAAGGTTTGAAGCGTTTGCCGTGTGAGAAGCAGTTCAAATAGGAAGCACGGCTGAGGCAGCGTGTGTTTGATGCTGTACACCGATAATTCTCTTTCCAATCAGCTGCTCCGAGTGGTGCAGTGAAAGTATATGGAAAAAGATGATCTGCTGTGGCAACCCATAATGGGAGCAGCTGAAAGAAGTAAAATAAGGTGCAGTGAGAGTAACAACGCTAAAGCAGCTATGGTATTTGGAATAGTTTGACCATTCCGTGGACCATTATATTGTTACTGGTTAATTACAATCAGATGCATTAAACTAATAAACAATATGCGTTTAATTTCAGTTTATTTATAAAGCTGCTCCAAGAAAAGAAAGAGTAACCACGCAGGAACAGTAGCACTGCTTTGACGCTGGGTGCCACCAGTCTGTAAAACCGAGCGGAGAACTTGCGTACGACAGGGTATGAGGTACCGTGGAAATGTGCATGGCTTTACGCCAAGTTTAGGTTTTATACATCGCGATTTGAATGTGGAAACGTTCTTACACAACATTTCTGTGCGTACGCACCGTTTATACATGAGCCTCCTGGAGGGCCGCAGTGGCTGCAGGTTTTTGCTCCATCCCTATTGCTTAATAAGAAGCCCTTACTGCCCAAGTAACACTTCTGCTTCACTTTAGTCGTCTCGCTCGTTAAAATTTTGAACCCTTAGTGCATTTTTTAGTCTTAAACAGATGTAGTCTTGTTTTTAATTGCTCCTAGTTAGCAATAACATGCAAATTACAAAAGAAACCAGCATTTCCCCATTTAGCTTGTTACCATTTACACCTGTGTGTATTTATCATTTACTATGGGGTTTAATTAAATACTTTGAAGGAAAGTGAAGAGAAAAAAGTGAAGGACTAAGAATTACTAATTCTAGCCGAAGCCCACCGTAGCATACAGCAGTGTAAGAATAGGAACGGAAAATGGTGAGAAAGGAATTCAGAAATCAAAAAGAAATAAATACTTCTTGAAAGACGCAGTCGTGAATAGGTGTTTTGGTGGTGACGACAGATAATGAGTCGAAAGATCTAACCCTAGAAAAAGCCACGTACAACTGACCGTGGCTGAAGACTGGCTGTTAGAATTATTGTGAAGAGTAAACAGCATGTGGATATGAGGAAGGCCGCGCTTCTGAAATTCGATTACGTAAATATAATCAATAACAACCTCAAAAAGATGTTGTAGAATGTCTCTAAGTAATTCCTGCAGCTTAATCCAAAAGGCTCATACTACAATATCAGGTCTGTGCTCCAGTCTTTAGGTATCCGACAGTGCATGTAGAATTTCCGGCCAAGCAGGATTACATGTGAAAGTGTAAAATAAATGAGGCTGTCCGAATTTACGTACTATGGCCATGGCATCCCGATAGTCTTGTTGCATGTATCTTGGACTTCCTGGAAATGTGGACAGTAATATGATCATTTTGTCTACATGTACGTTGTTATTTTCAGCATTTGCTTGCAGCGCGTCTGACAGTCCTTTGTATTGTTCCATGCGCAAATCTTGTTGAGACGCGCGCCCTCTGTTTTAACATACGCATCTATGACGTACTGTTGGAATAGTTCGCCGCTGGAGTGCAAAATACTAAATGTATTCCTTATTGCTAATCTGTATGCGTAAAATTGGCATTGAGTAAGCCTTCTTCACTTGGCGGTTCTTTTATCGGGAACATGTTGTAAATCTTTGTGCCAGCCAATGTCTCCATAAGGGAATAAAAGTGAGTAAACCATAGGAT
>JANRMT010027041.1:63649529-63688900 GCA_026402145.1 Polypterus bichir lapradei
ACCTGCCATAGAAGAGTTAAAACACGAACAAGCCATGAAATTAAAATTACTGGCAAGAATTGCTTTCTAATTAAGCAACCGGGTTAGAACAAACACCTGCAGCCACTGCGGCACTCCAGGACTGTGATTGAGGACCCCTGGTCTAGAAGAAAAAAGTTTAAATTTGAATCGGTATATGTCAATTTAGAAATTTTACACATTTTATTACAATTTATATTTAGTCACAGTCTGTACATTTTTACTCCAGTAACCCAATAATTGTTCTGACTCCACAGCCCTGGGGCCTCATGTATAACGCCGTGTGTAGAATTTGCACTATAACATGACGTAAGCGCAAAAGCCAAAATGTGCTTACGCACAGAAAATTCCAGATGCAGGAATCTGTGCGTACTCCAACTTCTGCGTTCTTCCGGCCCTTAAATCCCAATCAGCGTGAAAACTAACGCACGTGCACACGTCTTCTGTCCTGCCCCAACTCCTCCCAGAATTACGCCTCTTTGAATATGCAAATCAATATAAATAGACCTTAAGCTCAGCCTCTGTGAAAAGACAATGGGAAAAGCATGGGGGAAAATATAAGAATTTCAGCGAATACCAACTGGAGGCAAAGAAAAACGTACTATTTGTTCAAATAAACCGTGGTATAATCAACAAAAGGAAATTGATCGAGTGACATAGCGTGTTGGAGAAACAAGCTCAAGTTCACAAAGTCACACAGTGCCCGACATAAAAAAGAAGTTGTCACAAATCAAAGTCGCTGTGAAAAGGCGAGACGAAGCCCACCGTCTGAGTGTCATATGGAGGCTTTTTATGGTACAGTGAGAAAAAAAGGCACAGAGTAGGAAAAAAGCAGGAAATGTTAACTTCAATCTCGAAATATCCACTTTAATCACGTAGTTTATTTTGTCATTAAAGTAGAACAAACTTCATCTTAAAATCATTTAATTTACTAGTTTCTCAAATCCCATCGTAACTAAAGTAGCACGTTAAATGCTTAGATTTGTATTTGATCTTCAATGTGCTCTGTGTGTGTGAATCACTACGTGCTTCCATTCTTTCTCTTTCTCCGACAGGACACAGAATCCATTACATTCGTGATATTACAGCTCTCTGATTAATTAAAATATTGAGATGTATATGTGATATCATTTTCATGATGATTGGAATGAAGGCATGTTATTAAACATGGGAACACGATGGTGCAGTGATTGTTCATGTCTCACACAAGATGCTGCTGCGCCATGCGCGACCTTCGATGAAATAATTTATTGTAGCAGTACTGTCTCTTTCAAACATACTAACCTCCAATTCCTGTCCTTACTTTTCTTTCTCCAAATACTCAATCACCACACAATCAGCTCTGTAACAGACGTTAAGCCATCTGTAAGCTTACAACGACGATTCTTCAAAACTGTTAAGGAACATTGAAATATCTTCATAGTACATGTTTAATTATTCTGTCTATCCTTTCAGTGTCGCGCCAGTCTCAGCAAATATACAGCATGAGGCAGGAACAATACGTGAACTTGCAAGCACTGCGTCCTCACATGTTTAATTATTAAAAATACAGATAATTTAAATGAAGTTAAAGTTTTATCTGTATAATATAACCAACATATTTTGCTGCATTTCATCTTAAAAATGATATCGTCATCATATGTAAATACTCGCTTTATAAAGTGGCGCAGGTTGTGTAATATTATAACTGTAGTGCAAGTTTACAGTGGGGTAATTGTACTGATAAGTACAAACAGTTCTACAAGGAGCAATTGATTGAGTGCGTTTATAGTTCTTGGGATAAAACTGTTTCTGAACCGCGAAGTCTGTACAGGAAAGGCTTTGAAACGTTTTGCCGTGGCTGAGGTAGCGTGTGCTTGATGCTGTATACCGATAATTCTCTTTCCGATCAGCTGCTGCTGTGATTCACACTCAGATACAGTGATATAAATACTCCGAGTGGTGCAGTGAGAGTAATATGGAAAAAGATGATCCGCTGTGGCAACTCCTAATGGGAGCAGCTGAAAGAAGAAGGTGCAGTGAGAGTAACAACGCTAAAGCAGTTATGGTATTTGGAATACTATGGCTATTCCCTGGACCATTATATTGTTACAAGTTAATTACAATCAGATGCATTACACTAATAAACAATATGCGATTAGTTTCAGTGTATTTATAAAGCCGCGTCAGGAAAATAAGGAGTAACCACACAGGAACAGTAGCACTGCTTTGATGCTGGGTGCCGCCAGTCTGCAAAACCGAGCGGAGAACTTGCAGACGACAAGGTATGAGGTACCGTGGAAAAGTGCGTGGCTTTACGGCAAGTGTAGGTTTTATACATCGCGATTTGAACGTGGAAAAGTTTTTATGCAACATTTCTGTGCGTACGCACCGTTTATACATGAGGCCCCTGGTGCTTGTGTGGTGGCTTAACATAAAACTGGTTTAACATTTGGGGCTATTGATTGGGAGACAGACAAGTACTGAAATGACTGCAGTAATTTAAGATTTATTTGCCCCGAAATTAGAACTTACCTTGCCAGCTTGCTAGCAATTACAGCTCCCCATCCATTTGAGTCAAAAGAAGACTAAATTAAGTGCAGAAAAGAGAAAAAAAAATGTAAAGTACTACAAGAAATAAACAATTGTTAATATTTGAAACATTGTTTTTCCTTTTGAAAAAAAAAATATAAAACATACTAACTGATAAAACTGGTTAAAAAATAAATACAGGTACGCTATTTCCTATTTAAATAACCTTAAGAGTGCCTGTAGAATACAGTACACTGAACGGCTAAAAGATTCACTTCAAAGGTAATTTTTAAAATTTAGATGTCAAGCTGTGGCGCAGTGGGTAGCGCTGCTGCCTCGCAGTTAGGAGACCCGGGTTCGTTTCTCGGGTCCTCCCTGCATGGAGTTTGCATGTTCTCCCCGTGTCTACGTGGGTTTCCTCCGAGTACTTCGTTTTCCTCTCACAGTCCAAAGACATGCAGGTTAGGTGGACTGGCAATCCTAAATTGTCCCTAGTGTGTGCTTGGTGTGTGTGTGTCTCCTGTGGTGGGCTGGTGCCCTGCCCGGGGTTTGTTTCCTGCCTTGCGCCCTGTGTTGGCTGGGATTGGCTCCAGCAGAACCCCTGTGACCCTGTAGTTAGGATATAGCAGGTTGCATAGTGGATGGACGGATATCAAGCTGGTGAAATCAGCCAGAGACAGAGTGTACAGACAACAGGAGACTATTCAACCGTGGTGAGGTCCACAACAAATAATGAAGAGTAAGAAATGGAAATTTAAAAAACGTGGAGCAATCTGGGCGAACACTTAGAAAATGCAGTTTACTATATACGTAAAAGTGCAGAGTGATACATTCACAAACAAAGAAACTATATTATAAATGAAGCTAAAATATAGAAAGTAACTGCTCAACCACTGCATAGAAGCATTAAAACTAAAATTAAGATATTCAATTTTATTGTGAAAACTATTTACAATTAATTAAGAGATGTCATACTCAGAACGTATATATTGCACTAGTGAGTCTGGAACATTGTGTGCAGTTCTGGTCATTACATTCAGTGTCTGAAATGGAAAAAAAGGAAATGGCGATAACTGTTGTTGTACTTCTTGAAATTGGGGAGAGTGATTATTTTGGGATTCCCCCTTGAAGTTCCAAAGGCTTGCTGATATGCACAGATTACACTAAAAGACGACAATATTTCATAAGTCATACCTTTTCAACTGAATTCTAGATGCATGGAATATGCTGCGATTGTTGCTTAGTATTAGTTGTTTTTAACTTCTAAAATAGTTGATCCAAAGTTGCACATTTTCCAGTGTATGGCTGGCTGAAAATCATATAAACATCTTACTTTGTGTTTAACAGGAACTTTGGCTTTCTGTATCTCTAAACTAATCCACATCAGATCATTCATATTTTGATAGGTATTACTCATGTTATAGCTCTTCTCTTTAGTAACTAGATGCCGGTCTCATTCAGTAGGAATTAAAATAGTAAAAGTCATTTCATGTCTACATTTCCTTTGCCTTTGTCACAGCTGCATATATATTGTACCTGATACTACACGTAACAAGGCTTCATCTTTGGTACTGTGCTCTGGCTATTTAGACACAAAATACATTTGGGAATTATCTGATATATTTTTACATGTCTCTCTGTACTTTGTATTTCTCTTTGCAGCGAAACATGGCATGTTTGATACCTTAGTAAATATACTTTATATTTTGTGCATTTACTAAGTAAAGCAAGCTCTTTCCAGTTGTATCCTTCTAGTCATTGTTGACTTTGTCATACAAGGGAAATATGCATTTTAAATATAGGTGAGCATTTTTTTTTCCTTGTATCATTTTAATGCCTCAAAGTTTGATTATTTTAGACAAGGATGCAGTTGCTAAAGAAGAACTACAGTATAACATGAAAATTTGAAAGATATGATGTGGTTTAGTATGTAGGTATAGAGGGCCACACTTGCTCTAAAGCAAATTAATTTTTTAATTGTTTTCAGCAAGCTATAAACCGGCCCTCTTGGGAGTTGCTGGCAGGACTGGCACTCCTGTCACCATAAAAATATCTCACACTGCGCTGAGGTGCCACCCGCTGCACTCGGGTCCCAATCCAGGTGGCTCGTTGTGTGAAGAGAAGAGTAGAGCAACGTACTCCCTCAGAAATCGGCAAATATGGAACTGTGGACCAACTATTTTAGATGTTAAATAGATCCAGTACTACATAAGAAACCCTTATAAATCTCATGCATCTAGCATAAACAGCTCAAAAGTTATGACTTATGGAAAACTGCCATTTTTTTATAGTAGGGTTTATTTTATTTTTTGTTAAAATTAGGGTCACATTCCCCTATTCGCATTCCTCAATATCTCAGGAACTGCACACTTGTCTTTGGGTTCAATAACGTTATTTTCAACAAATCGGAGATGGTCAGTCCCGAGATCTCTGTTGATTTCACGTGGATTGACCCCCGGGGTGTCGTTTTTTCCTTTTTGAAGTGAAATGTTCTCGCCAACTCTGTGTTTTGCGCTCGTTTATACGTTATGCGGTCGCTAAGACAAAGCTCTGGTTATTCACCAGAGCTCAAGTGCTATTATATTGTCGTGGGCTTGCGCTATATTTAATTCCTCTGAAACAGATTGTTACTTGTCACGTTGCCCTGTATAATGCGGTCTCTCACGTAAAATACTCTTATATTTGCCAATGAATGCTCTCCGTGGGGTTCATTCGTGGTGAATGACAGCGTCACATCGCATTTCTGTTTTATCCATGGTATTTTAAAAGTGAGAAAGAACTAGACAAGTAAGAGTGATTGACATGCGCGGGAGCCAATCAGTCACTTTGTTAGCTGAATGACGTACAGAAATTGAAACTACTATTGAATAAACCAAATAATAGCCGGCTGAGCAGGTGGAATCCTTAAGAATGCAAGGTGTTGATCCATCCTAAAATGCCCGCAAGTAACAGCTGCACTTGGGTGCTCAACCCCCCGGCTTCGTGTTCTTATTCTAGTGCACCCATAACACCCTAATAACGTGCCTCTTCTATCCGGTTGATAAAAGTAACCACAGCAAAATTAAACGCACTCCACTTTCGTTCTTACCTGGGTTATTGAGTCCCCGAATAATACGACTTGCGGCCACACAATGCTCCGTACGCGAGACATGGCTTTACTCAGAGGAAATATGAAACACCAACAGAAGGCGGGCAAGGCTGCTTTGACGCGTTCTGTGACGTAGTGCGCGTGCACGCGCAGCACACCAAAAAACTCTAGGCGGTGTTCAGTTGTTCAGTCTCCATCGAAGCAGCGTGGATTACAGCTCATCGAAAGTTTGTACTCTTAAGTTCTTTTTGGCCAATGAAGAAGACATGCTCAATTGGATTTAAATCGGGTGACTTGGCTTGACAGAGATATTAGAAGCATGCGCTGATACAGTACTTTGCTGCACGCACCACAGGATCCCAGATTAGGACCCGAGCGCTGCCATGCAATAGGTGACACCTCAGCACCACACTAGTTCAGATGGAATGGGCCAGTGTAAGGTTTTTTATGGTGGCTGGAATGCCAGTTCTGCCACCAACCCCCAAGTTTTCCCTGCAGGTTGGAGGAGCCATTCAAAAATTTTCCTTTTTTTTTGGCTTTGAAAAACTCCTGTGTTCCCTTAACAGTATATGTTTGGGATCATTATCTTCTTGTAGGATGAATCATCGACCAGTGAGTTTGAAGGCATCTAATGGAACTTGAGCAGATAAGACTTCAGCATTTACATCATCAATGAAAATAGTGTGCCAGTACCTGTGGCAGCCATACATGGCCAAGCCATGATACCCCCAGCGCCATGTTTAACAGATGAGGCAGTATGCTTTGGATCTTGGGCGGTTCCTTTTTGTCTTCGCACTTTGCTTTTGCAATCACTCTGTTACAAGTCCATCTTTGTCTTGTCTATCCACAGGACCTTTTTCCAGGCGCTTTTAGGTCCTTTTTCACAAAGTGCAATCTGGCCATCCTGTTTTTGTGGCTAACTAGTAGTTTGCGTCTTGCAGTGTGGCCTCTGTATTTCTATTCATAAATTCTTCTGCAGATAGCAGTCTCTTGGCACATTCACATCTGCCTCCTGAAGACTGTTTCTGATCTGTTGGACAGAAATTTGGGGCTTTTTCTTTACCATAGTGAGGATTTTTCTGTCATCAGCAGTGGAAGTCTTCCCTGACCTACCAGTGCCTTTGCAATTACTAATTGCAAACTCCCTTGGAGGAGGGATGATCTGGACACCGACATGAATATACTTCACTTCCATCTGCTCCTGTTCTGTGGGATATTTAGGATGTGGAAACCACTGCAAGGCCTTCATCAAATTCCATCACTACATAACTTCTTTCCAAAGGACATGACGTTTCCTTCCTGAAATCCAGAGAACTTCAGACACAGAGGGTTATTGAGTCGTTATTTAGCCTGAGGATTCTAAAAGTACCTTTACACAGAAAATTGATTCTGTCATTGTTATGCAATGCCCCCTTGTGGCCTGTGGTTTATTTAATTCTTGATATACAGTACATGTTCTTGTGTCTCCACTCCTTGCTGCAAAAAATTTTTTTCTTTGTTGCTTCTATCACACAATTATATTATACTAACAAAATGAAACAACTTTAGAGGAGTGGGTGGCCTGGGACTCTAGCTGAATATCCACTACAGTATACTAAAATGTAATAATGGAGCAGCTTATTGTACACCTTACTCTGTCTAGACACTTTTTAAATACCAAGATGAGCTGAATCCTGTGGGTGAACTTTAAGTCTTTCAAAGATTACTCAATGACTTCCTCCTCTTAGAAGAACATTTCTTGCAAGTCCAACAGAATCATTAATGAGGATGTAGTTGTCCTCAGACCCAGTTGTAACAATAAAAGTCTTTTCCAGGCAAGACTTGTTTGAACAATTGCATGCCCTGTGGTAAGGGACCATCAACATGCAGCTTCTGCACAACATCAAGGGCAGGATTTGCCAGAAGCACTTTATCTCCAGAATCTTCCTCAGACAATTTCTTCACCACCTGCTGAAGTGGTAAAACAGACAATCACACCATATTTTTATGTGGTCTGAGAACATTTAAAAAAAAAAAATGATACATGAACATTCAACAAATGGACCATACTGTCACACCACATCTGCTAAATGCACCAAGGTGTGCACATTGTTTGGCACTCATTTTTTTGCCAATGAAAATGTTTGCACGTCATCAGGGAGAATTTTTCTGAGAACAACACATCCAGTGTAAGGAAGAAATTGCTGGAATTTTGTTGCCTTCTATCAATCCAACTCTTCCTAGGTTTCTGAATGAATTCCATTGGTATCTGGCTTTTCAGTCCTAAAAGATGTTTGGATATGTCTTCAGTATTGCACTGACCAAGCCTTATTTTCAAAGGAACTTTCACCCACATCTATAGAAGTTACTGCATGACACCAAGACAAACTAGATGCATATAGTCAAGTGGATACATCAATACATACTGTACATACACAGCACCGCACAGACATCGGAAGCATATGTGAACAAATACTGTAATGCAAGAATGCTTTCAGAAGTAATGCCATGAATAGTTTTTATTAATCAATAAACATTCTAGAAAATGCATTAAACAGAAAAAAGATCAATGAAATCAATAGTAGGTGTGACCACATTGGCCAGTTCCCTTAGGTTCAATAGCAGGTACTTGTGTAGAAGGTTGTTTCAAGCTTGGAGAACTTTCCATGGTTCCACTGCAGGCTTTAGCTGTCTCACTTTCTTTTTGCTTCTGTCTCTGCAGGTAATCACTGACTGGCACATTTATGTTGAGAATAGGGCTCTGTGGGGATAACACCATCTGTTTCAGAATTCCATGTTCCTCTTGTCACTGCAGATAGTTTTATGATTTTTGCAGTGTGTTCAAAGTTATTGTCATGCTGCTGAATTAAGTCTCCTCGATTGCACTGCATGATGGATAAGACTCTGCTTATACTTCTTCGTAGTGAGGGGGCAATCAGTTTTGATCAAATCACCAAAATCTGATTTTGGAAACGAAGCCCCAAGACTTATTACAATGTGCGTCACACAGACCAATCTCATTTCTGAATAATGATGTTAAGATACTCTCCAAAGTTCTAGCTAGAAGGATTGAGAACGTGCTTCCTTCAGTAATATCGCAATACCAAATGGGATTTATTAAAGGCAGATACTTAGCTTCCAGTCTTTAATACCTGTTTAATGTAATATATTCACCCACAAAGTCTAACACCCCGGAGATCTTATCTCTGGATGCAGAAAAAACATTCAATATGGTTGAATGGGACTCCATATTCACTACATTGCATAAATTTGGGTTTGGCCCGAACATATGTGCATGGATCAAACTACTGCATTCCAGTCTGGAAGCTTCAGTTAACATTATTTCAGACAACTTCAAACTAGAACATGGTACTAGACAAGGATGCCCCTTGTCATCACTGCTATTTGCAGTCACCAATGAGCCACTGAATGTTTACTTTCAGAATGCTTCTGAGATAAAGGAGATTATCAGAGAAGGACTTGAACAGAAAATATCACTATATGATGATATGGTACTACATGTATCAGATCCACGAAATACTGTGCCTGCAGTCCTAACAGCACTAGCTGAATTTCAATAGATATTTGGCCTCAAAATTAATTTGAATTAAAGTGTGCTTTTTTCCAGTGAATTGAACTACTTTTCTTAAGATTGACTTATTTGTATGGAATGTTAATTGCTTTTAATAAATTCAATAAAGAAAAGGAAATGATGTCCCAAACCTGAATGAAACCACCAGCATTCTTCACTGTTGCAATATCAATATAGCATTCTCCAGCTCTTTGGTGGGCTAACTGACTTCCATTTCAGAGCAAAAAATTTTAAACTTTAATTCATCAGTCCAGAACACCTGCTGTCATTTTTTGCACGGCTGTCCTTGTGTTTTCATGCATTGGTGTGTCATTTGGTTTTATGTCCTCCTGAGAAGAGTAGCTATTCTGTCACAGCTCTCACCATGAAGATCTCTTCAGATAAGACTTATCCAGCTTGTAGATGGTTGTACCAGGATTCAAATGGTTTCTGCCAGTTCTGTGCCAATAGTGGTGTTGGGAAAGGGAAGTAAGCTTGCTATATTTCTTGTTTGCTGCACTCATTTCCATGGTTGACAACTGCATTTCAGTTCTTCATGTTTGTGCTTCTGCAGAAGAACTTGGGCAGCACATCTGGTAACACCTGCCTGTCAAAAAATTTCTGCTTGGGAGAGACATGATGATGCATTATGGCCACCTCATATCTTGTTGTGCTTTTGCCATAGTGTAGGATTTGCAGGTTTAACTACCCCATCTACCACAACCTCACCAGGATTCCACATTATGTGAGAAAGAATATCAGTCCTGCGACAGTAACATGATAATAAATTGATTTATAACTCCAAATTGATAAACGAAAGCATCCATTTTACCGACTAGCTTACTGTGCTAAGACGATTTCACCCTCCTCCTTCTGGAATATACTATGGTTCATGGAAACATGATTAAAATGAATGGATGAATGAAATAGAGAAGGTATCATAGTATTCAGACATCTCCTGTTTCTCTTTCAAGCAAATATTTTAAATAGTACAACAAACAATATCCTCACTTGTAGGTGGAGAAACGGGACACACTAGTGCCATACGTAAGCAGCTCACCATGGGGTATTTACAAAGGATCAAATACCGTCCAGGTTATGTCAGCTGTGCAAAACTCTACCACATTTTAAAACTGTGTCACATACATTTATGCCAGAGGTCTCCGATATACTGTAAAAAGTGAAAAATATTTTTCTATAAAATATTTTATTGCATCAGCTTGAAAAAATGTTTTGCAACTTGAAAGACATACACATTAGCAATTTGTTATCAGACATCACTAATGAAAATTGATAAACCTCAAAAATAATAACTTTCTTATTCACAGGTAATCAGTGATTTTCAATCAGTATTTCAAAGTTTAGGGTTAAGGGCATCATAAAGCCTCTGCACTGCCAGTTCCACCATTTCCTTCAGTGACTCATCATCTACACTGCCCTCTTCATAATCGACAGACTATTAAAAAAACATAAGACAGAATTAGTTTGACAGTAATGTACAAACATGTTTCTCATATCCTACTACATTTTATACAAGTAGCTTGCACAAAAATAATGGCTTTCAAACCTTTAAAAGTAAAACATTAATATATATTTTCAATTGAAATTTGTTAAACCAGGGTTTACTTTAAAAAGTATCACCCCTTAAAAAATCATATAAAACAATGCTGTATTTCCTATATAGATTCTGCAATGTTTCCTTGTTTTTACCCCAAGCATACATTAAGAGAAAATACTCACTCGTGTCTCTAGGCAAATATATGCGGTTTTTCCATCCACGGTAACTGAGAGATCTTTTTCATCCTTGAAATTCACACACTCTTCTCCAAACATGTCCCTGAATAATACAATAAATAATAATGCAAGTGATGTGAAAAGACCTTTCAGTTGAAACTGTGCTAGTACCTCTTATTTAAGTAAATCACTTTAATATACTTTATTATATAAAGGCTAAGATCAGCGGAACAGCTAAAATATTAAAATGATAATCAGATGATTATGAAGCTACAAAGTTAACTGTAAATAGTGTACTTACTGTAACATAATCTCTAGCCTCTTCTTATATACTTCCATATCCACAGTGGCAGCTTTGTTAAGCGTTAGGGCTACAATTAAGGAATTAAATATTAACTTGCAGTTTATACAGTTATCAATGTTTTCTGTTTTTTTAGTAAGAGATATATTATACGCAAGTGCCATTTCCATCTTCACTTTGAACTTGCACTGTATCTACATGCATATGGCACCATTTATTATATGCAAAAGGAAAATTCTGTTTAATATTTTATATTTATTATTTTAAAATTACTTTACAAAGGTGTATCAAATAAACATGGAATAAAGGGAATCATTATTCTTAACAACATATAATTAAACATCAAGTTCAAACAAAGAATCTTTTTAAGATCAATGTAAAACTAGAGCAGCTAACTACAAAATCACATAAGAGGTGCCTCAAGTTGGTTTCTCATGTAAACTACTTTATTGTACTATCTAGTAAATAAGCTTTTGGTGCAACGAGAGCAGACTAGTCACAGACAGAAACAACCTCTAATCGGCTTCCACCAAATGCTGATGTATATGGGTCCTCATAAGTGTGAGCACAATCAATGAAGCAACAAGCAAGTGTACATCTGAGGCTTCATATGGATTTCTTAAATTGGTATTAAAAGTGAATTCCAATTTTAAATGATTCAGGAAAGAAAAAAAAAAAAAGATCAGTCTAAAACTTAGGTAACTGCAGATGAACGATCATTGTGTTCACAGTCGAGTGCAAACTGAAAAACAGTGTACTGAATGCTTACAAAATACTGATTTGTGCTAGACTCAAGTTTGCAAATAGCAATATGTTGGGCTGTTTATTTGCATCACCTGCTTTGTGCCTTTTTAACTGATTGAATATATTAATGAAATGAAACTGTAGCATTTGTTCCAAAGAAGGAGCACTGTACAGTACATGCACAACATAAGAATTAAAGGGTAATGCAAAAATATATTCCAGACACTGAATTTCACTCAACAATTATACCAGACATAAACATTCAGCTTTATGTATAATCATTATTTACCCAATTTAAAAAATGAATGTATATATTTTAAGTAACGAAAAAATGCTAGATTACTAAGATCAATATTTTTTTCATGTAAAGCTTACAAATAAATATTTCAATGATATAAAATGATGATAAAACTTTTTTTCCCCCCAAAGAACATTCATGATGCAAGAGGCACAGAGAGGATAACATAAATTATGCTAAAATGAGATTGCAAGAACTGTATTTTTTTGCTTTCTAATTGTAACTAGCTGTATTACCTGTCTTTACCTATGAAATATCCAAAGACAATGGGCCTTAGCTGTAGTGCCATTGCTTAATCAGATGTATCAGAATTACTATGCAACTAACTTAGTACTTTTTTTGTATACAATATTTGTAGTTTTTCTTTTCTCCCCCCCCCCCCCCCTTTTTTTTAATCCAGGGGCTGATATTATTCAGTCACTGGAGTTTCTTACTCTTGAATTTGCTACATACAACTGCACATGATCAAAACATTCCTGCCACTGATTAATTCTTGCTTTTCCTAGTGACTAGCCTTGGCTTTTGTTGATAGTCACTGCAAAATACAATTTTACAGAAAACTATTCTTTTGAATTGAAAAGGGTAATCAGTAAGAATAATGAGAATTTTGGGAGATTTTACTATTACTATTATTATGTTAACGTCATTCACTCAAGCTTTACCTTTCAACTTTTTCGTCAGTTTTATGTTGAAGCTGCTATTTATTCTTTTGCCCTTGCCATAGCCAGACAAAGTTGTAGCACTGAATCGCATTGTACTGAAACTTATTACAAACAATAATATAGTTTAGAGGATACACTATTAGTCACTGCAATAAACTGAACATTTTAATTTTAAAGTTGTTTCCTATAGCGATTGATATGGAACAAAATAACAGCAGGTACAAATGATTTTTTGGAAGCTTCTTAAGAGAAGCTGAGATGTGTACCCAGTTCAAACACTGGTTTTCTCCCCGTAAATGTACTGTAGTGACATCTTTGTTGGTAAAGAGAAGATGACATTTGAGTCTGAAATGTTAATAAGGAAGGAAAGAATTTTTTATGAAGAAGTATGGTTCAAAGCAGGAGAAAAGTAAGGATTATACAGAAGAGAACAAGTAAAAAGAAATAAACTCAAAGAGTACACAATATGGAATGTGTTAAATAAACTGAGGCAGTCACTACCTATTTATGTTGGACAATAGGACCACTTCTCCTGTACTCCTTTCTCCCTCCCTGGCAACCTGACTCGAGCTGTAATGCTAAATGTGTCTTACTTGAGCTTTGCCAAACCTTCCTCCTTCCACTTCACAGCTCACACCACATCTCATCCCATCCAGTAGCTGAAGTGAAAGCAAACTGCAGGAGCTACTCTGCATTGTAGATGTCTTGTTCCCACTTGAGATGCATTATAAATTCTATAGGCCATTTTAGTTTAGGGGTCGATCTTGAAGATTGCAGCGGGTTTATTTTAGTATACGATATCAAGGAGCAGGTTTGGAACTTGAGACCTGAACGCGTTGACTTTACTACAAGCGTAAATCAAAAAGCAAGGGCAATCTGAAAATTAAATGGTAACCGCAACAAATAGAAGCCGATGCAATACAACATGCTCTTGATGGCTTATCGATAGTTTGAATAGCATAGTGCAGAGCTCTCTTATTAGTTGAGTTGAACCCAAGGTCATATGAACATGGATGCTCAACTGCATGATTGCACCATTGTTGAACAGCACACTGTTGTGAGATTATTTTGGGCAGAGGGAGTGAAACCTTCTGAAATTCACGGAAGGATGTTGGCATGTGCAGATCAGTAAGCTGTTTGAGCAGCTATCTTGCACAAACTTTAAAGTCATTGTGCTCTAAGACATGTACAGATCCATAACTAATATCTAAATGTGCAGCAACAGTGGACTATAAAATTTGCCAGTCTTCTCTGATTAAGGCATTCACCATGTCAATGTCAGCTTGCGTGCATGATATTAATAGTCAACATCGAACCACTGAACACACATAGTGAGCTTTGTCAGTTACATCTCTTCTTCCTCCTTTAACCCTTCATAAACATTTGTTGAGTCATGCTGTTTTTACTTTTGTTCCGAGTCAACATCTTTCAGTGAATTTCATGGTCTATGAATATACACATTAAAACGCTGCAGCTTCATGGCATGATTACATTTCCAATTAGACAGTAATGTTACATTTCTTTATTTATTCGTTTAGACGTGCAGTCAAAAGGTGAATGTTGAGTACTGAAATCTGTATCTATTTTGGCTCTTCATTACCAGCTCTCTTAAAGGCAGTTCTTTTGACGGAGTGTGACACACCATTTACTTCAAATGCATAATTTGCAGTTCATATTTTCAAGAATATGGCTGTCAATTTTTTCAAGCTCACATCAACTCCTTCACTGTGGCTGTAATGCTGAACAACAGACAGCACACACAGCACCTTTAACAACATATCTTTCACATTTACCATTCATCCATTGATGCCGTCAAATGTCAACGTATAATCTGATGCTCTAGAAAGGTTATGTTGATTTTTATAACAGGTTTTTTAATTTTTAAAACATGCAATGTTTTCTCTGCACATCTGGCACACATTTATATGTCTAATAAGGTTTTTATTAGGAGACTTTGACTGTAGACAGCTCATTGTAAACCGAAGCTTGCTGTCTGTGGGACCAGGTTAATGAGAGCACCTCATATTTCTGAAGTTCAAAATCACCACCCATACTTTGAGCGGACTCTTAATGAGGCACCGGGTTGGTTTAGAAATGTGAGCTGTTCAAATGTTCTCATCCAAGTTTAAGCAAAATTCACTTGTGGTTGTCTCCAGACCTATATATTATATGTCTGCCTTCAGGGAGGCTAGAATACTTGTGACACAGGGAAACTTCATTTTTGCATTGATGGGATTGCTACTAAAGCAATGAATTTACTTTTTAAGTGGTGCTTGCATGAACAGGCATAATGTCCACAATCAAAATTAAGAGACTGAATTTATATGTTCACACATGTCACATGTCGTATAATGTGTACAGTTTTCTTATAACTGGAAATTATTGTAAACCAGAAAAACCTGATTTAGCAATACTCATCAATATGTTCACCTTTGGTCCACTCCACCTTAAAATTCATAACATTTTTGCAATACTATACAATTAAAATGTAAAAAAAATATACTACCTTTCTGAGCCTTGGGGTTGGATTGAACTTCCAAAATAACTGTGGTCACTGCATCTGCATACATGTCATTTAAAGGATTTGCAATCCACTACGAAGGAAAAAAGATAAGTTTTTAATGTATTATTTTGCATACTATTTTGTATCCTTAGCAGATGTACAAAATTACAGTATAGTACTGATTATAAATTAACAACTAAAAACAATTACCTGAAAAATCAAAATGACTTTTTGTAATATTTTAGGGTAATGACTAGGGAGGCAACTAGAGTTAATATTGCTGCCTCATTAGTCCAAAAGACTTAGTTTGAACACCAGCCTTGTTACTATGTTTTTTAACAGGTGCCATAGTATTAATCAGACTCACTAATTGACTCGGTGTGAGTATGTAAACACACGCGTGACTGTAGAATGATCAAACTCACCATCTCTGATGACTCCAGGCTATACCCATTCCAGGGTAAATTTAAACAATTGAATATTCTCTCCTCATTTTTTCTTCAATTTTCACTATCAGTCAAATCTAAAAATGTATGCTGTTTGGCTATTGTTTAATCTTTATGTATATCCTCTTAATCTGTTTTTCACTACTCTACCTTTTCATAAAGACCCAGTTCTGTCTGCTTAACCTATACAGTCTCTTATGAATATCTGCTCATGACCTATCCCCTCTACAAAACACACTGCATTCAGGGATATATTTCTATCATCCAAACTTTCTTATGTCAATTAGTTGACATTCATAGATTATACCATACATCAAAGAAATTCCACAAGTGGGCATTTGTTGCTGATCCATCCAGCCATTTATGTTTCATCAGGAAGCCTGGCATTTTATTGTAAATATTCTGAAATGTTTCTAAACTAATGCTTCTACTTTACTCAACAAACACATTCTTTTTTCCTGTCACATCTTACTTCTCATAGATAAAATTGTTTTCTTCACTTTTTATTATCAATATGGAATCTCTAACCTTAATACCAAGAGTGTGCCATATAATGAATGCTGCATATTTCAAGAAAGAAGCTTATAAATACGTGACTGACAGCAACCACTCTTCCCTTCAATTATCAACCGTCTCAATATCAGATTCTCAGCAGCTGTTGAACCAATAGAATAATAATCTTTTTTAAAAGAAGAATTTATTTACATGAAACAACAATGTACTAGAGAAAGTATAAGAATTTAAGTTGTATATTTACTTTAATTAGTAATTTTCTCCAGTAATGTTAAGTGAATATGGGACCAGCTACTGAGATTTTGTTTAATGTCCTACCAAAAAGTCAGTCTTTGAAGATGCATGTGTGCGCACAAAGCAAGAGCATTATCTTCTAGCAGGATTGAGCTGAACTTTTAGACTTTTCCCATAAGTCATATGGACACATTATTATGTGCTCCATGATAAGTGGAGTATAACCAGAGATTACAATAGCATAACAATTAAAAGATTTCATTGTAGATATTAAATTGTCATCAATTACAGTATAATTAATCTGTCAAAAACCAGGATGGACAAGAGAGAAAAAGAAGCGAGCAACATTCCAAGACACTTAATAAGACAGACACAACTAGTTACATATATTTGTTTCAGGTGAAATACAGATAGCTTAAGTGACTTACTCAGAGTCTCACAGGGATCAGTAGGGGTAACGGAACTAACCATACAGTGCATCCGGAAAGTATTCACAGCACATCACTTTTTCCACATTTTGTTATGTTACAGCCTTATTCCAAAATGGATTAAATTCATTTTTTTCCGCAGAATTCTACAAACAACACCCCATAATGACAACGTGAAAAAAGTTTACTTGAGGTTTTTGCAAATTTATTAAAAATAAAAAAAAAAAAAAAAAAAATGAGAAAGCACATGTACATACAGGTAAGTATTCACAGCCTTTGCCATGAAGCTCAAAATTGAGCTCAGGTGCATCCTGTTTCCCCTGATCATCCTTGAGATGTTTCTGCAGCCTAATTGGAGTCCACCTGTGGTAAATTCAGTTGACTGGACATGATTTGGAAAGGCACACACCTGTCTAGATATGGTCCCACAGTTGACAGTTCATGTCAGAGCACAAACCAAGCATGAAGTCAAAGGAATTGTCTGTAGACCTCAGAGACAGGATTGTCTCGAGGCACAAATCTGGGGAAGGTTACAGAAAAATTTCTGCTGCCTTGAAGGTCCCAGTGAGCACAGTGGCCTCCATCATCTGTAAGTGGAAGAAGTTCGAAACCACCAGGACTCTCCCTAGAGCTGGCCGGCCATCTAAACTGAGCGATCGGGGGAGAAGGGCCTTAGTCAGGGAGGTGACCAAGAACCCGATGGTCACTATGTCAGAGCTCCAGAGGTCCTCTGTAGAGAGAGGAGAATCTTCCAGAAGGACAACCATCTCTGCAGCAATCCACCAATCAGGCCTGTATGGTAGAGTGGCCAGACGGAAGCCACTCCTTAGTAAAAGGCACATGGCAGCCTGCCTGGAGTTTGCCAAAAGGCACCTGAAGGACTTTCAGACCATGAGAAACAAAATTCTCTGGTCTGATGAGACAAAGGTTGAACTCTTTGGTGTGAATGCCAGGCATCATGTTTGGAGGAAACCAAGCACCGCTCATCACCAGGCCAATACCATCCCTACAGTGAAGCATGGTGGTGGCAGCATCATGCTGTGGGGATGTTTTTCAGCAGCAGGAACTGGGAGACTAGTCAGGATAAAGGGAAAGATGACTGCAGCTATGTACAGAGACATCCTGGATGAAAACCTGCTCCAGAACGCTCTTGACCTCAGACTGGGGCGACGGTTCATCTTTCAGCAGGACAACGACCCTAAGCACACAGCCAAGATATCAAAGGAGTGGCTTCAGGAGAACTCTATGAATGTCCTAGAGTGGCCCAGCCAGAGCCCAGACTTGAATCTGATTGAACATCTCTGGAGAGATCTTAAAATGGCTGTGCACAGACGCTTCACATCCAACCTGATGGAGCTTGAGAGGTGCAGCAAAGAGGAATGGGCGAAACTGGCCAAGGATAGGTGTGCCAAGCTTGTGGCATCATATTTTAAAAGACTTGAGGCTGTAATTGCTGCCAAAGGTGCATCAACAAAGCATTGAGCAAAGGCTGTGAATACTTATGTACGTGTGATTTCTCAGTTTTTTTATTTTTTAATAAATTTGCAAAAACCTCAAGTAAACTTTTTTCACATTGTCATCATGGGGTGTTGTGTGTAGAAATCTGAGGAAAAAATGAATTTAATCCATTTTGGAATAAGGCTGTAACATAACAAAATGTGGATAAAGTGATGCGCTGTGAATACTTTCCGGATGCACTGTACATCCTTGAGTTTGGTATCTATTTCATTAACAAATATACCACATTGCCTGCTAAATGTTTTTATGGGAAATGAAAACTCTTCTAAAAGATAATATTTTATGATTTTTAATTATGTTTAAAATTGCTCATGTGGTTTTAATTAATTAAGTTACAGCTGAGGAGGAGACATTAACAGCAGGTTTTAAAAATACAATTGAAGCATCCTGCCTTAATAATCTTAAGGTTATTCATGTTAGGATGTGCATACATTAACCTGAATCAATTTGGTTTCATGCAGTTCATCAACTCCAATAACACAGAAACCCTGAATGTCTGACATCACTTCAGATGCAGAAACAGGAAGAGCTCTGTGAATCAATCAATATCCCTCCTCCTAATTTTATTATGAAAGCTTCAATTGATCTGTTACCTACGGTTTCTCTAAAGTCCACACTTTACATAATAAAAAATGAAAACTGCAATTACACATGCATGGTAATGTACTAATTAAAGGTGGTCTGGTTTCAAGCCCAATTCATATATAAAATATTATTGTGCCTTCAAACTCACCTCTAATACAATCATTCCTGATTCTTGAATAAGAGTAATATTTTTGAAAACTTTCAATGCAGTTCTGTCAAAACAGTCAAGTTCTTCAACATCTCCTGAAACAGCATTAAATAGACATGCATAAAAAGGGCATGCATATTGGATAAAAAAACTTGAAAATTCTTAAGGTAAAGCACTCATTAAACACAAAAAGTCCAGGGAGTAAAAACATTTCAGTTGTAGGTAGCTGTAATAACTGTCTGTTGACCAACAAAATTAACCCTTAAACCACAGGAAGTTTTTACAGTTCATTGGCAGTGTGTAAAATGATCAGTGTTGCAGTAATTGTGATGCTCTTTGCATGACAAAAAAAAAACTGTGAATTGTGAGTTTTACTTAAAAAGTGAGCAAAAAAGTATTTGGCGTCCAGGGGTGCATTAACCCCCAAGTATGTGGTGGCTTAAGGGTTAAGATAAAATATATAAGTATTTATATACAAACCTGTCAAAGTCAGTAACTGATTCATCAGCAGTGAGAATGGTGCAGTGAAGGGAACAGCTTGAGTTTGTTTCACAGTGCTCATAGAGAGATCTGTATATTCTAAAGACATACATAGACATTACTGAGGTGAAAGCACAATTGAAACATTGACTGTGTTTGATCACATCTCCTTTAAAAGACACTTACTGGATAAATCTGATGGTGTCAGAATATGGTAGTTAAAGTTTCGTTTCACTAATATTCCTGAAACTCTCTGACCTTGCTCAATCTTTTTGTCTGCTAAGGAACCCATGACCTGAAAAATTATTTCAAATTAGTATGAAAAGCCTTGTAACTTTTGAAACACAAAAAATAGACATTTTCTTTTTATTTCAAATTAAAAATATTTAAATTTATACATCTTAGAAAGATTAGTACTATTAACAAAAAATATTAACTAAACAGATTTTCCTAGTTGTCTACTTAACAACATAAGTATGAAAAATGGCTTATCACTTTTAAATAAAAACTGTATTTACTGCAAAGTCAAATCTATACATACTTCAAAACTGGCAGAATTTCATGGCTACAAGATTTCATCTCAGCATTGTAATATGGCAGTATTAACCAACCGACTAGCTGCTAAATCTTTTCATTTTTGACAAACGTCAATAAAATCTCTGAGAGAATCCCTGTACTATTAATAGTACAATCCCTATAAAGAAATCTCCTTACAGGAACAGATCAATAAGAGACAACAGCACTGTGGATAAAGGAACACTATAACAAAAGCATGCAGAGCAGAGGGCGACACTAGTGGTTCAGTCACATCAGCTGTTGCAGGCAATCAAGCAGGTTTACATTTAAAGAAGCCTGCACTGACATCAACACTGCAATCTAATTTTAATTTTCGGAGCAATTTTTCATCTTACATCTGTATAATGGCAAGTAAAGTTATAATGAATTAAGCCAAAAGCAGCGGAAGAATGTTTAATATGTGTTGTTCCGAGTCATATTTTTTCTCCCTCATTCCAATATTGTCTTTTTTACATCCATTGTAAACTACAGAAGCTTTCTTTCAGTGCCTACACTTTTGTGTAGGCACTGTGCCTTAACTATTAACTATTAACTATTTCCTTTTCATTGGATGCTGGTGTTTCTTACATTTCTTTCTCCAGTATGAGATTGTGAGGGCTGCATGCCTTTTTAACATTTAATATTTCCCTTTGACTAGTTATAATTGCATACTGACTCATCATAATTACATTTTAGATACATAAAATTTAACGCGGATGTACAGAATTCAAAAGGGATACTGACAATATATATTTTTGTCTTTTCAAAATGAAAATTACAGATATCTACAATTGACTGATCAGAATGTAAACTACAGATATTTTAACAAAATTCACAATTAACACAGCTGAAAGACTTACATTTTTTCACTTAGACATACATAAATTACTATTTTGACTGGCCAATATTTTAATGTAAGATACATAAAATTATTTTTGATTTCAAACACGTTAAAGAAATACTAATTTCAAATCTATTTCAAAGTACTAATTTTCACTGATCAAAATATTTTCAATTCAGTTTCTGACTAGTCAAAATGCAATTGCAGTTGTTTCTAATTAGCATATTAACTAGTGAAAATAAATTTTCTCCAGTCAAAACTCTAACATTGGTCAACAAGCATTTTGCTACTGGGAGTCTTTCACCTTTACTTTAACAGGTTTCACTTGTTGACTCCAAATCTGAAAACCATTTTTGTTGAGCACATCCCGTTTTTAGTTATGATGTCCCAGGTCTTGGACAACTAGGGTGACTTGACAGTAAAGACGGATAACCATTTTGATAAATACTGGTAATTCCACTAGGGATGCCATTGAGATAAAAGACTTTGCCACTCATTACTAACAGCTGTGAGTTGTTTACCTTGTCATTATTCATTTTTAATTAGCAGAAAAAATATTTGTTACTGATTATCAGGTCTTATATAACTCTAAAGCATAATGACACAACTCAGACATGCATCCATCCATCCACTTTCCAACTCTTAGGGGTTTTACTGTTAAACATAACATTGCATTTCAGGACATTTTGTTCGGTAGATGCACCATTACTTTGAAAATTTTGTCAAGGCAATGGATAGAAACGGCAATGCTTTTCAGCATTTAAGAAATAAGTTTGGTCTCAAGAAAAGTGAAGCCAAAATTAAGGAAGGTGTTTTTGTTGTTCCTAAAATCTGTGAACGGATGCTTGACGATGAGTTCAAAAGGAAACTTAAGCCCAATGAATCAGCAGCATGAGAAGCAATTGTGCAGGTTGTCCAGAATTTTCTTGGCAGTCACTGAGCGGAGAATAATGCTGAGCTTGTGGAGAACATGCTGAAAGCATATCAGCTTATGGCAGCCAGAATGTCACTGAAGATGCATTTTTTACATTCTCATCTCGACTTTTTTTCCACCAAATCTGGGCGATGTCAGCGATGAGTATAGGGAAAGATTTCATCAAGATATAAAGGTGATGGAAAACTGATATTGGGGAAAATTCACTCAGAGCATGATGGGTGACTACCGTTGGTTCTTCCAAAGAGAGACGGATATCCAGTACAAGCGCAAAAGCGAGTGCCTCCAACATTTTTGGGCACACTGACCTCACTTTTATATTGAGGTAAACTGACATAAGTATACTTTAACGTGTCTCTGGTATCGTCTTCTGGTTTGTTTTCAGAATAAACACATCAAAACAATTTTGGTGGGACAGAGTTCAAACGTCAATGATGTGTATTTCAAAAACCTGACGTGCTAGCTTAATTCCGATTTCATATATGAAATCAGTGTAAAAAATTAAATGAATAGTTGCTCTGAAGTTCCCAGTAGCAAATAAAAATATTTTTTGTAGACCAATGTTATGAAGCCATGGGTAGATCCCAGTTAAATCATGACAAGAACCAATTCCAATTTGTCACTCAAAAGTGATGTCTGAGACAACCACATTAAAAATCAAAAAAGAAGAAAATCTTGGAGCTTGTTATTTTTTCAACGTACTTTAACCTAAAAAATCATTTTTGTGATTATTAAACCATTTTTAGATTAAAAAAGAATTATATATATCATGCAAAATGGCCACATTTCTACCATTTAGTAGTTCTATTGAAAAATCCTACCTTGGCCAGTTTTTCTCCTCTGAAGTTAAGCGTCACTGCCTCAGTGTTACGTGGATTATGGACTTCAATATGAGTTTCATTATTATCTTCATATTCACGAATAAGTGCAGCTTTTAACCTGGCCATTTCATTCTGTTCACCATGAACAAGAATCTTGAGATTAAAGGAGACACAAAGAAGAAGGATGAAAAATTAACTGCATACAACAAAAGTGACATTAACTCTCCCACCTTTTTTTGCCTTCTATTACTTATAAGTATGGATGGTCGATAAACAGTCATAGTTAATATAAAAATATATATGATCCATGTGTGTAAATTGACCATGTTTATTTTTGTGAACAGACGCTTTCACAGAAGCTACAGTTACTAAAGTCATTAAAACAGTTTTTAATTCACATGTCATGGCATGGCAGGTAAAATATACTTCATTTTTTACATAACTCTTCAGGAGCCTTACAGATTGTGTTTGGGGGAGATCAGACAGTTATGTTTGTCTATATCAATGTGTTTTGACTTTCTGTTCCAAGTGCCAACTGTGAATATTAATTACCCTACACTCAAGAGTTTCTGAACTGAAATTGCATTTTTTGCCCTCTTAAATAAAACTGGAATTAGAAATGTTTAAATATGGATTCACACGTCTTCCTGTATAAGAGTCTAAGACTTTTCTTAACAGATTAGTCAACAAGTATTATAGCATGTGCTCTTATGCCACAAAAACATTAAGACATTTCTTTTATCCTATAATAAAGGAACAGTGTAGTGCATAGTATCAGTGCATCTTAAAATGATCCTGAGATAGAACTTCTCTTTATTGTACTAACACTTTATGGCCTAGAAGCCCACTATCCAAGACTTTCGTAATGGCATGACCAGGACTGAAATTTCCATGGTTTAAAAACAAGCTGCAAAGACTTCAGCATTCAATAAAACCCTTCAAGTTCAAATTTATCTTCATGAATATGTAGTAAATAAATAGATGCTAATTTGTCTTTCATTATGGGAATATGCAGAGAAAAATAAATTAATACAGCTGTCAGTGCTATTTATAATCTGCAGATATTCTCATTTATTTATGCTGTCATGTTTTCAATGTCAGGCACTTGCTCATTAAATCTTACACTGAGAACACTGTAATCTTTTTTTTTTTTTATTTAGCATCCATCAGAACTGAAAAAAATGTCAAAATCATTGTTAAAGAACACAACAGTGAGAAATGTTTTCTGTGAAATTCACTTTTTAAAGCTTACCACGTGTGGTGGTTTCAGAGCCCGGATGAATTCACTCGTCTGCTGATAATCTGTATGGGCTGAAAACGAAATGTAATCAACAGACATCTTCAGTGGTAACTTCTGTCCAGACATTGTAGTAATCTCTTCTGGCTCAGACATTATGTGCTATGTAAAACAAAATAAGAACATGGTAAGATCTTTCATGGCTAAGCAAGCTCACATTCTCCATTCAAATTTTTGCAATTTAAAAATATGGAACTACTCCTTGGATCTTTGCATCACAATTTAAAATATATTATTAATGTGTTAAAATGAAATACCATCTGCTGAATTTCTTATTAACAATATCTGTTATTATTCTTTCCATACATTTATTGATATTTGCAAATATTGTAACAAAATCTGCATATGCATTATTAAAAAAATATGGACTATATAATTATGTCTTATTGTGCACCAGCAAACTTAACACAAACCAAAAAAGTCTTATACCCTATAAAAAAAAGTAAATTGACAATTAACTAATGAAGAATATATTAAACTGTAAATGATGTCACTTCCTAAATGTTACAATATATGAAGGCTTCTTCATGAACATTTGTTCATTGTGTCATTTTATATAGAAGTTACAAACTTTATTACCCAATGATATGTGGCATAATATATACCTAGTAGAAGGAGCTGCTGTTCCAATTACTAATTTGCATTCCTTCAAAAAAAAAAAAAAAAAAACACAACTACTTGTGGAGGATTTAATGTAAAATTTAATGTAAATTAACATTTGTTTTAAAAGTTAAAGGGTCAAAGTGAGTATAGAAGATATTCTTCAGAACACAAACAGCGATCACACAATGAATCCATCCAGGGATACTTCCTACATTGTGCCCACTGCAGCAGAAATAGGCAGTGGGTCTCCACAACTGTACATTGGATAAGCAGGTTACAAAATAGACGGATGAATAATTGAATAATGAGTAGGTGGAAAAAGAATTCAACAAGTATCAGGAGAAATAAATTTTAGCACAATATCAATGAAATCAGCTTTCCACTAGTTCAGAAAATTGCAAAATTCAGTCAGGCTGCAACTGTACTCATACATAATGAAATAGAGGATATGTGATCTATAGGTATCTAATGTCAAAGAAACAAACAGTAAATGTGAACTCCACTAGGAATACTTTGCATACAAAGCTATGACAGACAATTTGGTGTCACTCATTATGTCCAGGCCTACCTTAGCTAGTGTTCCTTCAACACAGTAGCCTGCAATAATGACACCATTCCTTTTGTCAGTACACCAACTTTCAAACAATTCCCTGGACAGTCCACTCTGCATCATACCAGGGGAGGCCATTACTACACTGGGACCAATATCGTCAAAATGATCCATGCTCTGCGGAGGAAAAAAGTTTCAAGATATATCATAGTTAATATCCACAAAACTTTTTATTCTTGAAATGTTTTGACAAAGAATTAAAATGCTTAATATTAATTTTATATGCTAGAAATTTATCAAAAGCAAACTGAGAATCTAATTACTACTGTTTACCAGTTCAAGACAGCATATTAAAAGGCTACAATGAGTAAAAAATTAAATGTTTTTACATTTTTTTTTTTTTGGCACAAACATTAACCAACACATAAACCAGAAAGTGTTCATAAATTCAAGTCAAAGAATATCAGTTTAACTAAGAATGGAATCAAGAAAGTATTTAAAGGGAAATGTTTTGTCAAAGTAATTAAACTGTTAACATTTATGCTATCAAGAAAGATGATCACATTTCAGAATATACAGAAACAATACTACTGAAGAAATTCAATCTATCACCTGTATCCTCACTAACGTCTACAAATGAACATAGGGGAACATTCTGATTAGCATCTTTTGTAGTCTGCAAGGCTCTACAGTGACTGCTTGAAATTGCCCAGATCATGACTGGAACCGCACTGCCATCGATACAGAACATTTATGACACGAGACCCATTGGTTAAAGACCCAATGAAACCCAGAAACAAAACTGTTTACCTCTAGCATTTTATAAACAATGTTGTAGTATTCAGTGCTAAACCAGAAGACTACCTGTGGCACAGTTATTGCTTTTGTTTATTTCAATTACATCGTTTTTGGAAATCTGTGTCTATTACATTGTATTATAGTATATACTGCACTGTTGCTATACTTTGTTTCTATACAGGCTGAACTAACAAAAAACAATTGCTGCTATACTGTAATGTAACAAAATAAAATTTTTATTATGTGCCATTTAAAAATGATCAAATATACTTTTTGCCACAGAAATACCACATAAACACATTCTATAGACATTATACTGGAGTATTACACAATGCATGGCCACTTTATTAGGATATCATCCCATTATGACGATGGTAGTCAGTGCGGACTTCAGCATTTCGCATATGTAACAGATTGCATAGCAAGCCTGAAAAAGTTAGATCACAATTTAAGAGCACTAGATCTGCAGCTGGCCAAGGCAGATTTTCCTTTGAAAATTTTTTGCTTAAAAAGGCAGCTTTCATCACATCTCAGGCTTATCATTAGTATCTATCAACAAGAACGGGGATTCTTCAGTTTTCAAAATATTTGCCAACCCACCAGAAGATTGTCACCTGGCCTTATGCAATACCACATACATTTTTTCACTGACTTTAGCAGGACTTGGCTGCGTCCTTGACTGCTATAATCCATTAGTGACCAGATACGTGAATTCTTATGGTACCAATGTTGTACTAAAAGGGAGGAGTCAGTTGGCAGACCCCAGTCTATAAAATAGTATGTACTCTTTTCATTAAGCATCTATTTTAGACTTCTGTGTCACTGATGTATTCTTAAAGTTTTCCTCTTACTGATAACTTATAATACCACATTTGATGCCTAGTCGTATGTCATATTCAAACACACCTACATCTTCAGTCTTACCTATTATTCAATGAATTGACTTAGCCACCCTCCTTAAAAAAATAATTCTGTTATTAATTTAGCCACTCAGTTAGTGGTAGAAAAGTAAGGTATATACAGTATAATAAAGAGGACACTTGACTTACTTTCAAGTTGCTGATGTGTTTAAAAACAAAGGGGTTGTTAATGTTGATAGCCTTACGAATCTTGTCATTCATTGCATTGACATAGGTCTGGTAAACGGCCATGCACTTCTTTGCCAATGATGAAGCATAATAAATTGGAATGTCGTGGAGCTCGGGATGGTTCTGCCAGTATTCATCTGTAAATTAAGAACAATTAAGTAAACCGGGACAGTGCTTAAAAAAAGATATCCCCATGTATCTTGAAAAACACTTTCTATTATAAATGTATTCCTTACTCTTTACTCACCTAAAATTAAGAGAAGCTCCTGGGCTCTTCCCAAGGCAAACACAGGAATAAGACACCTTCCTTCTCGATTCACAATGTCATGAACAGTGTTACAGAATCTGGCTTCCCTCTCTTCCCTCTTTTCGTGAATATGAGTTCCATATGTGGATTCCTGAAAATGGAAGAATGTAAAAAATTTTTTTATAACAGCAATTCTTTGATCATGTCATTTTATAGCACTCGTCTCCAATTTTGGTCATTGAGGGTTATGCTAGCTAGAGATTTCTGTTTACACCACTGTCTAAATTACAAAATAGTTATTTTTGTTAATTAGCAAATTACAGGTTGACATTCAAAAATCCAGCCATTGATAATCCGGTTCCTTCAGATTTCCGGCATGGATTTCAGAGCACATTTTCAAATTTACAGCGTTGGCGCACACTGTTTTCTGGAGGCGCCGTTTATATTTTGATTGTGCTGTAGTTGATAATCAGTTGTTGGGTCTTGCTTGCAGCTGCTAACAGGCATTCCTGCTCATTCCTTCTCATTTTATCATTTATTTGCTGCTGTATAACCCCATTATGGATTCAGCAAAGAAAAGAGGTGGTGTAAAACGTAAACATTGTGCATTGTCGATAGCAGAAAAAGTGAAAGTGCTAAAAAAAAACTAGATAGCAGCGTGTCTGTGCGAACCATTTGTGAAACGTACGACATTGGCTCTTCAGAAAAAAAAAGTTATTTTCTGACAGTGGATCAAAAAAGCAAATGTTTGTACGAAAGTCAATGACGGAGGGAAAAGGTTCGGAACTGGACCAAGTTCTCATAACCTGGTTTAATCTTCTGGTGATTTATTAAAGGAACAAGCCAAAGTGGTTCATGAAGAGCTGGGATTGCAACACAAGTGTGAATATTCAGAAGGATGACTGCATCGTTTCAAGTCGCGACATGGCTTACAGTTTCTTGCGGTGTGTGGGTAAAAACATTTAGCAAACAAAGATGAGGCTAGTGCATATGTGGATGAATTTGCAAAGTTAGCTAGTGAAGAACATTTAAGTCCTGAACAAGTGTACAATGCTGATAAGACTGCCTTGTTTTGGAGATGTACGCCAAAAAGAACTCTAACAACTGAGGATGCAGAATCGTCATCAGGGTTTAAAGCTTTGAAGGATCGTGTCACGGTAATGGGTCGCTCTAATGCTGCGGGTACCCATTGATGTAAGTTGCTCGTTGTCAGGAACAGTTTACATCCGAGGGCCTTCAACAGTATGATACAGTTTCCTGTTCATTACTGTGCCAACAAGAAGGGGAGGGTTACACATTGATATTACATTGGATTGGTTTCAAAAATGTTTTGTTTCTGAGGCTAGGGCTAACTAAAATTCTATAGAACTGTTTTACTTAGTTGGTGAACATTAAAATTTAATTTGCTTTTCATTTAGTGTTTAATTTTCTTTCTTTAAAGGACTGTACAGGTAGTCATTTTCTGTTAAATATATACAGCACATCCAAAATCTGGCACTCCTCAGGTCCGGAGGTTGCCGGATTTTTGAATGTCAACCTGTATATAACTGCCTGCTATCATTCTTCTGTGTCCAAACTCCTAAAAGTATAAATTTTGCAGAAAAAAATATAAGTGGACCATAGTGTGTTTGCAACTCTCAAAATCTCTTTCTTCATATAAATATTGGATTCAGACAATCACTAAAAAGATGAACATAGCTTAAAAGAGAAGAATAATTTTAACAATAAACTAGACTAAAATAAAGTCAAGAACAAAGAAATTTAAAGGCTGATGACTTATGTGGCCTGAAAACTGTGACTGCAATAAGCAATTTTTCTGAACTTCATAGGGAAGTAAAATTCATATCAAGAAACATTGAGGAATAGCTAAGGTAGATATACAGTAATCCCTCGCTATATCGCGCTTTGACTTTCGCGGCTTCACTCTATCGCGGATTTTATATGTAAACATATCTAAATATATAACACAGATTTTTCGCTGCTTCGTGGGTTCTGCGGACAATGGGTCTTTTTACTTCCGGTACATGCTTCCTCAGTTGGTTTGCCCAGTTGATTTCATACAAGGGACGCTATTGGCAGATGGCTGAGAAGCTAACCAATCAGAGCACGCAGTTAAGTTCCTGTGTGCTGACTGGCTCAGCGACGGAGCGCGGAATTCAATTCCGCGGCGTTAACCAGGAAGTCTTGTCTCGCTCATTCAGCATCAACGTGTTTCGCTGTGTACAGAGTTAACTTTTGTGCTCTTTTGTGTTTATCTTTGTGCATAGTCAAGCCCTTCATTATGACTCCAAAATGATCTGCTACTGCCTCAGGGGCCGTGCCCAAGCGCCAATAGAAGATGTTAGCAATTGCCGAAAAGGTAAAAGTTTTGGATATGTTGAAGGAAGGGAAAAGCTACACCACTGTAGGACGCCATTACGGCATCAATGAGTCCATGATTCTTTTTATTTAAAAAGGAGGAAAAGAATGTAAGATCTACGGCCTTTTAACCAGGGCGCAAAACGAGTTGTAAGTGGACATAATAAGGCAGCAGTCCGGATGGAATCTGCTTTAGGGATTTGGATTGAAGACTGCCAGAAGAAGAACAACAGCGGTGCTACACAGTTGCCTGAAGAGGATCCTTTAGAAGGGCTGTAACGCTCTCCTTTGTTGTGCAGTAAAATTAAACTCATCGTTATCGGACAAGTCGTTGTGTCATTGTTGGTGAGTAACCATAATTAATTTTCTACTTACAGCACTTAGTACATGTACGTACATTTAGTGGCACTGTACACACATTTACTGTATACAATTTTTCTTGCATTGTACGTATTTATTGCTGGTGGCCTGTCTATCGTAATGTCTGTAACATATATGATATCGGAGATGCTCGATATCTTTAAAATAATATTTAGGTTTTACTGTATATAAACAGTGTGTTTACATACATAATTTCAATGAATCTTACCTAATATCTAAGAGAGTACAAAGGGTTTATGCTGTATAACCGTGCGGGGAATATTTATAAACAGTGTGGGAGAGTTTATAAGGGCTTAAAATATATAAAAATAACCATACAAACATATGGTTTCTACTTCGCGGATTTTCACCTATCGCATGGGGTTCTGGAACGCAACCACCGCGATCAAGGAGGGATTACTGTAATGACTTAAAAAATTAAATAAGAATATTATACAAACATTAGCTTAACTCTCACATATGTAATCTCACACACAGGCTACATATAAATATATACCAAACAAAATTCCAGCCAAAAAGTAAACAAAACAAAAATCTATTAATCAAATGAAGTTATACAATGTCCTTTAAAACAAAACAAAAAAATTCTGGATCAATACTCATATTGCAGTCCCTTTCACATGCAGGTGTTCCCTAAGAAATTGATCAGTAAATTCATAGTCAAAGGCTATGTGCCCAATCTGGAGGAAAAATGCTCAGCTATTGACTAATTTAAAACCTTCTATAATTTTTGGGTCAGTAAATATGTGAACAAAACTAGAAAACTGTTAAGTGTGAAAAACACCACACTTTATCATCTAATATAAGTGGATGTTAAAGCAAAAAGAACGGACTTGGATTAAGGCATCAGAATTTAAACTACTGTATGCTTAATCATTTTTGCAAATGTTGTCAGAGCAGTGGGGCAGGAAAATAAACAGTATGTTGTGAGGGGATGTGACTGTAAATTTTACTAATGAAGATAACAAGCTAACCATTCAAGATTGCAAAAAGGCTGATCGTGAAAGTGAAGTGCAAAAACAGATCAGTAAAATATTGCTGCTTTGCATAGTGTGTCTGGAGTAACATGATGCCAAAATAAGTACAGATAAAACAACCAAACATTCTTTGACAATCAAATGTCAGTTTTTCCTTCAAACAAGACCTTTTCAAAATTAATTCAAATTATATTTGAATATTGAAGTTTGATCCAACAGCACTTGAATATTGATATTTTAATAGTACCAATGCACTTGCCAACAATTAAAAAAGCTCTGTTAGAAAGTAAATCACTCACATGGTGAAAATGGAAATACTTACAATAATAAGAATATCAGGCTTGACACTAGGTATTTCTGCTGCCATTAAATGCCTGTCCTCCTGTCGAGAGAAGTCTCCAGTATACAGCAGCTATAAAAAATAGAAAATCTAATTTACTTATTGACTATAATTTTGAATATTCCAATATTAAATAAAAAAACCCAACAAGACAGCACCTTCTGAGATTATATATATTATATATAGCGCCATGCAAAACACATTTTTATATGTAAAGTTCAGAATCTGATTTCACACAAAACTTTAACAATTTGTATACTTAGTCATTGGCTCATTAAATTGGCATGTAATATGCTGCCATTAATAACATATAGTCTAATAAGCATTATGGAGTGGACAAACTTAACATAAAACACCTAACTAATATCAAGGACCTTATAAAGGCTACCCTTGGCCTTTAGAACAGCTTCGTTCCATTTTTGTAGTGTGTTCTGTAGTCTATAATGCACCATTCTTCAAAACTATAGCCTCCAGTTTTTTTGAAGGGCCAAGAAAACAGAAATCTACTTTGCACTCTGCATTCCAGAACCTAACATGAAGGTTCAGATTTTCAGATCTGGGGATTGATGATGCCATGGAAAGCGCTTTAATTTATCCTGGTGTTCTTGAAATCATTGTTTCATTAGTTAACACTGTTTAGGAGGCATTATCATAATGGAATGATGGAACATCATTGGGGTATATGGCTTGTACAATATAGTGCACCTGGTCTTGTAAAATGGACTCATATTGGATGGCTAATTCTACCACTATGGATCCCATTGCCAAGTTTAATAGATTACAAGAGACATTATGAGTTGAAAGCCTTATTTGGCTTTCTCCAAATATAAATCCATCCAGAAGTAGGAAACAGGGTGAAGATGACATGTTAGACCCTATTACATTTTTTACAGCACCCAGAGGTCTAGAATTTGTGCTCATTTCACCAAGTTATACATCCATGCATGGTGGACTTGAATGTAACACTGACTCCAGCTTTGTGAAGCTTAATAACATCCACTTTTCATTGAAACTGAGATGTTGATTCAGTTCTGTGGTAAACTCCAAAGCGGTAAGTTTGAGACATTTGGCTCCTGTCCTATGAACTGCTCATGTACAGTGTATCCAGAAAGTATTCACAGCGCATCACTTTTTCCACATTTTGTTATGTTACAGCCTTATTCCAAAATGGATTAAATTCATTTTTTTCTTCAGAATTCTACACACAACACCCCATAATGACCACGTGAAAAATGTTTACTTGAGATTTTTGCAAATTTATTACAAATAAAAAAAACTGAGAAATCACATGTACATAAGTATTCACAGCCTTTGCCATGAAGCTCAAAATTGAGCTCAGGTGCATCCCGTTTCCCCTGATCATCCTTGAGATGTTTCTGCAACTTAATTGGAGTCCACCTGTGGTAAATTCATGATTTGGAAAGGCACACACCTGTCTATATAAGGTCCCACAGTTGACAGTTCATGTCAGAGCACAAACCAAGCATGAAGTCAAAGGAATTGTCTGTAGACCTCCGAGACAGGATTGTCTCGAGGCACAAATCTGGGGAAGGTTAGAGAAAAATTTCTGCTGCTTTGAAGGTCCCAATGAGCACAGTGGCCTCCATCATCCGTAAGTGGAAGAAGTTTGAAACCACCAGGACTCTTCCTAGAGCTGGCCGGCCATCTAAACTGAGCGATCGGGGGAGAAGGGCCTTAGTCAGGGAGGTGACCAAGAACCCGATGGTCACTCTGTCAGAGCTCCAGAGGTCCCCTGTGGAAAGAGGAGAACCTTCCAGAAGGACAACCATCTCTGCAGCAATCCACCAATCAGGCCTGTATGGTAGAGTGGTCAGACGGAAGCCACTCCATAGTAAAAGGAACATGGCAGCCTGCTTGGAGTTTGCCAAAAGGCACCTGAAGGACTCTCAGACCATGAGAAACAAAATTCTCTGGTCTGAAGAGACAAAGATTGAACTCATTGGTGTGAATGACAAGCATCACATTTGGAGGAAACCAGGCACTGCTAATCACCAGGCCAATACCATCCCTACAGTGAAGCATGGTGGTGGCAGCATCGTGCTGTGGGCATGCTTTTCAGCGGCAGGAACTGGGAGACTAGTCAGGATAAAGGGAAAGATGACTGCAGCAATGTAGAGAGACATCCTGGATAAAAACCTGCTCCAGAGCGCTCTTGACCTCAGACTGGGGCGACGGTTCATCTTTCAGCAGGACAACGACCATAAGCACACAGCCAAGATATCAAAGGAGTGGCTTCAGGACAACTCTGTGAATGTCCCCGAGTGGCCCAGCCAGAGCCCAGACTTGAATCTGATTGAACATCTCTGGAGAGATCTTAAAATGGCTGTGCACCGACGCTTCACATCCAACCTGATGGAGCTTGAGAGGTGCTGCAAAGAGGAATGGGCCAAGGATAGGTGTGCCAAGCTTGTGGCATCATATTCAAAAAGACCTGAGGATGTAATTGCTGCCAAAGGTGCATCGACAAAGTATTGAGCAAAGGCTGTGAATACTTATGTATATGTGCTTTCTCAATTTTTTTTTATTTTTAATAAATTTGCAAAAACCTCCAATAAACTTTTTTCACGTTGTCATTATGAGATGTTGTGTGTATAATTCTGAGGAAAAAAATGAAATTAATCCATTTTGGAATAAGGCTGTAACATAACAAAATGTGGAAAAACTGATGCGCTGTGAATACTTTCCGGATGCACTGTATCTCTTTGATAAGCTGTGACTTACAACTAATGTTTCTCTTTGCTGCAGCACTTTGTTAATGTTTGGCACATACTGTTATTATGTTTGGTACGTTCAATAATGTTGCAGTTTCTGTGACCAATTCACCTACAATTCAGGCCCTGACTATTAAGCCACTGGAGAACATGGCTGCTTCGCGTCACTTTTAAAACTAATACACCACAATGTTAGATGTCACATCTCTCTCATAGATGACACAAAATCCTAAATAGCACTCAATCAAATGTTACTCAAACTTTGCAGAGGAATTTGCAATTTAGTTACTTATAAAGTTAGTCCTTATTCATGTGGCATTTCTGTTATTTTGCCCATTCTCTGTACTTCATGAATAACAACATTTGCTTGCTCTCACAGTGCAGAGTTTAGAATGTCTGTAGCATCCATTAATCCTACAATGACTTGTTATACTAGGACATTCAGGATTACATCCAATTTGTTATAAGATATTTTTTCTTGATATACTGTAAACATTCATTACCACCTTTCCATCAACAAAATGATAGTAACAGAAAACAGAGAAAGGAACCAAAATAAGGCTGACAGCCAGGTTCCAGCTCTTTGCCCATGCATGAACTCTAAAGTAGGTTTTTCAGTTTATGTCTTCATCATAAAATATATTATGTATACTGCTACAGATATGGCATGGGGAAAGAAAAAACAAGAGAAATGACGAGTTTACTGCACTGGATAATAAATGAAGTAAATCCTCACCTTTACACCAGCTATCTCAATCATGAACATGGCTGCTCCTAAAACATGGCCAGCATGGTAACACCAGAACTTGATCCCTGCTACTTCTCTCACTTCATGGAAGTTAATTGTTTCAATTTTGTCCATGCTCTCCTCCAGATCTGTTTCTGTGTAGAGCATATCATCTGCGGAAATATTACTATATACAAAATATGACACCATGAGAAAACGAATATTGTCCAAAAGTACACAAAGGAATTAATTACTCATTTTCAGCTTAGTACTAAAATTAATCATTACTAGTCATTATACATCTCATTTTATACTTTTCATAATGTATGTGACTTTGTATGGGATGTTTTCCTAATAATTTCCAAATATTGACATCTTATGAGGTGTTTAATTCACTTTTGTTTTCAACTAATGCCTAAGCCCTAATTTTCTTTGGAAACAATAACACATTGAAGGGTACAGTAATTGAAAAGTGCAGTACAAATGAAGTAAGTAATTTCTGAAATGTATTTTTTTACTTGGCTCCTGTCACATAAGCAGTCGATTAACTTTACAAATTTGTATTTTTCAGTTCAGGGTCTCAAAGACTTACAGTCTTCCCTGACAGCTTCAGGTGCAAAGTCAAATTAAGCATGGAGGGTTCATCAGGTTATCACTAGGGCCCACAATTTACCGCGGCAAGAAATCGTAAATTCTGCGGCATGTTTTTTAAAATTCCGCGGCGTGGCAAATGCAGTACCAGAACTCCATAAGACTAATTCGTAACCCAAGCAAAATAAATACAATTTTTCTTATTCTTAATCCTTAATAATAATAATAATCAATCATAATTCGTAATACTAATCAAATAGGTATATCAAAGCATTCGCATCCGCACATTTTAATCCACAGATTTGCTTTAGGCAAACGATGCTGAAACATATGTAGGCATAATATTATTCTCAACAAACTATCGAATAATGTTTCTAAAGTTATTGTTTATTTATTGTTAAAGAAAACGGCACTGTAAGCTCGTAGGTTTTCTTGTGACAGAGAATATCTCAGTGGTGACAACACCGATCCATATTTTGAGAATGAAAGTTCCACATCAACAGAAGAGATCGGCAACGCAATGTAAACTTTAGCAAGAGCTGCTAAGCAAGGCAGTCTGTCCTCTAAGGCACGCCAAAAAGCAGTGATATCAGCTGGAATTACTTCATGAGAGGCTATGTCCAGATAAGCTTGCTATTCATCTGCTGCAGCCATCATTGTTGGCACCGATTGTGCATGATCAGCAAAATTCTTCGATAAGAGTGGTAGCTGTCGTGGATCAAATATTCTCACAGATCTGAACAGGTCTATTGCCGGCTATTTGGTTCGCACAAAATATTCCTCACGTTTAGCAGCTGCATAGTGCTTTTCATCTACACAGCTGCTGGTTGCAATTGGAAATCCGGACGATTTCAGGCAAGACAGCAAGTCAGACACTTCGTTGTAGACATTGACAGCCATGAATGACTGTGCCTCAAAAGAAGTCAGAGTGTTCATAATTGGCTGGCAGTGCACAGATACAAATTCAAGTTCAGCTCTCAGCTCGTTAAGTTTATCAGTACTTGTTAGCAACACCGACAGCTTCTTTAACTGGACTGTAGCTCCACTGTGTTCGGTTTCAGTAGCAATGAACGAGATATTAATGAGATGATGCAATAGGCTAAAGAAAGAACTTAAAGAAGTAATCAAAACTAATCATACTAATATCCATATGCCTCAAATGGTGAGATTTCATGCAGATTTGGTATTTTCCGCGGCGTGGCGTTTTACCGCTGCAAAACCCTAAATTCCGCGGGTCGCAGTAAATCGTGGGCCCTAGTTATCACAGGGTATAATCATTCACAAAGCTGTATTCCTTTGTACGCAGAAGCACACAGACAACAATGATAACTCCACTCAGAATGTGTCAGGGTTAAAAGTCCAACTGTAATTTCTAGAGATGTGAAGGAGCAATATTAACCACTGCAACAAACTGTCACTGTAAGCATGCAGTAATTTTCTTTCTTGTTTTCAAAGAACGGAAGAATGAAGAGTGAACATACCTGACTTTCACATAATCTGACAGAAGCCACCTATAAATAGCTTTAGTTGCATGAGTCATGAAAGTTCTGCCTTTAAAGCTCGTCTTTTGTAAAAACCACGGCAAAGCCCCACAGTGGTCCAAATGGAAACTATAAAAGAGATAACATATTTTTCTACAGTTGATTTTAAATGTAAAAAGCGTAAGAAAAAAATGAAAACATGACTCACTGACTGATGAGGAGTAGATCAATCTCTGCAGGATCAATCAAGTCAATATAAGGCAGAGCATCCATTCCCTCAAGACCAGGGTGTATACCACAATCCAGCTGTAAGACGTGAAAATGAAACAATACTGAAAGATTACACAAAATACAACAATTTGGAAAAAATGTGTCTGACATCTGTAAATAAGCATAATTCTTTAATGCACTGCTAACTCCAATAATAAAGTCTTTCAATAAGGTGCTTCATGAGAGGCTAGTTATGAATGTACAAGAGGAAGGAATCTATTGTATATTATATGGAAGGGTGCATTGTTAAGTAAGTGAGGTAAAATCCTGCTGTGCAAGAATCAGAGCAAAGTACCTGTTATTTTACTTATTTACATAAAAATGTAAAAGTAATTTTTACAATACAGAATTAACCACTGCAGACTTGTTTTGATAACCTCATTACAAAAGTTACTTTATTATCCTTTGGAATCGGCACTGGAGCATTATTTATTTTTTTTTTTTTGTGGTTCTTTATTTCGCCTTATACAATTTCTTGTATTAGGAATTTGTTACGTTTTCGCATACCCCTTGGTGTCAGAGCGCAGGGTCAGCCATTGTACAGCACCCCTGGAGTAATTACAGGTTAAGGGTCTTGTTTAAGGGCCCAGCAGAGTAGGATCTCTTTTGGCAGCGACAGGGATTTGAACCGGCAACCTTCAGGATACCAGCGCAGATCTTTAGCCTCAGAGCCACCACTCCGCCCTGGTGATAGCCACATTTAGCATGAGTGGAAAAGCAAATACATACAACAATCAAGTCAGCAGAAAATATAAAAGCATCACGTAGGGTGTTGGCGCCAGACAGAATGCCATGGGAGAGCGGCCAGCCCTGACACCTGTACAGCTTTAACAAGTGAGCACAGTGGGTGATGTCGAGCTAGCAGCTCCTTTGTGAGACTGACACACCTTTGCCATTACGCTAAAACACTACGTGTGTTTACAACAGTGTGGCATGTCATCTTTGCACTTTTTCTTGTTGAGTTATTACAATCAGCCGGTTCCCATTCTAACTACAGGCTAGTAGTTGTAATGCATCGTGCTGAACAGTCAAACGCAAGGGGACACCTCTTGGATGAGAACTACTGTCCTAGAGGACTTTGTTAACAAGGATACAGGGTACAGAAGTGGCTAAAAAACTCATATAATGATAAGCTGTATATTTGGTTATGTAGGTTACAAGACATAACTTAATCTTAGGCAGTAGAACAGAATTATGGTGCCATACTTGCAATTCTCTGTATAGCTGTAGTACCAAAAGCTCAGAGAAGAATACCAAAACTGACTTAAAGACTTTAGTTGTAACAGCTATGAGGAACTGATTTAAAGAGAATAATCTTTTAATCTTAAGAAATGAAATAACACAAGTTGTCAAAACTTTGCAAGAAGTACTTACAGCACATTCGGCCAGAGATATTTTAAAATCAGTTCTTCAACAAGAACAGTGAGACAGTGTGATACAGTAGCGTGGCATTTTAAATCACAATTTTGTTAGTTCAATCCCTACCACCAACTCAATGTGTTAAATCACATAGCTAGCCAGCACTCTAACTGTTACATAACATATTAAAAGAAAAATGTATCATATTCTGACCTTGTGAAGTCAGATTGGATTAGAGTGGCTGCCAAATACAGAAAAACAACACAAGCACAAAGGTACTTATGAAACGTAATTAAAATGCAAACTTCACACAGAAATTAACCAGTAGTGTTATTAAAAGAAGCATCTTGCGCAGCAACAAATCAAAACTTGATAATATTTTGATAATGGTAAGTGAATAAGACAATCAACTATTTTGGGCTAAGCTTCCTTAATCTCATAAAATCATTTTTATTTTTACATAAAGCTAAAGACTCACCATGATTTTTCTCCCTTTAAACTCAAGGATAATACATGATCGACCCACTTCTTGTCCAGCTCCTCTGTTGAAACATATGAAACAGTACAACTTGTAAAAAACACAATTATGCATTGTCCACATCCTTTACTAGACTTGACACACTGTGCTATATATATATATATATATATATATATATATAT
>JANRMT010027041.1:63693900-63714702 GCA_026402145.1 Polypterus bichir lapradei
TGCTTCAATTGGATATATTATGATTTGGAATAGCAGTAAAACCGAATACAGTTATTGGCCCTGCGACGGACAGGTATCTTGTCAAGGCCTATTTCCCATCTTGCGCCCAGCGCTGCCCAGGAATATTCACAGTTAAGATAAAGTCTTAAGTGTATTAAGCGAGCGTGAGAATATCAAGTTTCTTTACTCCATTTTAGCATCCAGAAAAAAAAGTAATTAAAGGAGGCTCGTGCGCGGTCTTGAAACTGCTTTAGATCATTCACGTTATTATAGTATCAATGTCTGCAGCTACCGCAATTTTAAATAGTATATGCAACGATCCGACTGCTGTACAAACTATTCTTCAGAAGGACCTTGGCTCGTAGCTAAGTAGTTCTGCCCTGCTTTTTTCCTTACAGCCTCTTCTCTAGAAAATAAAGACCTCACATTACCTTTCATCTCCGAAGATGCAAAACCACAATTAACTGCTTTTGACAATTATTGTTAATTTTTAATATCCTGTATATGTCTATAAAACTCTTTCCTCGTTGCATCCTTGTACTTTATTACTTTAAGGATGAGATTAATAAACAAGCTGCAAGAATTGTTTTAAAAACCAGTATTTTATGACGGTTACAGCTGATGAGCCTTTTAAGCTCTGCAGCGTTACTTAAATCCACATATGCAATTGTACTTCAAAAGTGCAAACTACAACCCAGGATATAACATCACCGACACGAGAAATAGCAGGTGTGCGGAACAGGTCTTATTCGCCATCGTTTTGTCGACCCTCGTGTCGCTCGAGATTTATACGGCTAGATGGAATTAAAGGACCATTTCTGAAAACTACACAAGAATTACCAGTCATTTTTGAGCCCCTCTGCCGCTATTGCTTTAATCTATTGGGTATTACGCAAGTAGTTTTCTCTTAATACAACAGAAAATTTACAGTGGGCGAAATTGTAATATTTATGTCAAAGTTGCATTCAAATATCCGACCATGCATTTTAAGAGGAGTTTTTAATCAGTTCCCACATTACAGTATAATATTAACAGACATTCACTCACAAAGGTCTGATTAGAAGCTGGTCGCTTTCCTCAGCCGGTACCAGGCTATCTGCTTTCCTTTTTGCAGCCATTCTGTTTCAAATAAACGATGATAATTACTAATCTAAAGCATAATCTTTGCCGGCCGGACTATGATCAAATTTCTATCAAAACGGCGAAACAGACCGGCGGAGGCATGGACGCTACAGCGAACGCACTTCCGCTCCGATCGCGCTATGTTCGTCCGGGAAACAAAGCCTTGCGTTGCACTCAGTTCCGACATTACCACTTTGTCCGAACATTAATTTTGCTGTCAGGGATGCCACAATTAAGAAATATCTCAATGATCAAAACCGCTTAATCCCAGTAACATCAGCCCTAAACTAGAACAATACTAGTTTTCCAATCCGGCATTTATAAAAACTGTTTCTGTTCGATTCAATGTGTTTTTATATACACATGTACCTACGGTGCTTTTGAGGAAATAAGACGTCTTATCCAGTGGAGTGAGCAGAATTCCATTTGCAAGTGTTACGGTCATGATTACCTACAGACACAACTTCTACCCATACTGCTGTTTAATTTTGGAATAATAAGCCTTAGAAGGAAAAAAATATATATATATTTAATTTTCTTTTGGTAAGTCGACTTATAAATTATTTTTTAACATATTCTGACTTCTCGCTTCGAAGTAATTTAGTAGTATGTACCGCTGCCATGGGAGCAATGCCTGGTTGACTACCCTTGCTAAAGATATACTGTATGATTAAAAATAGTCATGAAAATCTTGCAACAATTTCTGTCAACGGATTAGCATAGCATATCAAGTTTATAAAGGGTCCATTAAACACCCCTCGTGTTGTGCATTTAAAGTGGGAATCATGGGAAATGGTACGGTCACTTACACTGAGATACAATTTGACGAATAAAGTGAAAGAAGAAAAAGATGCAACAGTTTAATACGCTGTTCCATTTTTTGATTTGTAATAAAATTCCAGACCTTTCTGAAAACATGTTTGGATCTCGTCATCATGGGTTATTAAGTGTAGATTGATGGCAAAGAGGCCAATTTACCCATTTAAAATTAAATCTAAAACTCCAAGTGAAGTGTGCAGAAAGTGAGGGGGTCTGAATCTACTGTATATGAATTTATTCCAGATATAATAGATGAAAGCAGCATGAGTGGTGAAAAAAGTAAAGAACATATCTGTGGTAACTGCATGTGCACATTTCGAAAAACTGTGGCTTGCTTCTGCGGTGGGCTAGCGCCCTGCCCGGGGTTTGTTTCCTGCCTTGCACCCTGTGTTGGCTGGGATTGGCTCCAGCAGACCCACATGACCCTGTAGGATATAGCGAGTTGGATAATGGATGGACGGATGGATGTGGCTTGCTTTAATGAAGGATTTTCGACAAAAACAATTGTACAGTAAATACTGAGAATGCTGATATCCTGATCTGTTATACATATAGTAATACAGAACTTAACTATCTCTTTATATTACTTGCAAAATTCTTCATCCAAAAAATTAAATTTAGTAACAGAATTCCACATTACAGGTTATTTTATTGATGAATTCAACTTATTTGTATAAAAATACTAAAAATAACAATGCAAACAAAATGCTAAATCTATGATCGCAATAACAATATACTGTATGTTAATCTGTAGTAAAACAGTTTGCCTCTGTGTTATAATTTATTATCCCCTGGAATTTTGCAATTATTCGAACAGGTCATGTTATTTTCTAGCCCACTTAATTGTGAGCAGGGTCACCCGGGGGCTGGAGCCTGTCTCTGCAATCATAAGGTGCTAGGCAGGAACAGACCCTGGACAGGGCGCCAGTCCATCGCAGGGCGAGTACACACACACACACACACACGCACACACCAAACACACACTGGGCCAATGTAGCATCACCAATTCAACTAACCAGCATGTCTTTGGGCAGTGGGAGGAAACCCTTGCAGGCATGGGGAGAACGTGCAAACTCCATGCAGGGAGGACCAGGAGGTGAGCCTTGGTCTCCTTACTGTGAGGCAGCAGCACTACTACCATTATTATTCAAATATATTACCTTCTATTTTCTAATTTGGAATCTGTTGCTACAATGTATTTAATGTATATTATTTACACCTGTACTCTATTCATATAATGAAAAACATTTTTTTATTTAAAAAAAAATAAAATATATAAATAAGATATCTGGAAACCAGTTCATCATATGTGGATGACATGTCCCATGCCACCGTGGCCACCAAGAATACAAATAATATGAAAAACATTTAGCAATGGCCAAATAATTTTTACAGCTAAAATACTTTATAACAGAGCAATATAAAACAGGAGTATACTGTGCTAATGTCTTCAGCATCATTTTAAATGGTGAGACCAGAATCCAATGGTACAGTATTGGGTAGGTACTGTACAGTACATCAGTTTTGGTCCTTGTGGGTTTAGATAGATAGATAGATAGATAGATACTTTATTAATCCCCAAGGGGAAATTCACATACTTCAGCAACAGCATACTGATAAAAAACAATATTAATTAAAGAAGGATAAAAATGCAGTGCAAGTTAAAAAAAAATGCAAGGTGAAGAGTGCGAGGCAGGTATAACAGACAATAACTTTGTATAATGTTAGCGTTTACCCCCCCCGGGTGGAATTGAAGAGTCGCATAGTGTCGGGGAGGAACGATCTCCTCAGTCTGTCAGTGGAGCAGGACAGTGACAGCAATTTGTCGCTGAAGTTGCTCCTCTTTCTGGAGATGATACTGTTTAGTGGATGCAGTGGATTCTACATGACTGACAGGAGCCTGCTCAGTGCCCGTCGTTCTGTCACGGATGTCAAACTGTCCAGCTCCATGCCTACAATAGAGCCTGCCTTCCTCACCTATTTGTCCAGGTGTGAGATGTCCCTCTTCTTTATGCTGCCTCCCCAGTACACCACCGTGTAGAAAAGGGCGCTCGCCACAACCGTCTGATAGAACATCTGCAGCATCTTATTGCAGATTTTGAAGGACGTCAACCTTCTAAGGAAGTATAGTTGGCTCTGTCTTCTCTTGCACAGAGCATCAGTACTGGCAGTCCAGTCCAATTTATCATCCAGCTGCACTCCCAGGTATTTATAGGTCTGTACCCTCTGCACACAGTCTCCTCTGTTGATCACGGGGTCCAGGAGGAGCCTGGGCCTGCTAAAATCCACCACCAGTTCTTTGGTTTTGCTGTTGTTCAGTTGTAGGTGGTTTGAGTCGCACAATTTAACAAAGTCCTTGATTAGTTTCCTATACTCCTCCTCCTGCCCACTCCTGATGCAGCCCACGATAGCAGTGTCGTCAACGAACTTTGCACATGGCAGGACTCCAAGTTGTATTGGAAGTCCGATGTATATAGGCTGAACAGGACCGGAGAAGGTACAGTCCCCTGCGGCGCTCCTGTGCTGCTGACCACAATGTCAGACCTGCAGTTCCCGAGACGCACATACTGAGGTCTGTCTGTAAGACAGTCCACGATCCATGCCACCAGGAATGAATCTACTCCTATCTCTGTCAGCTTGTCCCTAAGGAGCAGAGGTTGGATGGTGTTGAAGGCACTAGAGAAGTCCAGAAGCATAATTCTTACAGCACTACTGCCTCTGTCCAAGTGGGAGAGGGATCGGTGTAGCATATAGATGATGGCATCCTCCGCTCCCACCTTCTCCTGGTATATGAACTGCAGAGGGTCGAGGGTGTGGCGGACCTGTGGCCTCAGGTGGTGAAGCAGCAGCCGCTCCATGGTCTTCATCACATGTGACATCAGAGCAACAGGCCTGAAGTTATTCAGCTCACCAGGACATGATACCTTTGGGACTGGAGTGATGCAAGATGTTTTCCAAAACCTCAGGACTCTCCCCTGTTCCAGGTTCAGGTTGAAGATGCGCTGTAGAGGACTCCCCAGCTCCAACGCAAAGGCCTTCACCAGTGGTGGTGATACTCCATCTGGACCCACTGCTTTGCTGGCACGAAGTCTCCTCAGCTCTCTGCTTACCTGGGCTGCTGTAATTGTGGGTGGGGATGTCTCTCCTATGCTGGTATCAGCAGAAGGATGGGTGGAGGATGCAGTACTCAGAGGTGAGAGTGGGTTAGGGTGGTCAAACCTTCTAAAAAAGTTGTTCATCAGGTTTGTTTTCTCCCTGTCTCTCTCGATGGAGGCACCCCGTTTCGAGCTGCAGCCAGTGATGATCTTCATCCCATCCCACACTTCCTTCATGCTGTTATTCTACAACTTTTGCTCCAGCTTTCTCTTGTACTGCTCCTTCGCTGCCCTGAATTTAGTTTAGTTTTTGTCCTTGGATTTTAAGGAGGCCTCTAGGTTTAGAGTGATTTAATATTTTATGACTTTATGTGATGATCAAGATTTTAAAGTCAGTATATGGCAACTCAATGAAGTGTGTATATATCTGGACTTATATGCTTATACGTCTCAGTTCTAGTGCTGATCGTTGCTGCCATGTTTTGAATGAACTGTACGGCAGTAAGTGCTCTGTTCAAATAGGCTTACCATAAATCATTACAATATTCAGTTGTGCTTGCAACAGATGAGAATTTGTCAATACCCTGCAACATAACCAGTTATTTCTAAGCTAGAAAAACTGGTTTTAGAAAGGGCAGAAGTTTATACCCATTGTAAAGACAACACCTGCATTTCTCATAGATTAACTAGTGATGCAATTGAAGAAGTATTATTTGGTTTAAATGGCAAATATATGTCTTTGGCATACATGTGAAAGTTAATGCTGTGTTTCCAAATTACATCTCCTGTTAGCAATATGTAGAGAGAAAAGAAAATACAGCAGATTCAAGAAGCACCACACCCTGAAAGAAACCTCTGCAGACAGGAAGTCTTCACACTTCTGCACTCATTGAAAAAATGTACAAATGACGTCAATTGAAAGCAGAGCTTGATGAGCCAAGTACATTCTCCAGCCTGTGGAGTAGAAAGTTATGATAAACAGTAACAAATGACAACAGGCCTGAATTTACAATGCAAAAAAACAAACCCTAACGCTACTCTCAACCCTAAAAGCATCACCATTGTGGCATATCCTGCATCAGAAGAGAATACATTTTTATTTACAACACGAGTTAAAGCAGTTTCTGAGATGTGACAGCGGCAAAATCCAGAAGGCAGTTTCTCATAGACATTTTTTAAAATAGGATTCAAGCTAACAGAAGTATACCAGTGGCTACTTTGATGGAAACAGGAGCTGTGTCATTTAGTAATGATTTATGAACTTGTTATGTGCAATATCTGTTGTACAACTGTTGCAAGTGAGTTTTTTTAACAAACTAGATGAAATAGATCTAAAGGACAGGTAGTAAGGTTCATTTTGAAAATCTGATGTACTGTATTATCTTTAGGGCGGCACGATGGCACAGTGGGTAGCGTTGCTGCCTCGCAGTTAGGAGACCCAGGTTCGCTTCCCGGGTCCTCCCTGCATGGAGAATGCATGTTCTCCCCGTGTCTGCGTGGGTTTCCTTGGGGTGCTCCGGTTAGGTGCATTGGCGATCCTAAATTGTCCTTAGTGTGTGCTTGCTGTCTGTGCGCCCTGCCCAGGGTTTGTTTCCTGCCTTGCACCCTGTGTTGGCTGAGATTGGTTCTAGCATACCCCCGTGATGCTGTAGTTAGGATATAGCGGGATGGATGGATGGATTATCTTTTCTTCTGTCATAATTTTACATGTACTAGGATGGTAGATTAAGGACATGATAGAAACCATTTCTACTAGATTCATGAACTGACTGCTTAATGTGTAATGGTATGTTATTTAGTGTATTATTAAATAAATTCATATATGTCTATAATTATGCATTAAATATGAATAATAAACAGAATTATGTTGGTCATTTCTAATTTTTTATTTTCAAGCTAGACATAATTCTGAATAAAATTCAAGGGCTGTTCATCTCTCCCCTGATCTAGAAGACAAATAAAGATTGCACCGTTTATAGAGCTTTCTTAAAAAATGTAATACTTTCATTCCATCCAGACTTACAAATGCTTTATTGACCACTGTTTACTGTAATTTATGGCTGTAATGATTATTTGAAACAAGTTAAACAACTGGATTTTAAATATTTTTTGGTGAAGTGAAGTGAAAATAAATTTTAGGGGCATTTCAAAATGGCAGTCAAAAACCTTTTTTTTTATCAAAGTCATTTAAACAAAATCATAATACTAAAATAAAACTTCAAAACTTTCAATGACAAAGTCAAAACCAAGCAATTCTCTACAATAGTTTAGTTTTAATAAAACACTCTTTTAAAGAACTTTGTTTTAGCAAAGTTTGGATATGAGTGAACGTGTCCCCCCTTGCTCTCTCTGGATTTAACGGTTTATGTTGACTCAGTATTCGTATTGTCTAAGCAATGTGCAGAACCGATTAAAAAGGCAGGTAAAGTTTTAAGTTATATCATAAAACTTCTAAATATACATTGAGGATTATTATGTATAGACTATATAATACACTCATGGGACTGTATCTGGAGTATTGTGCGCACTTATGGTCATAACCCGATAAAGAAGACATAGCAGCAGCACTGGAAGCTGTGCAGAGGAGAGTAACTAGAGCATCCCAGGACTTTAGAACATATCCTACTGTTACAGACTCAGAAAATTAAACCTGTTTAGTCTCGAGCTGGGGTGGGGACCTAATTTAAGCCTTTAAAATTCTTAAAGGATCAATAAAATAGATCCAGCAGAATTCTTTTAACTAAATTTTATATTGAGGACACCAGTGGAAGTTAATGGGAAGTGCATTTAAGACAGAAGCCAGGAAGCACGTCTTTACTGAAAGAGTTGTGGGAATCTGGAACAACCTACCAGGACATGAAGTTGAAACAGAAACCTTGACAACCTTTAAGAAGAATCCGGGTGAAATATTGGAAAAGTGTAGCTATTAATTAAGCAAACCTGTTCAACGGACTGAATGATCTCCTCTCGGTTGTCAGATTTCTTATGTTCTTATTTTCATTTCAGCTTCAAAAGTCTCTTGTTCTTTGCAGATGTTCTCCAGGAAAACACAGCAAGAAAATGAATGCAGTGATTTTTATTTCATATTAATATTATTAATTCTTTCAGGGCTGATGTTGACTTTTTCCAAAAGGAGTAATTGACGATGGTAATCGACTGTAAACAGTGACAAAACCAACCGTTATATTTTAGTTGGTCTCTCGTTGCTAGAAGGAAAGTTAGCTTCATTGGTCTGGCCAAGATTTCCTGCACTCGTGTGAGTAGTAAGGTGCAAACACCAGCAAAAATGGCACTGATATCTGCCCAGAGATCAAAGCGAATGCGTAAAGCAAAACACTCCGTGGACAACGTTTTGTCTGTTAACTCTGAACTGGATTATGACTTGTCGGACTCAGATTTTGATACAAGTGATTGAAAATGAAAATGTGAGGTTCCAGCTTCAGCTGACTGGTTTCCAGCTAATCGTTGTACTGACAATGTTCGCCAGGGAGAACGGCCACTTAACAGTGATAAGAGGTAGAAACCAGATTTCAATGCACTGTGACTGTCCCAACCACACAAAGACAGCCTGGCAGCAAGCCTGCTGTATATTCTTGGCAAACTGGTAGCCACAGCATGTAGCGACAGATGTTTTGTGTTGATTTCTGTGTGAAACCATTGCTTTTTAGAAACTATGTTTTTTGGAAAAAATATTCAGCCCTCAAAGAGTTAAAGCATTTTGTTTTACTTTTTTTACAGTTTTTAACCTGTTTCTGCCACCTTCAGATACCAAACATTTAGATTAAATGCAATTACAATGGCTCTCACATTACTCATTTTGCAGAACAGCTGAATTCCATGTGATCTACCTGTGAACATTTTCTTATCTCTTGCCCTAGTATGTACTGTACAGAGAGAGCAAAGAACACATGCGCTGCTCATTTTGATGCAATCAGTCCCATGAAGGAGCCACTTCTCCAGAACAAGCAGGAGTTTGTCAGCAGTTTCCATGACTATAGTAATGGTCATCAGGTATGATATATCATTAAATAACATTTTCAGAAACAGCTTGGTGAATCATGTAATCAATTAAAGGGTGTACAATTACTCTGACTCTGCTTGAAAAGAAATCTGATGAGTTAACAGCAGCTGGTTTGAATACACTTTCATTCCAACGGCTATTCATCTTCTAAATAAGTTCAGTTTTAATACACATACACAGGCAATTGCATTAACCATCAGTCAAGTGTATATGTTATTTTAATTTTTATGTCTAATATGTTTGTTCTAATGTGTCACTATAAGTATTATGCTCACTACTATATTTTATTTATTTGTACTAAGTTTATGTTTCATGACTGTATTCTTCTTTGATGTGCTTTTAATTTTATGTTGTGGTATCTCTGTAAAGCCTGCTGACAAACCAAATATCTCTCCTGGAACAATAAAATTGAACTGACTTGAATTGAATTGAATCTACACTTTGTGCTGGACCCAGATAACAGACACATATTGTAAGTTTGGGTTATGGACGCAGAAGATATGTGTATGTGTTTGACTAACGCCGTTATTGTCCAAGGAGGCTAGGAGAAATACTCACAAAGGAAGGAAAATTGGTCAGTACATAATTCTCCCTCTTAATGGCTTTTATTTATTAGCTGGTAACACTAAATATACATGATGTTAGAAATTGGGTTAAGAGTAGTGTTAGGGTTTGTTTTTTTATTTACATTGTAAATTCATGCCTGTTGTCATTGGTTCAAGGGAATCACTGCACCCAAAAACAAAAGTGTTGGGACACCAGTTGGTTTATCCCATCTAATTCCTTTTAACAAACTCAAAAGAAAACAAGCACTAGTTTGTGTGAGAAACAAAGCCTTTAGTGAAACATCTAAGCATAGCCTTTGTGGAGCTCTCAATTGGCAGCTCTTGAGCTAGTCGCTTTGTGTCGGAGCTCTGTCCTGCAGTGCAGTCGGTCCACAAGTTGAATCCACCTTCCAGGGGTGCCTGCTTTAAACCAGTCAGACCAGAAGGGGTGGATTCAGTTGCCCTCACTGGGTGTCTTTCAGGACTGTGGAGGGAAGGAAAGACTTCACAGTTAGTGACAGCACCATCTCTCGTCCTTGAGTGGTGTTACATACCTCAGATGAGCCTGGAAGGTGATCCTCTGACATGTATGCATGACACAGTGTCCTTTTGCTTTAACATGGTTGACAGGTAATTTTAACAGCCATTGTGCTAAATAAGACTATCTGTCAAATAACACTCAAATCATTTTTGCATGATGACCACTGACAGACAGTGTTACAATTCAAATATTATTCATGCAAATGCAAATTTTATAATATTCCAATAATTGAGAACTGTAAGATTTTGAAGAAAGTTCAAGAATAACATGTAATATATGAAACATACTTGAGTAGAATGTACCTGATACTGTTAAGTTATCTCTGTGTGTGGAAGTAATTAAATATTCTTAAAGGATTTCACAGAAAGTGCCTAATATTGTAATTCATTATAGGGGACTTCGCGAACCAGAAAGACTGAACAATCTGTCCCAATACCATGTGAACATTCTACAGTAGAAAAAAGAAAAAAAAAACAGTAATTACCAAAATGGGACCAGATGGAGTCAGTCTTTGTCTTCTTAAGGCTGGTGCTGGCAAATTTTGTTGGTATGGCTCCAGAAAATGCTGCTGCCGTGTAAACGCATCCTGCATTTTTCCTGCCCCAAAGAAGGCAGACGCTTCTTCAACTAATGACTGCAAACCAGTGGCACTTACGTCTCACATCATGAAGACCATTAAGAGACTGGTCTGAGCTATATGAGTCCTCTTGTGGTAGACCACCTGGACCAACTGCAGTTTGCCTGTCAGGCAAAGATTGTTGTGGATGATGCAGTTATCTATCTGCTCCACTGGAACACTACAAGGATCATTCCGGTGTCCTTTTCTTTTCACTCTGTACACCTCCAACTACCAATATAACACCAGGTCATGTCACTTGCAGAAATTTCTGATGATTCTGCACTTATGTGGTGCATTAACAGAGCATAGGAGTCAGGTGGAGAACATTTTTTCTTGGTGCAGAAAGAATTGTCTGCAAAATAATATCAACAAAACCAAGGAACTTGTTATTGACTTTCACCCCATCAAACATCATCTACACCTGGTCACCATTCAGGCAAATGGTGCATTGCTACAAGTACTCGATGGTTCACATCAACGACAGTCTACACTAACACAGAGGTACTGTATAATAAAGGGCAGAGCAGACACATATATATTTATTAGATTGTGTTCCTTTAATGTGAGTAGTGACATATTTCATATATTCTATAACTCTGTGATGGTTTGTTCAGTTTTCTACACTGTGGTGTGCTGAACTGATAGGTAAAGTCGCTTCAAAAAAGGTCCATTGAATCAACAACTAATTAAAAGGGTAGGCTCAGTTATGGGATGCACTTTGGACCCCCTGGAGGTTGTAACAAAGGAGTGAATTAAAACAAAACTGAGTGCCATTATGCTGCACATCCCCTCTGTAACACACTAACTCTGAGTACTTTCCACCAACAAATTATTCAGCAAAAGTATGTCAAAAGATGCTACTGGGGCTCCTTTATACCAACAGCAATATGCCCGCACAATACCTTATTGTGACTCTGACAGTCAAGCCAAAGGGTTTCTTTCTTATTAGGTACTCTGGGGTGTATTCAGACCAAAACATGTGTATATATTTAATTGTTTATTTATTAAATGAGCTTCTGTAAATAGTCAAATTTCCCCTGGGGATAAACAAAATCCTACCTATCAAACAAAGATAAAGAGTTGGGGGCTCCACCTTGGTGACCCATATAACTGATTGTTTGGAAAAATAAGTAATAACATACAATAATTGCAGAACCGTCTTCACAACGGCGAGTTCAGGACTGAACTGAAAACAAGTTGGCCAGTTCCTGGATTGTTAAGATTAAGAAGTGGGCCCAGGTGTACAGAAAACAGAAGCAACATCAATGATGGAGTGGCAGTCAATTTTCTGTTCTGCAGAATTAGGAGGAGAAGATGCATTAGAACACAGCACCAACCCTTGGTTCAGTAGGTAATTACTTGCACCAAAGCCCTTAAGCTGTCTTTCATATGCGCGTGAATTATAAAGTTCTATCTATTGTCAGCTGGACTTCTGCACAGGCTATACTGGACTGCAACCCAGAGCCCAGTGGACTACAGAGGCCTGAAATTAATCAAGATGTACGAAAAAATGTGTTTTTTTGTTTTTAAAAGAAATATTTCTTCCTCTGGACTGGTTGATGCCTTCCTCTTTAACTACTTTGCAGTTATTCCTGAAATAAGTCCCCCACCACTAGTTGCATGCATACCTTCATCCATTAGTTTATGCGGCTAAAGTGAACTTGCAGGTAGTGAGTGATGGAGAACGCCTGTTGGAAAGTATTTGTGGCAGCAGGAGAGCTGAACACAGGCTGTTGGAACAGAAAGTGAGTGAAGAACCAAGCAATTTGTCATGTTATAATAGTGGCAGTTCTTCAGCAATGGCCAGTGATAGTGAATCATACAAAAGTAATGGTTTTGCACAAACTGTAAATTCTGATGCCATTTCCGAATATGTGTGGTATGACAAGAGTGCTGGGCAACTTTTGAAGCTGCTGTTTACTGATCTCCAAGGTGCAAGGCAGCTTTATCAGGTACAGATGACCCTCATAGAATTTCAGTCTGTTTATAAGTGATGGCATATTAGCTATAATTATTTCTGAGACATGTGGACATACAAAGCAACTTATCCAACACAGCACACTGAAACCAAATTACTGTATGCTCATGTGGTTTGGTGTCAGTTATGATGAGCTACTAGCTTTGTTTGCACTTATTGTACATAATAATTTAAAAGACTGAAAATGAAATGTATTGACCAACAAAACCTTAATATGAAACACCTTATTGACCATCCATGATATGATTTATGAGTGAAAACCATTTTCAGTGCACATATTAGACTGTTTGCATTTGATTGACACCCACTTACCCACCACTGCACATAGTACTGAGAAATCCTTTCTGAAAATAAAACTTTTCTCTACACTTTACATACCTGGGCAGAATGTTGTTGTTGGAAAATCACATGGTTTTGAAAGGCAGTTAAGTGATACAAACTGGACCTTGTACAATGAGTCAAGCACATGTCTACAGAACAACTGGTAAAGTTTATTGGTAGCTTGACAAAAGTACCTTCAGTCTGAAAACTGGTAAAAAATGAAACCTGCTAATCTGTTTTTATTTATTTTTTTATCTATTTACATTTTTGTTTTCATTTTTTCTTAGCTTTACCTTAACGGCTGAAAATATCTGATGCAGTAACAATAACTATAGGTGCCAGAGTAATGTTTTAAAATATTTTTTCCTCCCTCTCTTCTTCTCTCTATCTGAAAATAGATAGTTGAAAGATCAGACTCTGTGTTTTTAATATCTGACATAGCATACCGTGCTCTGACCGCTGTCAAGTATATTTTGGAGCTTTGGCACTGCATACTGTTTCCCAGAGCCAGTTCTAGGATTTTTGCTGCCCTTGGCGAAGTTGTAAATGGCGCCCCGCCACACCCTTTGTTTAATTTAGTTAAAGGAACAAAGAGAATATTCTGGCAGTTGAGGCAAGCCAGGAACTAACCCTAAGAGGGTTGCCAGTCCATCAAATCGCATGGGTAGATTTGCTAATTAATGTAGCCTGCATGTTCGGAATGTGCCTGAAGAAAAACACCTAAACGGGTAAAGTCACGGACAAAATGTGCATGAGTGGCGCAATCTCGCGGAACTGAAACGCTAACCACTGCGCCAGTATACAATTCCTGCGTACATCCATTTTCCGAAACCGTTACGTGTGCCATTTAATGCGCCGGCATCCCGGCCAGTGCAGGGTGAGTGCTGCTTTGCACTTAGGGCTGCTCTGGCATTCCACGACCGCTTTAAAATACACTGAACAAATATATGAACGATGCAGAAATATAAGTTTAACGCGACTTTTCTCCTCCGCTTTGCGTCACCTATTATACGTCATTTCTCACTTCATTTTTCACCCTGCCATGGGTCAAGCAAGCAGTGCATTGAAGACGTTGTGATATCTGCGAAGAAACGCGCGGCTGCCGTCGCATTTTGGACATAACGAACAATATTTTCACTGAAGTGAAAACGACAGGCTGTAGGAAGAAGTCAATAATAAAGATACAAAAAAAAAAAACAGTAGCGCCGCCTTTAAGAGGTGTGGGTGGACGCCAAAGGAAGTGGAGCGTCTGAGGGGAGCGGCGCACTCACCCAAACAGAGCCGGCAGACACAGGGAGGCACAAGGGCGGGCTTGGCGCCGAAAAGTACCACGCTGGGCCGCCCCGCGGATCGGGGGCTATCGCTACACGGTGAGTACCTTTCCATTTGTTTTTGTCTTTTTTTGTTTCGGGAGCTTGGTGAAGAGTAAGCGTATCGTCCCTGTTTATCCATGTAAGGCTGCGGAGAGGTCAAGAGGCGGACGGAGGGCTGGGGTGAGGAGTTCGCAACTGGTTTCCGTTACTTGTGGGTTGGGTTCCACTTTGGATCAGACCCTTCGTGCGCCGGGGGTCCGATCAGTAATTCACTTGTTACTTGTCGCGAGACGTTTTAGGTGTCGTCCTGGTCATGTGTGGTTTGTAGCAGCGGTCACTGCGGTGAGACATTGCTAAACTGAAGGAGTTATACATTAGCCTTTAAAAATTAAAAAAAAAAAAAAAAAAAAAAAAAATGAAAGGAGAGTAGTGAAAACTTGATGAGTACTCGATGAGCCCACTGGGGGCGCCGTGCAACAAGTCAAGACCCTCTTTCTTGTGCTTAGATGGCCTTGTATTTGTTATGTAAGCTTTCTCAGTATAGCGCCTTTCACCATCGTGTGACCTGTAAACAAGTGCACGGCATATCTTGTCAATAGAAAAGTTAAATTCATAAATTTGTAGAAAGAAATAGATTCGGGCTTTAAAGGTAAATGTGCAAGGATGCAGCGTTTTGGGTTCGTATCATTTAAACGTACTCCCAATGACAAAGTGCGTTTACCTCCTCCTAAAGTCCCATGTTAGATTAAATGGCAACTCAGAATTCTCCTGTGTGTGCGTGTGAGAGAGAATCTGTGAGTCTAGTGTTATTTAATTCACTGTGTCCAATGTGGTGTTCGGGATCCAAATTGTTGCTTCAACAAGTGACACTCAAATTTAAACGCGTTCAAGTGTGCAGGATATGAGTGAGGACTCGGGATCGAATCAGTGATGGGGTAACAGACAAGATCCCAGTTAGAGTCCGTCTGCACCAGCGATCATCATTAAGTCCTTACCTCTTTGAACTGGTTATGCAGGGGTGGGCACAAGTAGGTTAATACTGTTAATAAAGCTATTGTATTTATCATAACTGGCATGTCTTTTTTTATACAAACAAGTGTAAACCTACTTTAATGAAGCTATGGTGTTAATAAAGATACTGGAATAGTCATAACCTGCATGTCTTTAGATAAAAAAAACAACTGTAATCCTGCTTTAATAAAGCTGTGGTGTTAATAAAGATATTGGAATAATCATAACCTGCATGTCTTTTTCCCTCCTATCAACTGTAAACCTACTTTGCCAGCCCCTATGATTATGTACTGTATGTGTTGAGACATGGGATAAAAGACCAGTCTCTCCAGGGTATGCTCTTTGCTGATGATATTGTGTTGTGCAGCCCAGAAAAGAGGAAGTTGGAAGAATGGAGAACGGCTTTGGAAGACGAAAGTTTGAAGATAAATGGGAAGAAGACAGACTATATGTTGTTTAATGATGATCAGGATTCAGAACTTAGCTTGCATTGAGACCAATTGAAAATAGTGGATACATTTAAATGTCTGTGTTCAGTGGTAGCTCAAGATGGAAATTAGATGCAGAGATAAACCACAGAGTGCAGTGTGGATGGTACAATTGGAAGAAGTCATCAGGAGTATTGTGTGATTGAAGAATTAAGGCAAAGGTTAAAGATAGGGTTTATAAAACAGCTGTAAGTCAGGCAATGATGTATGGTGCTGAGGCATGGGCAGGAAAGGGAGTGCAGTAGAAGAGGTTGGATGTGGCAGAAATGAGAATGTTGAGATGAATGTGTGAAAGGACAGAATAAAAAATGAGACAGTAAGAGTGGAGTAGATATCCACAATAGTAGGTTAAACAGGTATGGACATGTGAGGAGGAGAGACAATGAATATAAGGGACCAATGGAAGTACAGGGGAAGAAAACGCAAGGGAGACCAAAGCGAAGGTGGATGGATAAAGTAAAAGAAGATCTGAAGGAAAAAGGTTGGACTGAGCAGGAGGTGCAGGACTGAGCTGTTTGGAGAAGGGTGATCAACCACATCAACCCCACAAAGAGGTTGGAAAAGATGAAAAAGAAGAAGTGTCATGAAAACGGACACCTCTGTTAGTTTATTCCACAATTACTGTACATTTGTCTGGTGTTTTTTAGTACAAGGCAACTCACAAAATCCTATTCATTATAGTTGTTTATTTATTATTTATTTTTTTAAGATCAAATGACCTGCTTAGGGTTACAGAGGTGAAATGTGAACCAGCAGCCTTGTGGTTTTATAGTCCAGTACCTTAGCCTTTATGCTGCACTGCTGTCTTTGATAGAAGAATGTGTACTTTATATCTGTAGACACCACAATATGTGTAAGTTGGCAGGAAAAATTGTTGCAAACTTCTAAATTGGAGCAACTGTCATCTGTTTCTTCCGTGCCAGGAGTTAACGTCTGACTGGATGCCAGTCCACACCCAGGTTCATTCCCCCACATACACCAACACTGTTTAAAGTTGGCAAACTGCCTAACAAAATGCCTGAATAAAACCACCAACAAGAACACAAGGAGATTTCATATGGAGACCTCTTTAGACAAGAGATTATCAGTAATGAGATTAGAGCCCGCAACACTAACTGCTGTGCCAACAAACCGTTTTTGGATAACCTTTTGGCAGATGACTTCAACTAGCACATGCACAGAAAAGCTTTTTTTCTATTTTATAAATTTTTCCAGTAGCTGATTACTTTGGTGGCGCAGTGGGTAGCGCTGCTGCCTTGCAGTTCGGTTCACTTCCCGGGTCCACCCTGCGTGGAGTTTGCATGTTCTCCCCGTGTCTGTGTGGGTTTCCTCCGGATACTTCGGTTTCCTCCCACAGTCCAAAGACATGCAGGTTAGGTGCACTGGTGATTCTAAATTGTCCCTAGTGTGTGCTGGGTGTATGTGTGTGTGTGTGCCCTGCAGTGGGCTGGCGCCCTGCCCGCGGTTTGTTTCCTGCCTTGCGCCCTGTGTTGGCTGGGATTGGCTGCAGCAGACCCCCGTGGCCCTGTAGTTAGGATATAGCGGGTTGGATGATGAATGGATAATCACTTTAGATTACAACACTGTCACTTTCTGTATTGGTTTAATGGCAATTTTCCGGATTCAACAAAGTTGTCCAGTTGCCCCCTCAGATGGGGAGTTACAGCAGGAGTTTTTAATGGCTGGAAGTGTTTCCTAACACCGGTCTCTTTTAGTTATATGAACATTGACCTTATTTTTGGCCCAGGGCACAGGGGTGTTACAGAGCAACGCTTTACATTTATGAAGTAACTGTAGTATCCTATTAATCTCTGTTGGTGCATTTTGTTTTCTGAAAATGAGTGCTCATTTCTGTTAAAAGTGAAGAATTCTACCTTCTTACAAATCAAATCTGTAACAGATTTCAATCAAGATAGCCAAAAGCTTACCTAGTAACATTTGTATTTTACTTGTGTTGCTATCAACGTACAGTAGCCATTTTATTATTTACAAAGTAACAGGAAGAAACATTACAGTTAATGGATACTAACGAATTGTGAACTCTAGACAATTTTATTAATTACTCAAGGAAGTAAAAAAAAAAAAAACAAATACTCTGGATGGAATTTTTGATGTTGCCAAATGAGAGCAGGAGCTGACAATTTAGTTAATAACATGATTTATTAACTTCAAGAACTGATTTCTAGTTGCAGCTTTTTAAGGTCATGTTTGCTAACTCTTGCAGTCAAAAAAAAAATGACTGGCTGGATGAATACAGAAAACTGTTAATGCCCGATGTGAATAATTGCATGTTGTCGGTTAATGTGTTGGCATTTTGGCTTTTTGGACAACATAGAAAATTGCATTTTTTTATAGTTCAGCATTTGCAATGGTGAGAGTTTGAAAAGGTGAATGTCAGCAGTCAGTGAGAGCATCTACTGTATTTAACCTTTTTAGTGAAGATAAAGCCATGTAAGGCTGGGGAGATTGAGCAGGGGATCGAAAGTTCTAGCACTGCTGCATAATTATAAAATAGTGTTATTTAGACTTGCTGTAATAAGGTGACATTTATTGTTGACATCTTCCTACTTTTTTGGAAATTTGAAATCCTGGCTACATTTTTCCATGATCATATACTGTATTTTGCAGATAGTGTTGGGGTTATGGGTTACGATGTGTAGATTGTGCATGTACATAGTAGTTAATGGGTGGAGCTTTGTGTATTTATTAAATTCTTGTGTCAAATAATGGTATGTTTTTAAATAAGAAAACAATGCTACAGAAAGCTTGTGAAATCTTCTATAGTCTTGTGCAAGTTTTATGTTGTCTAAAATTACAGTTCAAAATAAGTGGTGTTTGTGCCATAGATCTACACAAATTCTTGTATATGTTCAACCTGAAAGAACTATTATTAATACTTTAGAAATTAGTTAAGGGAAAAAAGAGCACCTTGGTGAAAGCCCCCGTTACAACTATCTGCATGATCATCATGGTGATGGGTTTTTGATCAGGTTGCAGGTATTTTGTATATATGCAGGTCGCTATAGCCAGTAGTATGAACATTAAATATGAAAGTTCATGGAATAAGAAAATACAGTAAATACCAGAACAACCAAGCAGTTCTTTAAATGAGCAAATTTAATGTTCATTTTGTTTCTAGCTTGTTCAAAATAAATTATATAATTTCAGAGATGATTCAGGTGACTGTCTGAAGTTCTTGCGTCATCATTGCAAGGACATAACTGCTCCAGACAGAGAGAGTCCAGAGGAGTGTTAGTGGGACAATCCCAGGACATAAAGGAGCTTAGTCTGTTACCCTATGGAAATGACGTTTAAGCAGAGACCCAGTAAAGGTATTAGAAAATTTAAAAAGCTGGCCTAAAGTAGGATCTTCACAAACATTGTTTTGAGAAGTATGTTAGAACTTTGTGGGTTGTATCGACGTCTGACTTTACCTGGCAATTTTATAATGGTTTTTGTAGCTTAGTGCAGGTCTTCGGGGATGGTTAATGTATTGTACACAAAATCGAAACAAAGAAAGTAAACTTATAGTGCCAAAGTGAAAAATGAGTTCTAGCATTGCTCGTAAGAATCCCAGATAGAACTGTCAACCGTTCTGACTTATCCATCAGCATTTATGTGTTCACCAGGTTTGTGCCACTGAAATTCAGTAAACACAGTAAAGATAAACTCATACACTGGATTGCAGTAGACTAATAGAATGTAACGTTGGATTCATCTCAATTTGTCTCTGACGTAATGTCTACCATTCATATTGTGTGCCAGTTTTTGCATGTATTACATATTTGTTTATTGATATTAGACTTTTTTTAAGTACCGGTAATTAATGATATATATTAGAAATTTAAAATTTTAGATCAATTCAATTAAAACCCAGGTTTGGATAACTTTTATTCATAACACTGTTTGTAGAATAATGCCATCTATGGCAAGACAAAATGTTTTCTAAGTGTTTATTTATTTAATGAAAATGGCTATAAAAGTAACTTTCTTAAATTTTACAAAAAAATGTTATTTTGTTAAACATAAAAATTCAAAACGGAATTTAAAGCGGTGTTGTTGGTTATAAAACTCGCCAGAAACAGAACTAGCAGAAAACAACAGATTTGCTCATTTCTAAGTTGTATTATTAGCTTGAGTAACGTCTGGAGTTTTTAACAGTTAGGTAACACAGAATTAAAAGATCTGCATAATACTGTGAGAAAGGATTTTGCCCCAACTGATTTTTTTTTTCCCATCATCATTGCATATTTTTCACAGTGTTTAGCTGACAGCTGATTAGTACTTTATCTTGCTGAATATTTTCTTAATAGAACTAAATTTATCTCCAAAAGCTCTATTTTAAAATAAAGTAATAGTTTGGACTCTCTTACAGGCCAGTAAAGACAGCTGCAGCCAGCTGTCTTCTATAATTACTGATAGAGCACTGTGGGAGAATTTTAGTCCACAAAGCAGTGACATTGGTGGATTTTTAGACTAAACTGTCATTACAGATCCCATCACATCATCTCAGGGTGGTTATTGGTCTCATAAATGACTAAAATTGTTACTGTGTTATCTTTTTTTGACCATTCTGATTTTGACTTTTGTGTTTGTCCATTTCAGATCATTGTCTTACGGCATGACCCAGCTGTTGTAAAGCTTCAACTCCAGAAAGGATGGCTTAATATTCCCCTGAAGAATCTTGTAATACACATACAAATTTGTAGTTTCTTCAGTGATGGAAGATCTTATCGGACCAAAGTTTGCTAAGCCATGATTCCACTTTAGTCAAGGTGAGAGAAGCCCTGCCTTCTTTTGTGACGTTGTGGGGGTTGGAGAAGACCAGCCTTGTGGTATCGTGCACAGCAGGGCTTCGTTTAGAATGGCTGAATGCCATAATATTGTGGTGTGGTGTGTTGTGTTTTTTTTTTTTTTTTTTTTTTTTTT
>JANRMT010027041.1:63714802-63810450 GCA_026402145.1 Polypterus bichir lapradei
TTTTTTTTTTTTTTTTTTTTTTTTTTTTTTTTTTTTTTGGTGTGTGTTCAAAATGACACGTACAAGCTATTCTGTTTATTGTAAAATGGCAGGACTGGCATTTTTAATTTGTAAAAATTATAGAAAACAGTTTAACTTTAGAACATTAATTTTGTGTGGAAAACGCATATGTACAGTATAATGTTTGTGCCTTTGGTTTACATAGCCACTCATGAGATGGTTGACCACTGTATCAGATTACCGCCATTTGAGACAATGATAAAAGAGCCTTTGAAATTACTTTGTAATACTTTCCATACTGGTGGGCTTCATTTTTTTTTTTTTTTCCTGAAAGTTTGCAGTGTTTTGGTTTCGTTTTCATTGTGCTATGATGGGCTTCAAGAACCTGAAAGCTGACAGTTTTACAGTCGGATGAGGAGGCCTAAATTAGATATTTTAAGCAAAATATTCAAATGGTTAACTGTAATTAGCAATTTAACTGGTTTAGGATTTTCTAGGAGTGGAGTGAAGACTTTTAATACTTGAAAATTGGGCATTTTGATTAACTTCCCACCAAGCAATTTAAATTAATATCAGTCTTTGGAGTCATATATTTTCTTCTTCTTGTAGCACCCACCCTCCTTCTCCCCCAACCCCCCAAATGATTACAGCTTGTGTGGAGGGTGTTGCACAGAAAAGGTGTTATGCTTTTAAAATGAGGGATAGATAAAATCCACCCTGCCACCCGAATATTAAGAACACCCAGGAAACAGCCCCTTAAGATTAAACACACAAATATATAAAATGATCCTTATTTGCTAGAATAACTATTAACAAATACAAAAAATACTAAACACATCCCACAAACAAACTCCCACATGACGATGATTACAGTCCTGGGGAAAAAAAAAGTCCTTACTGTAAATGATGGAAGTGATTCTAGAAATCAAAACTACGGTTAAATGATGGAAAGAAGAGCGGAACAATCCCATTCAATAAACTGCTTCCTGGAATATGGATAGTGAAATTCTGTCTTACCACCGGAGTCCAGAAGAATACTCTTCGGAGGTGTGCTTCTTATCCAAGAGCATCAAAGGACTGGATTGGGAGGAAAAGAACCCACCGCTGTCCTTACATCTGGTGGCCGTGCACCATCCTTCTCCACTACGAATGTCCAGTAACTGAAAATGTTTAGGAGCTGCTGTGGATGATGTTGATTAGAAAATGGTCCACTCAAAGTCCCGCCACATCCTTCCCGTCTGGTTTTATTGGTACAATGTATACAAACTACAAATCCCACAAGCCCCTCCACATCAGTGCAAACCTGTTTAAAGTCACTGAGCCCAATTTACAAACAGAAATGGGTGCAGCCAGTGTTGTCATTCACATTTAACAAACACTCAACAGGACATACTTACATAGAAACAAAAAACCCCTATGTGGCCTGCTACATTCTTATTCTTTCAGGTTCTCCTTTACACACTACCACTGTCTGCAGAAGATGTGCACAAATGCACAGTAAAGTATAATATCCAGGAGTGCAGAAAATGAAGACTTGGAAGCTCTCTTTATAGCACAAATTCTTAATTAATTTTTTCACAAAACCCTTTTAATACATTGAGACCATGTCTGTTGCATTCATAACTACAATTAGAGGAATGTTTATTAGACTGGTCACATAAAGGAAATAATTGAAAATGATTAGGGCCATGATGGCATTGGAGCTGTTCCACTGCCATTCAAGCACATTAAAAATTCATTAACAATATATTTCTCAGTAAGGGCAGAATTCATGAGGTTGTGTGGTAAAACTGGCTGCAAACATGGGGAACAATAACAGTCTTTAGTCATTTGGGCAATTTTCCAGAATGAAAACAATAACAAACCATAACATTAAATATGTTTTATTGCTTCTAATTAAGCAGTTGGGTTGGAAATAACATCTGCAGGAACCGTGACCCTTTAGGATTAAACATGAGGATCTCTATACTACAGCAACAACTTTTAGTTCAGTGCCGTTCCTTCCTACTCTGTTCCTTTTTGCTTGTTGTGACTGTCCCTTTTTTGTGTTGCTCAACACTTCTTCAAACTGTCTCTCTCTCATCCAACCGTAATAGGTCACTATACGGGCCTTTCTTTTACTTTAATGTCAACCTTTAGCCACTGTAGTTCTTTAATTCCAGGATGCTGATGTGTGCTGTGTCTGCATCCCTGTCATCCGATTGCCTACCTGTTATACAATCTTTATGGCTGAGGGGTTATTATGACTTGCTAGCTAAAATCCAGCACGAGTCGATTAGAATTTTAGTATTTTTAACATAAATATCATTATGTCCTGCCACGTGCAAAAGTTCGCTGACGACACTGCTATCGTGGGCTGCATCACGAGTGAGCAGGAGGTGGAGTATAGGAACCTAATCAAGGACTTTGTTAAATGGTGCGACTCAAACCACCTACACCTGAACACCAGCAAAACCGAGGAGCTGGTGGTGGATTTTAGGAGACCCAGGCCCCTCCTGGACCCCGTGATCATCAGAGGTGACTGTGTGCAGAGGGTACAGACCTAAAAATACCTGGGAGTGCAGCTGGATGATAAATTGGACTGGACTGCCAATACTGATGCTCTGTGTAAGAAAGGTCAGAGCCGAGTATACTTCCTTAGAAGATTGGCGTCTTTCAACATCTGCAATAAGATGCTACAGCTATTCTATCAGATGGTTGTGGCGAGCGTCCTCTTCTACACGGTGGTGTGCTGGGGAGGCAGCATAAAGAAGAAGGACGCCTCACGCCTGGACAAACTCGTGAGGAAAGCAGGCTCTATTGTGAACATGGAGCTGAACAGTTTGAAATCTCTGGCAGAGCGACGGGCGCTGAGCAGGCTCCTGTCAGTCATGAAGAATCCACTGCATCCACTGAACAGGATCACCTCCAGACAGAGGAGTAGCTTCAGTGAGAGACTGCTGTCACTGTCCTGCTCCACTGACAGACTCAGGAGATCGTTCCTCCCCCACACTATGCGACTCTTCAGTTCCATCGGGGGGGTAAACGTTAACATTATACAAAGTTATTGTCTATTTTACCTTCATTTTTATCACTCTTTAATATTGTTTTTTATCAGTATGCTGCTGCTGGAGTATGTGAATTTACCCTTGGGGTTAATCAAGTATCTATCTAATTATCTGTCTATCTATTAGTAAAATAAATGTGGTAATTAGTATATGGAATTATGCTAACAAGTGACTTTAGGCCATAGGCAGTTTGCTGTATGTGTCTGAGTTTTGCACTCCTCAGTCTGAAAGTACCACTGACTTGTATGGTACATGTTTTCATCTGGTTTTGGTTGATATATTGGTTATGTTTTTAAATTTGTTTAATAATAATGTATTTTTTCTACTGGTAATGATACTGAGTGGTTGTTTTTCAATTCTAATAAGGTAAAATGTTGTTTTGCAGAATGATCCTATTTATAAAATGCTCTGAGATCTCAGTCAGTGGGGAGCAAACATTGCCACCCCCTTTTTACTAATTTTTGTTCTGGTAGGTGGATTATATCACCATGACATTTTTCTATACCTGTACAACACCACAGAACAATACATCTCCACTTGTATTGCCAACAAAGAGGATGTTACCCACTTTTCTCATGTTCAGCCTCATTTTGTTCTAATAATGAACCTTTCCTTTTCATATAATTTCGTATTCATAGTAGCTGTTTTGCATTGTGGTTTTCATGCACAATAAAGTAATTTATTTTGGGTATAACTATTTTCATCAAAAAATATATAATACCAGTAACCGTGCACTGCATGGAATACACTTGACTTGAGCATTCCTAGTTTTCATGCTCTTTCTCTGTACGTTTACCATTTGTTTGCTCAGAGGTTGATGCGCTTGTTGCTTCCTGAGCAGCTCTTCTCCCCACCCTAGCGGCCCGCTTCTTCTCTTCTTCCGTCGACATCTTTTTGCATTAAAACTGATTAAGTTAGTGTTTTGTGTTGCAATTACTTAGTATGTTTTCCTTAATTTTTCACTTAAGCTGGCACTTAAGTCTTCAATCTGCTTCAAGAATGATGTAAGATATGAAAAGGTACAGAAAGTGAAGGTGGTAGGGATGAGAACGGCACCCGTACGGATGCGGCACACAGCCGACCTGCTGGTTGTTGCCGAGAGTTGATTCTACAATAAAATAAAAAGAGGAATAACCCTGTAGGTCAATCATCACCCCGAAAGCGTAGTATATGTGTACCAAATTTCAGGTCAATACGTCAAACAGTTTGCAAGCTACAGGTGATTTAAAATCCTGGAAAAACAAACAAACAGCCACGGTGGCGTATTATATAAGAAGTGATAGAATTTTTCAAATGTCTAATACCAACTGATACATCATTGTGAGTATTTAATTCTCAGTTTTGAACCTGTATTTTAGAATGCTGGTCATTACTCAGGCCTACAGTGCTGACGTCATGGTGAAGAATGTTTCGAAAAGGCAAAAAAAGACACAGCAGTAGCAGTTCTCAAAGTAGTGAAGTGAGCACAAAAAGTAAGGTGAGTGGAATTTTAAACAAATGTTGATCTGCTGGTGGATGTGCTTTTTTTCACAGTGTGATGAATTGTTGTGCTTTGATGTTTATGGTTATTATCATTTACTTCTTTGGCAGATGCTTTTATCCATTTATGATACAGCTGCTTACACTTCTTTGGCTTTTTCCAGTTGGAGCACAGGCAGTTCAAGTGACTTGCTCATGGTCACACAGAGTCAGTAGTGGGATTTGAACCCACATCCTCAGGATATGAAGTCCAAAGCCTTAACCACTACATCACACTGCCCATTATCAGGCGGTGATGTCCTAGAATATGAGTCCCCAACCTCTCCTGGGGACTCTGCTAGTAAATATTTTGAAATTGGGCATTTAATCTTCAAACCAGTATCATGTCGACCATTTTATTTAGTTTGTTTTTTTTTATTCCTGTTGGTGGTTGAGTATAAGAGCATTAACATCGTGTCCTCAAGATGAACTTCTGTTATGTGCATCTGAAAACCTCATGTTTTAGGGAAAAATCTAGTAAAGCAGCTTTTGTGCATAAAGTCACAGCTTCCAATTAACAAATGGATCTTTTTTTCATTTCACTGTTCCAGAATTTACATGTGATCTTGCCTACAAAATAAAGCCCTGTTCATATGCAGTTTGTTAAAATTGTATTTTTTCATCCTTTAAGTTTGCAGGGAGAAACTTTTTTTAGTTTTAACTTGGTATTTAACTCTGGTTAGAAAATGTCAATTTGTATTAACAAACAAGCCCTTAACCATTTCATATTTTCTAACTATTTTCCCTGTGTTTTTCTTAACAGTCTGTTGATTCCAGTTTTGGCGGTCTCTCCAGATCAAGTACAGTTGCCAGCCTTGACACTGACTCCACTAAAAGTTCAGGTATTACTATATTTGTGATGTGATGTTAATTAACTAAACTCCAATGAAACTGTTTGTTTATAATTGTTTTCTTAAAAAAAGGAATGCTAATCATTTTTGATATGCTAACATACACTGGGACGTGTACTGCAAACAAATATGTTGTTACCCATTTTATGTCATGTTTAGATGTGTAATAATTTTGAGCTTTTTCCTTTCTAATGTTCAAGAGGGAGATTGTCAGAGTAAAATCCAATATATTTGACACTTCCACATACCAAATTTAATGTTACATATTGATATTTTTGCTATTTTAAAATCTAGACAACAGAATGTGACATTTTTTGTGCTTAATAGTTAAAGATAATTAAATATATCTATTTTAGTGCCTGCACATTCTTAAATTTACTGTACTTCTACAACATTTCTCCTTTTAATAAATTAATATAGCAGTACCTGCCTTATTTTGATTGAAACATAAAACAATATTATAGTACAACATTCACAAACATGCTTAATCCAGAGTAATGGTCATGGTGTTCTGGAACCTGTCCACTAATCAAGGCAGCAAAAACCCAGGATCAGGCAGTGGTCCACTGGCGTTGGTCTTGAACCTAGGATGCTGGGTTTGCACTGTGCTACCTTTGATAAAAGTGTGTTAGTTACATTTTCAGACCATCATTGAAGAGGTTTTTTTTTATTTGTTTTTTTAGTGAATGAAATAAATACTGGTGTAGTGCATGACAGTAATAATAAAGACACTTAATTTTGTCAGTTATGAATTAGTGAAAAATAGTCTATAGCATTACTACATGCAGATATGATATCACAACTAGATAAGGAAAGTTTGGCTATATATATATATATATATATATATATATAAAGTGCCTTTCCCATGCATTCTCAAAGACTATATGTACTAATTAGTAACCTTACAATCTGCCTATCTTAAGCCAATGTCACTCCCCTCTTCTGGTAGTGCAGGCCACAGGATATAAAGTGGAGATGAACCTTTTTAAGGGGACCAGTCCATCACACACGCAATTTAGAATCGCTCAACAGTGTATTATACTTGCCATTGGGATGTGGGAGGGAAACTCTGGACTGGTACCTGGAGAAGCCCACTCTCCTGGTGTAGCTAGTAAATAGTAAGTTACATTGTGCTACTATGCCATACTTATGCAAACATGTTTTGACTAAATCTGAGCTATAAACATGATGATCAGCAACGGAATTGCAAAAACTTTAATAGATCAAAGTAACATATGGTATTTTATTTATAATTTTGACAAAAGATATTCTATGGGAAGAAAGTGCCAGATATTCTGATGTTTATTGCTCCAGCCTTAATGACTAATAACCTTTTAACTAGCTAGACATTTCTAATTGCTTCAATAATTAGTGCTTCTGGACTTCCATTTTTCAAGCATGGTTAGGTTGAATTCCCATATGCATGTGTAGGTGTATTGGCTGTGATTGAAATGAAAACATGACTGTTTGAATAACTGTATGTTTCACTGTTAAGCTGCACTGCAACGGAAATGTTCAGAAATTGAATGAAAAGATTAGATAATTATGGGAAGGGGATAGAGCCATCCATGAAAAGTGGATTTTGGAAATCATATGATGGATCTTTTCAGTAGTCATAATTTTTAAGCAACTGAATGTTTTATGACTCTTTTTCAGGTAACAGTGCATCTGATACATGTGCTGAGTTCCGTGTGAGATATATTGGAGCCATTGAAAAGCTGCAATTTGAAATGTGCAGAAAGCTTTGTGAACCTCATGATTTGATCAACTACATTGATGTAGCACAGGTAAAGCTCTTATTTTTGGTGGATGATTATTATTTGATCAGCTTTTATGTTTTGCTTTTGCTTGGAGGTATTTTAACAGCGGCTCTGAGGGGGCAGTTGCATGCCTTACTGACTTCTTTTCCTACTCCTTCATTTTTAAAGGCAGATTCTATGGTTTTTAGTTAAACTTACTTGCTCAGCTTTTCTTTCTGTTCAAAGCAGCATGTTGAATCTTACAAGAATTATGTATTAGTTTAGTTATACGGGTTGTGGAAGTTCAGCCCCTGAACACAGACCAACAGACACCGAATGTCCAAAAACACACACATTTATTTCCCTTTCTTGCCTTTTTCACCACCACACAATTCATCAACATACACAACTGCTTACAGTCCCTTCTTTCCTTTCAGCTCTTTTGCTGCCTCTACTCCTCTCCTCACAAGCTCCGTCCTCTTCCTCCTGACTCTGGCTCCCTGACTGGAGTGAGGCAGCTCCTTTTATAATGCCCTGGATGTGCTCCCATAATGATCTTCCAGCAGCACTTCCTGGTGTGGCCAAAGTGCTACAGTCCAACGCTCTGCAATCATTGTCTGGGTGCCCCCTGGTGGTATTCACGGGCTGCAACAGCGTTGAGCTTTTAAGCTCTGATCCTGTGGCCCCAATGCAGACGAGGGCGGCTGCCCTCTTGTAGCCCGGGGGAGGTATTGTCCCTCTCCCGGTCCTTCCTCTTTCCGGCCATCCACCACAGGGTATATGTGATGTGGCTGTCCTAGAAATGTCCTCTGTCAAACCACCACTCTAAAAATCTTGGTTTCACCTGGGTATGCTTGTAATTACACAGAAGATGATATTCAAATCATGTCTGTTAATTTTTGTGGTATTATTGTTGGGCACTCGTAAGAAGAATTGATGAATGTTCAGTAGTAGGGACACTTGAAGTGCATATACTAGATCCAACATAAAAATGATGATACTCCAAGAAAGTTCATTATTGATGAACTGGCATTACTTCTAGAAAGGTGCAGGTGAGCAGCTGACTTAATGATTGTGATCTGTTCTGGGCTGACAAAGTAAAAGGATAATACAAAGAATGTATGGAAGTGAAAAGTTGAATATTTTACAGGATGTAAACTAACTGTATACTTCAAAACTCCACTGCAACCTGGACAAAAAGTATTGTATGGGAATCAATTTGGCCATTTACAAATGCTTAGTTTCTGAAACTTTCTGTTCCAGGGTAAATGGATATATTGTACATTCACAGTTGAGTGTTATAATTTTGTTTCAGAATTGAAGTGTAAATTAGTACCACATAAATGGCAAAAATCATTTCTTAGTTAACATTTAAACTAAAGTGTAACCTTTAGTCATCATTTTACACTGACCTCAGGGCCACATTATTTGCCACTTTTCATGTTGTGCATCTTGACGTGAAGTTTAGAAAACTGTTGATCCACTAGCTGTGTCTGTTCCTAGCCTGACATGCCTTGTGCCACTTTTTCCTGATTGTATTGTCCGTATATATACAGTACATGAGACTGGAATGTGAGTTGTGGCCTTTTGTAGTACTATGGACCTATTGGAATATTAATTCTCACTGGAAATAAATTTTGAAAAGTGCCTTTTAGCAAGAGACTCTTCAGATTATGGATACAGCTCAAGATTAATTTCAGTGAGTGGTTCATTTAAACTGTGAATGGGTTTAGAGTTTAAGAATAGACTAAAAATAAATCATTGTTTGTCTGTGTGCCTCTGTAGCAGAGAGAATGCTTTTTGAAGTGATGGAATCAAAAAACCTATACAGTATTTTATAATGAGATGCTGTATAAAACAGTTTGTGGGGAGTCATGAGGAAGGTACAAAATATTAAAAATCTTACAAAAGCCAATGATTTATTTGATTGTGCCTTTAATAAACTGATTGGTGAACAGATATTTCATTAATTTGAATTTGGAGTATTTGTAGCATATAGCCATAATTATATCTGAACTTGATTGGAAACTGGAATTGTGAGACATCAATGGATATACATTTATTGTCAAACTTCTCCATATTATATAATGTCGATGTTTTACATTTGAATAACCTTTCAGAATTCCTTTTCATCTGCAAAATTACTTACGTTAGTTACTTAGGGAAAATTTTTTCTTTCCTTCCATGGAAGGGCCAGACAGTGAAATGACATCCAATGCCCATAATGTGTAGGAGAGTAGGTGACTGAAGCACAGAAAGACATTTTCCTCTTGTAGTCTAATTTCCAAGAGTAACAGTTTAGTTTTACTCATCAAGATGACAGCGACACGAGACTGTATATGCTTTGAAGAGCCACTTGTGAACATCTAGGATGACTGACCTGTTATTTTATTAGGATTATAATTGAGACAAAAAATTATTTTGGTTACTTTGTAAATTTGTTATTTAAGTTTTTATATTTTTGTAGATTAGTAGGCTTCATGTTTTGTTTGTTTTTTTTTTTTTTTTTTTTGCACACTTAATCACATTTGATTTTTGCTCCTGTTAGAACTACGTTGTAAGATCTCCCTACAACGGGACACATACCAAGTTGGTTTGCCAAGAGTTTGCTAAGCTTTATTTGCATTTTTGTTGTACAAGACATACAGCATAAAGTGAATTAAAAACAATGAGAGAAGTGAGATAGTATCCATCTTTACTGTACCAGCTCTTTTAATCAAGTAAATGGCCTTGGAAATCGGAGCTTATCCTAGCACCAATGGGCAAAAGGTAGAAATTAAACCCTGGTTTGAATGGCAGTCTGGCAGACTGTCATGGGGCATGCTTACTAACACCTAAACAGTTTACAGTCACTAGTCAGCCTAACATGCAAATCTTCACAATACACTGCGAAACCAGAGTACACATACAGTAGAAAACCTGTACACACATGAGGAGAATGTACAGGGTCCTGTCTCCACAGAATGTGACTAGGCCAGATATTCAAGACAGAACCGTGAAGCTGTCGCCATGCTGTCCCTTCCATCCTTAAAAATTGGCGATACAAATGTACATTGTAAGATTTTCACTAGGGTTGTTTTTAATGTGAAATCTCCACACTTTTTGACACTGTAATTGCAATTCAACATGACAGTGCGTATATGCTCCTTTTTTTTTTTTTAGTGAGAAATCGTTTTAAAGCTAGTGAGTGTTCAGGGGCACTATCGTGACTGAAACCTGAAACACCCAGTCCTGCTATTGCGAGTGGCTGTATTCTTGTAGATTATGCAAGCCGAATGTATTTTATATAGCATCTTTCATACAGTACATCATTACAAGCTGCTATTATAGTATAATGTTAATCACAGCAATAATGTAAACTATGCAGTTATTTTAACTAATCTTTCCATTCATGTGTTTACAGTATATGTGATAGTACTTTGGAAAATTAGATTACATTTTCAAAAACACAAACCACTGGGTGCAGTAGAAAGAACAGAAGAATAGCCAAAAAGTGCAACATCTAGCAAATATTGTCAGCTTATCAGAAAACAAATGCTTGTGTTGTGTCTTTCCAGCAGTTATTAAATTGATTACACCCTGTCTGAAGAAGGTGCCCGAGTTGCCTCAAAAGTTTACATATTGTAATCTTTTTAGTTAGCCAATAAAAGGTGTCATTTTGCTTGACTTCTCACAGCAGTTATTAAACAAAGAGCAGAGTTAGAGCTAAATGACAAGGGGGTAATCTTTCATTATTTAGTGCAGACCTTTGCTAAGGGGCACATTACTCCATTTTAATTGCACTAAAATGTTACCGCACAGTTGTCTATATCTGCCTGTGCTTGGGAAGCTTTTATTATTGAAACACCATATTCTCCTCTGTTACAAAATATTACACATTTATATGATATTAAAACAATTACACAGTTGTATATGTTTTAAGGCATTGATTTTTTTTAAATTATTTTTGTTTGAAGGTTGTCACAACTGGAATATAGTCTCAAAGTGGCATTTCCTGAAATTAAGTAAAATAGTTTTTTTTTTTTTTTTTAAAGAATAAGTGTGCTATACCTTGTTTTTATAGGTGCTAATTTAAATCTGTTTCTCATTTATTAAATAGAGACTAGATACAGAATCACTCAAACATTTTGATTGTATATTGTATAAGGATTGCTTTGTTATTGGGGTGGGAAGGGGATGACAATTACATGTAAGGTGATATGTTAGACACTTACTGCACCACATAGAGCAAATAAGGAAATTCAGGCTGGAATTTGGCAAGTTCTCATTTAATTGTGGATGTGCACACGTTGGTTTTCAGCTTGACTGTGTAGTGAATGATATTTCCACTGTTTTCAACTATAAGCTTAATGCATCTAATTTTTGTTTAAATAGAAACCAGACTGAATGCATACATTTTGTAAATCTAAAACTGATTTTGGGTAGGTCTCTATATAAAATTGCATTTAAAAACTTGCCATTATCACATCTGGAAAAGATTTTCGTATATGGCTTGACATTCTGTTTCAATTAATGATATTCAAATGAAGAGGTCTTGCCAGAATTGTGTAATAGTCTTTCCATGAGTTATTCACATTTAACAATTTACAGATGTTATCGTAAGGCATTATTATATAACTGTTATTTTTATAAGACTGTAATGTTTGTGTTTGAATGAGATTCCACCTGAAGGTTACTGCTGAAAGACTTGTTTGTGCTTTTCTTCCCAAGATAACTGTTTACTCTCCTCTGTCTCTGTCCCTTTGTCTGTCCAATCAAGCAAGATGGAAAGCTGCCATTTATCCCGGCAGATGAAGAGATGATCTTGGGAGTATCTAAATATGGAGTTAAAGTTGCCTCTGTAGATCAATGTGTGAGTTTCTAATGTTTGTCTTACATATTGGAATTAAAATTATAAAACAGTAAGCTAAAGACCAAACCACTGTTGATTTTGATTGTATATTTTGACTTGGAAATTGTTATATCAACAGTACATTATGACTCTTTAATTACACTGTTTTGCTGCTTATACATGCTATTGTTTTATTCCCTACCCCACCCTAACCTGTTGTCTTTGGGGGAGAAGTGAAAGCTTTAGATTCATCGAAAATTTCGTTCTCCAGTTTTCGATGGGTCTTGTTGTTTTAGGGTTTCCTGATACTGAAAACATCGATATCTCGATGGGTGTGCATCTCTCTGTGTGTAACAGTTTCTTGAAGATGGTCTAGAGCTGGTCAGAAAAACTTGAAACTTAAGACTGTTATGAGATGATGATGTACTGATTTAGTTTTTGAGCCAAATCGTGCAAAAGAAAGAGGCACTCTAGAGGAACCCTCAAATACCATAATTCTGCAATTAATCATGAAATCTTCTGATCAATTACTATCATAATGACCTATTTTATGATCCGAAATATCAGCCTCTGAGCGGTAAATAATTACTGAAATGTTATAGAATAGTTTGGGTAACTTAGTTCCAAGGGCACAAAGCCTACTGATGCTCATCTCCGAATTTAAAAAATGTGATTTTGGAGCAGAGGGCACAATTACTTGCTCTATTTTAATACCTTAAAACATTAAGAATTTCTGATTGAGGAGTACTGTGCATACCTGTACATCAAGAATGCGTTTAATTCCCTTGAAGCACTTAAATGTTTACTTGCTTAAGCAGTTTTCATATATTGAAGCAAAAAAATGGAAGCTACACTCTTTGAAAAGTGTCTTGTATTCCTGTGTAATTCTAATAACACAGTACCACATTACTTTGGCAATTTGGCCCTCCACTGGTGTAGAGGTTAATTTCATGGTAGTTAATACTAATACAGGGAAGTGTCATTTAACATCCACGATATGTTCTGTGAAATAGGATGTTATGTGACCACCATATTACAGTATATGCTTAGCAAGTCTATATGAGATGCGGTAGTGATTAAATAGCCAAGATACTGCACACATACAGTACTGTATTTTCAGCCATGATGCCCTTCACTGTAATATTTTTAAAAGAATTTAAAGAAAGAGACATGCAGTACACAAGATTGCTGTTGCCTTCAATTCAAAGCATACACTATTATAACGTAAACCTTTTTATTTTTAATGGCTTACGATAGAAAGTACAGTGCATAAGCCATTAACATAGGTGTTTTTTAATGACTATCGCTATATATTATAAGTTATGTAAGTGCTGTACCCTTGTATGGCTGGCAGTGCAATCACTTTGTACACAAGAGACATGAGATGGACGTGCTAAATTGCTGTTGCGTTCACTACATCCCATTTTGTCTGCTACGTCCCATTCTCCAATCAGGATTTCTGATCTCTGTTATAACATTATGGGACCACCGATGTATTTGCTGTTGGACGTTGCCCAAATGAATGTTATGCATCATATTAGTGTACTGAAACCCAGCAAGTTATAGAATAACTTGTTAAAGCTGTATAGGCAGTGCATGTCATGTATGCTGTGGATCGTAAATTGTACAAATATTGCCCAAACCAGTTTGAAGAACAAAAATGACAGTTTATACTTTTTTGGAATTTTGGAAATTATTTCCTGTGTGAGCAATTCCCCTTTCCAGTTCACATCAGTTTTAACTTTCTCCCCCAATATCATACTGCTGTAAAATGACCCAAAACAATCTGGATTAATGGTTTTTTATCATATACAAAGACCATTCTTGGAACCCTTTTTAAATCGATAAAAGTTTGTGCAAGGGGAAGGGATCATTTTTAAATATTTGTCAAACTAGCTGTGTGGTACCTAAACTTGTTCTTTGTCATACCCTAAAATATACTGCTGCTCTTTTGTTTCCTACTAGGATGTGATACATCGGCACCCTCTCTATCTCATAGTGCGCATGCTGTCCTATGATGATGGACTGGGAGCTGGGAAAAATCTTTTGGCTTTGAAAATGACCGACTCCAAACAGGAAGAATGCAGTATCTGGATTTACCAATGCAACAGTTCAGTAAGTGATCTGTAGTGAATTTAGTGGATGTACGCGTCCATTTATTGGGCTTTTCATTGACAGTGAGTAGCACTAATAGACTACAGCTGGGAGGCACCAGTTTCATTTAAACTATACAATCAGCAACAGTATTAGAGTAATTCTCTAATAAGATGAAGATCAAATTATGTACATTTTAAAACATTATGGTGAATATGTCTCTTCTTAACCAGAACTTGAGCTGGGTCACAAAGCAGCACAACTTGAGGATGCTGAGAATAGTCGAGAATGTGCTTTGTAAGTGTACCTGAATTAGCAAGAGAAAGATCTGAGATGTAAAACAAGATTTTCTTGCATTTAAGTACATTAAGGTGAACTTTATGAGAAAAATGCAGAATACATTTGAAGCATTTTTTTATATACTTAATTAATCCTTGAGGGGAAATTGTGTTTTCGCATACAGTGAACAATTTTACAATGCCCCAGGAGCAATTTTCAGGTTGAGGGCCTTGCTAAAGAGCTCAGTGGAGTAGGAACCCTTCTGGCAATAACGGGATTTCAACCGGCAACCTGCCAGGTCCCAGCACAGAGCCACGTTATTGAATCTAGCAAATAAACTTCAGGGAAAACTCAAATACAGCAACCTTTTTAATTTTGAAAGTGGCTTCATATAACACATTTTCAAGAGAAGGAACTTTTAGAAAGACCACATTATCAAAGAAGGTTACTATCCTTTTATAGATATGGAAGAAGTTAAGCATTATGCATTAGTGTAATGTTATTTGTAGTTGAACGTTCAAGGTATGTACAGTATATCTAATCTGGCAGGTTAATCCAGACTGGTATCTCGTCCTAGTAATTGGTACATGTTCTTCTATACCTGAAATTGTGGACATCTAATCAGTGCTTCTCCAGCAGGGTTGGATTTGGACCTTTCAAGTGTCAGACTGTCTAGAGACATCACAACATTCTCTGACCTATCTACCACAATCCACAACCTTAAAAGGCAAGAGAATTTCAAGGGCACATTGGTTACAAAACAGGAACTAACCTTGGGTGGGATGCTAGTCCATTGCAGGGCCACCCAATTTTGACAAACTGATACTCAAATGCTTTTTTATTTATTTATTTTTTTAAATTAATCCATTTCTGAATTATCTGGGGATGTGTCAGGAAAAGCAAAGTATCTGGTGAAACATCTACACAAAGACATGGAATATGCAATCTGTACACTGACAATTACTGCTTTAGGACACTGTGATCTTTTAAGATGGCCATCACAAAAACAGCACCACTGTGCTGGCCTGGTGAGAACAAACTTCTGCAGTATTAATGACAGAAATAAATATAGGACCGTGGCACTGAAGTGTAGTGGTGAACATTTTTCCTTCATGAAGTTCATGTCCTGCATTGGTTTTGTCCCAATGGCCTGGGGTTAATTAGTTATTGTAATGGATGTGGTATTGGTGAAAGAGGATGATGGTGTGAGCTTGTCTATGTGCACCTTGTGATGGACTGATCTCTCATTCAGGGGTTGTTCCTTCTATACACCTCATGCTGCCAAGTCTACTGTACATCAAAAACTGTGTTTGGATGAGTTTTCAGGTTCAGCACAGACAGAATATGAATGAAGTAGAGGCCAACCTGTCAGAGGATATAGAATTCTTGAATTGTGCCTCCGTGACATTTTTGTGTTTTTTTTTTCCCTTGCAGGAACAAGCACAGGCAATTTGCAAGGTGTTGTCAGCTGCTTTTGACTCCGTGCTAACATCTGAAAAGTCTTGATCTCGCTGAAAAAAAGTATTCTCTGAATCAGTATGTGCATTACTTGTCAGCAATGTGTAATGGCTGGACTGGAGAGACGGTGGCCAACTAAGATCTAGCAACCTCATTTGCACTGTGATTAAACTACATGCATTTTTTTATAAGAATTTTCAAAGTAAACATAACTTATTTAATGTAAAATACCAAATCTAAAGTTGTATTTGCCGTCATGAATTCAGGTAGGGCCTATGCAGTATTAATAGAAGGCATGAAAATAATGTTACATATTTATTATTACTTTTTTGAAGGAATGAGATGGTAGCCATTGTTATTAGGCCAGTAGTCCATGGCTTCACTGTGATGATCATTCAGTTCATAGGGATGGGAAACGGGATGAAAATCTTTTTATTTTACATATGAATATAGTGTTTAACTGCCCAAGTCAAGATATTAGAAGATGTTTGCTGCTTATTTTTGAAGGTACAATAAAGATTTTTCAGCTAAAGTACTCTACTCATAGAGTCTTCTCTTTTAATTCAATCTCTCCTGTTTTCAGATTTGTAAATATTTATAAGCATGTTTGATTAAATTTGAATGCAATACACTCAGTTGTATGCTGCAAGAAACTCAGTGATCAGACATTGGGAGCCCCCTTCATGACAATGGCTCCTTCTAACATTTTGTATATTGTCGCACAGTTGTCTGAATGTTGCATTACTGAAGTTCATACCTGTCAAACATGGCTTTCTGCTCAGTAAGCTGTAATGAAAGGTAAAACAATACTGGCGTAAAATTAGCAATATTTAGTGCTTTAATACTTTAATGTTCATAGTGTTCAAGAGTCTTAATCTCCAGATTTTCTGTAGCCAGTTTTTCCACGAAGGCTTATATTGCATGGTTTTTTTTTTTTTGGTCCTCTCTGCAAGGTACATCTTATCTGATGAGCTGTGTTATGGCCGCTTAGGGAGTGCTGCACACACTGCGTCACAGGCCTTTCTATCTTTCTGTCTCTCTCGTTTGGGTAGTCCTGAGGATACCGCCAACCACAGCAGCCATGTGCCCTGAGCTGCCCTCTTTATCCTTGTGGCTTTGCTCACTTTGTTACAACTCCATTTATAAATAAATGGCTGCAATCTTGATCGAGTCCACCATGCCGGCCTCGGATGAGAGCGGTGAAGACCTGTCTAGTCTCTCTTCTCCCAGTCACCCACCCAGCGATGTCCTTATTAACCGCTTTTTAATTAGCTAATTGGTGAATGAACCGTTTGATATCAATGGCTGAATATTAGGTGATTACAAGTAGTTGGGGAAATTTGGCAAGGGGGTTCTAATAGGCTGGCTGGGAATGCAGTTTTGGTTTTCTCATTCAAATTAATGGAAAGTCATTTTTGATACTAAACTCCTTTTCAGGAACTGGCTTAAATCTTCTCTCTCTCTCTCTCTCTCTCTCTCTCTCTCTTATATATCTAAATAAAATCCTAAGCCTAAAAGTGCAATGATTTTATGTCACATTTTTTGTCACGCTTTAAATCAGGCTTATTTTAAAACCTATATATATATATATATATATATATATAGGTGGCGCAGTGGTTGCGCTGCTGCCTCGCAGTTAGGAGACCCGGGTTCGCTTCCTGGGTCCTCCCTGCGTGGAGTTTGCATGTTCTCCCCGTGTCTGCGTGGGTTTCCTCCAGGTACCCCCACAGTCCAAAGACATGCAGGTTAGGTGGATTGGCGATCCTAAATTGGCCCTAGTGTGTGCTTGGTGTGTGTGTCCTGCAGTGGGTTGGCACCCTGCCCGGGATTGGTTCCTGCCTTGTGCCCTGTGTTGGCTGGGATTGGCTCCAGCAGACCCCCGTGACCCTGTGTTCGGATTCAGCGGGCTGGACAATGGATGGATATATATGTGTGTTTGGTATCATTCTTTTCAGAATTTATCAAAATTTAATGTGATGTTAGATTTTCAGATTCTTATTCCATTTTTAAATTATAAATTAAAAATATTAAGAAAGTCATAGTTTTTAATATCAAGAAAGTTGTGGATTTTATTTTTGATCAAGTAAACTTTCTTTCACAGGAACAAACTATAAAAAATATAATCTATTCATAACACCAATGTTTGTATTTAGGTGATTTAGTTCGCTGAATGTCGAGTTACGATTGCTTACTTCAGTTTTCACCTGATTTTTCCTGTTATTTAAATGAGTAATTTAAAAAAAAAAAAAAAGTTTTTTTATCAATAAGAATGGATTGTTTATTTAGTCTTTCTAAATATTTTATTCTCATTTCATGATTTTTACTCCATGAAATAATAATTAATTTTTCTTTTACATAGTTATAGAATTTTGTGATTTTGACTCCAATAAATAATAATTCTTCCTTTGTACATTACAGATTTTACTAATATTCTGGCCGCAAATGGGGGATGGCCTCCCTAGTTGGATAATAAAGAATGACTGTACTGTGTTATATAGTTATATGTATGTATGTTTTTATTTTTTTTTTTTTTTTTTTTTTACACTAGCTGTCTTTTATACAGTAGTTGCTGCCCATATTGACAAGTCAGGTTGGCTGTTGCAAAGTGAGATGGGAGATATCCTTTATAAGAAAGCAGGATCTATCAACCTTGTTGAAGTGCCTGGGAACGTGGCTTTTTAAATAACTTCTTTAGGTCCAAAAGATGGCGTTTATAGGTTGATTTTTATTTTGTTTCTATTGGAATAAAAGGCACCCTACCCAACTCAAACCAGCTCATGGTCCTCAGTTTTGCATAGGACAGGACCCAGAGTCCTGTGGGGTTAGTTTAGGATTACCAGTTGTTATGGTACGCATGGCTTTGGGATGATGTAGGAAAGCCCATGGAGACGGAGCATGATGCTGGACCTGTAAGGAAGCAGTGCTAACAACCATGCAGCCCCCAGCATGATGCCAGAAAATATCAATATTGACCCCTTCACATAGAAACTCTTTGCACAAGTTCATTATTTTCAGTGTCAGATAGTGGAGTGTGGAAGTTTATTTCAATCTTTATATTTTTAATATAATGTATGGTTCTTGATCTTTTTGCCCACACTTTAGCAGCTCACAAAGGTCACAATATGTTACTATAAAACATACCTGCTGCTGGTGCTGGCCAGTTCCTGGTTGTTGTGAGACGCTGGTGACCCCTTGGGACACTGGGATCTCGACTTGGAAACACTCCATGACAGATGAGCACCGAGCCTTGGAGTAGGCTGATGTTTATCAACGTGTCTTTTGTATCTCCTGTAGAACAAAGCAGACGTCTGACCCTCCCTGTCATAGGCGCACAGCTGGACTGCTGCCATTCCCAAGTTGAATCTGCACAGGACTCTGAATCGGCACTGTTGGCTTTGCTCACCTCGCTCTGCTCACCTCGCTCTGCAATCACTGCTCAAGGCCTTCCTGCTCTTAACGTTCCAGTCATACCTATTATTTTGTATTTAATAATCTGATGCATCTCCTCCTTCTTATCACAGTTTAAACTAATGTAGATTTATTTAAGATAATTGCTTTATTATGGCTTGACCGTGGAATGCCCTTTTATTGCTTTAAAATGTCATTGTCCTGTTTCATGCATTTGAATGGTCTTATTTGGAATATATTGTATTTTTTTCTGTGTGTCTTGTATTGATGTTGTTTATAAAAAAGACTTATAAAATACAGGCGGACTGATTAGAATACTTAATCTGCCTTGAGGAGCATCAGAATCAACCTGCGATTACTGACACACACACACACACACACCCCACAGTGGTGTCCTTATCAATTCTTTGGTCCACTAGAGGGCAGTATTGCACTCCAATATGGCAGCTGCCGCTTTTCATCTCCTTTTTGTCAAATCTCCTTGGATTTGCTAAAGAAATTCTATTTGAAGACACAGCCTTATGCTAAGTGGCCTTTGGTTTTCTGTAATAAATTCAAATTGGCACGCGCACACACTAGGGTCCCATTTTCTGTGTATGTTCTTTTCCACCTATAAAATGTAAATCATTTAAACACTGACTGTGCATTACCTCCATCAGATAGTAATTATGGAGAGACACAACAAGCCCCGTCTCAGTTCTTGTGATCTGCCCCAGCCCAGGGTGCTGTTTTAAATAAAATCCAATGACAGAGCCGAAGTGAATCCATGTTGTGGAGCAGAGAAACCTCACAAAGTTAAAGCTGACCATTGTTCTGGAAGAGTCTGGCCTGCATGTAAAAACATTTCTGTAAGAAAATAACTTTCACAAACCACTCTTACTAAACGTTTATCAAACAATAAGGCCAGATTTTACAGCAAGGTGACCGCAAAATTCCCAGAAAAACACTGAGCTGATGAACAAGGCCAGGTGGCTTGTGCTACCACCTGGGAATGTTTACTATTTTTCTTCCTTTTTTTAATATGTTTACATACCTGTATTGCAATAAAAAATAGTTCAGAAAACATGGAAATAATTACAATGCTAAAAACTAATAAAGTAATGAAAAACTTCATATAAAATAAAGCCCTTCGACGCTACAGGCACGTCGTCTGCACTTTCCTGTCCACTCTGGTAGTGGGTCCAGCTCTTTCTGAAAGAGCCTCAGAGCTGAGGATTTGTAGATTTTCGTCCATTTTACCCCAGGGGTGAAGTGCAGTGTGAAAGCCCGGCCGTGGACTGGGCTTCTCAAGGACATTCACTGTTGTTTGTGTAAGGGAACTGTCAAGTTCTAAAGCCCCAGCTACCAAAAGCCCTCCCATAGCGTCCACCATACTTCATTGCAGTAGTGAGTTGGTGTCTTACGTTTCTGTTTGATTAGGCCTTCCTGTGAACTCCGACATCTTGGTGTGCATATGTAGCTGGCTTATGAAGCTGCAGCCCCCGCAGAACGTATTTTACCCACAGAAGGTGTTCTCTTGTCTCATCTCCATTGCCGTGTTAGATGCTCATCAGATTTGAGGTCTTTCTTGAGAGGATGCAAGTGCAGATTGTTTTGTGTTGTTTGTGTCCTCATAGCTCCTTTTGTCTTTATAGTGGACTTTATGTGGCAGCAGCCACTATTGATGGCACAGCCTGATGTCGGCTGGTGTATTACTTCTAAAATCAATTCAGGTGAGCACAGGGTGGACTAAACACAAACACCCACCAGGCAGGAGTGAGAGCGGGGACCTTTAATAACAGCTAACCACCAGGCCACTGTGTCAGAGTACAGAAAACACATTTCAGCTGAAACGCCATCCTCGGGGAGCTCCTGTGCCTGCAGGTTTTTCTTCCAACCCATTTCACAATCAGAGTCACTTTAGCAGGATTTGATCTCATTCAGTTAGCGGGTCTTTGTCCTTCTCTTTCTTAACGCTCTGCTACTCAAATGGGTTTGTCAGCAGTTGTTCAGAGCTCAGGCTTGAAGTGATGAAAGTGCAGCTTCCTTGTCACTCACACTACTGCCATGCAAACACAAGACAAGACAAGGCACGGCTTCGTCCTTTCATATCATCAGCTTTAAACATGCAGATCTCATCAAACCCCCTTAATCCAAAGCCCTGTGGCATTGACTAACCAATCATGGTGAGCTGCACGTCACTCTGGGTAATATTCTTAAAGGAGTGCCGGTGTTTCCCTTGACATTGGTTTCTCACATTGAACCTCTTAGGCAGTAAATAAATAACAGCAGCAATAAATGAAGACAAGGCCCACAAAAATGCATATAAATATTTTTTTGATTGAATCTTAGTTTCTGACTTGCTTTATAAAAAATGTGTGTGTGCTGGGCCAGTTCACGGTTTCCTTTGCGCTGTAAGTTGAATTATTGAAAGGGTTGATATTTGTGGGAATGCCTTCGCTTTGGGTGCGGGTTGGGGCTCAAGTTCAAATTCCCATCTTAACACAACTCACGCCAAGTTTTAATGTGGAGGGCACAGCACATTTGTGGACTGCAGGTGCAAAGATCTCACCACTCCTAAGTCACCTTAGTGGTCACCTCCAGGGATTTGCAGTTTGTGACTCGTGATTACGAGATTGTCTCCCAGTTTTCACACCAATTCCATATTGTGCTGTACATGTAGCATAAGGAAAATCATTTTGGCAGCCCATCACCATAAGAACGGGAGCACCACATGAAAGTAACCAACAAACACTATACAACTTGTGGTGACAGTGTGCCCCCTGCCAGTATTCATAGCAATTTAATAAATTAATTAAATTTAACAGAACTCTTCAGCAGTGTAATAGGGGAGAGGCAGATCTTCAATTTAAAAGCACAATATTATGGGAAAGCCTTTCCTGTTTATCAGGTACGCAATTTTCCCAGAGTAACTATTAATGACATTTTAGCAAAAGAAGCACGCAAGCTGCACATTTTGAGCATACAGCTGGATTAATGGACATGTGAATGTTTTTTCGTAGGGAATGCTTGCTACCTGGGATTGTGGTCTTTATTGCAATGTAGGACCTACTTGATCCTGTATAAATACGTCTTCAGTAGCAGAAAGAAATACGGTACAAACGATCCATATACAGTCATATGAAAAAGTTTGGGAACCCCTCTTAATTCTTTGGATTTTTGTTTATCATTGAATGAGCATTCAAAGTAGCAACTGCCTTTTAATATGACATGCCTTATGGAAACAGTAGTATTTCAGCAGTGACATTAAGTTTATTGGATTAAAAGAAAATATGCAATATGCATCATAACACAATTAGACAAGTGCATAAATTTAGGCACCCCAACAAAGATATTACATCAATACTTAGCTGAACCTCCTTTTTCAAATATAACAGCCTCTAGACGCCTCCTATACCCTTTGATGAGTGTCTGGATTCTGGATGGAGGTATTTTTGACCATTCTCCCATACAAAATCTCTCCTGTTCAGTTACATTTGATGGCTGCTGAGCATGGACAGCCTGCTTCAAATCAGCCCATAGATTTTCAATGATATTCAAGTCACGGGACTGTGACGGCCATTCTAGAACATTGCACTTCTCCCTCTGCATGAATGCCTTTGTAGATTTCGTACTGTTCTTTGGGTCATTGTCTGTTGGAATATTCAAACCCTGCGTAACTTCAACTTTGTGACTGATGCTTGAACATTATCCTGAAGAATCTGTTGACACTGGGTTGAATTCATCCAACCCTTGACTTTAACAAGGGCCCCAGTCCCTGAACTAGCCACACAGCCCCACAGCATGATGGAACCTCCACCAAATTTGACAGTAGGTAGCAGGTGTTTTTCTTGGAATGCGGTGTTGTTCTTCCGCCATGCAAAGCGCTTTTTGTTATGACCAAATAACTCAATTTTTGGCTCATCACTCCAAAGCATTTTGTTCCAAATTTAATCTGGCTTGTCTAAATGAGCATTTGCATACAACAAGCGACTCTGTTTGTGGCGTGAATGCAGAAAGGGCTTCCTTCTCATCACCTTGCCATACAGATGTTCTTTGCGCAAATTGCGCTGAATTGTAGAACGATGTACAGATACACCATCTGCAGCAAGATGTTCTTGCAGGTCTTTGGAGGTGATCTGTGGGTTGTCTGTAACCATTCTCACAATCCTGCGCATATGCCGCTCCTGTATTTTTCTTGGCCTGCCAGACCTGGGTTTAACAGCAACTGTGCCTGTGGCCTTCCATTTCCTGATTCCATTCCTTACAGTTGAAACTGACAGTTTAAACCTCTGAGGTAGCTTTTTGTAGCCTTCCCGTAAACCATAAAACTGAAAGATCTTTGATTTCAGATCTTTTGAGAGTTGCTTTGAGGATCCCATGCTGTCACTCTTCAGAGGAGAGTCAAAGGAAAGCACAACTTGCAATTGACCACCTTAAATACCTTTTCTCATGATTGGACACATCTGTCTATGAAGTTCAAGGCTTAACAAGCTAAGCCAACCAATTTGGTGTTGCAAGTAATCAGTATTGAGCAGTTACATGCATTCAAATCAGCAAAATTACAAGGGTACTCAACTTTTTGCACAGCCAGTTTTTCACATTTGATTTAATTTCATACAACTAAATACTGCTTCACTAAAAATCTTTGTTCTGAAAACACCCCAGTACTCAGATGTTCCTAGGAAATGAAAGACAGACCACTGTTATCTTTTTTGTTGAAAGTGGAGTAAATTATTATGCAGGCTGAGAGGGGTTCACAAACTTTTTCATATGACTGTAAATACTGAATATTTAACTTGCTTTAAAATGCAGCTTTCACTTCCAACATACAATGGCGTATCATTATTTATACAAACATATCCAGTTCTTCAGTGGGGAATGCTGATGGATGTACGCCCCGTTTGGCGCAGTGCAAGGCGGCACTCGTCTTGCTGATGGTTTCTGGCTTCTCATCACCATAAGTACTCACACAGTTTGCATATGCAGTGAGTTTTTTATGAAACCCGCTAGGTATGGATAATAATTTAAGGACATTTTCCCCTGTCTGTGCACAGTGCACTGGCTCTGATCACCCATGGCCACTGCCTGAAAGTGAGGTGTCAGATCTGTTTTAATCAACCACAATCCCAGCCTAAAAGAACTGTCCTTACATCAACTAAAACGTATGCAGCTCACAAATCACAATTATTAAATAGTTATTTTTCATTTCTGGTTACAGTGAGGGTGGCGCAGTGGGTAGCGCTGCTGCCTCGCAGTAAGGAGACTTGGGTTCGCTTCCCGGGTCCTTCTTGCATGGAGTTTTCATGTTCTCCCCGTGTCTGCGTGGGTTTCCTCCCACAGTCCAAAGACATGCCGGTTAGATGCACTGGCGATCCTAAATTGTCCCTAGTGTGTGGGTGTGGGCCCTGTGGTGGGCTGGCGCCCTGCCTGGAATTTGTTCCTGCCTTGTGCCTTGTGTTGGCTCCAACAGACCCCCATGACCCTGTAGTTAGGATATAACAGGTTGAATAATGGATGGATGGTTACAGTGAGCTATACGATAAGTTAAAATTGACAGTTTCTCTTTTTTTCTATGGACGTTTTTCACATCATTTGCCATTGGACTGAGCAGGTCACCATTGGGTTCTATTATATCATAAATTATTTTCATTTATTCTTTATGACATGATTACATTTTTTTTCATAGTCACTGTAAATGGTAAGTAAAATAGAAAAAAAATATCCTTTTTGGGCAGAGTATTATTTTAAGTCACAAATTTTGCATAGCACAGCTCAATGGGTATGGAAGTTACTAAGCAAGATGCACACGTCTCTTAAGGACAAAAGAAGACTTGTAGTCATGAATGAAGTCCAGAAATGTGCCAACAGACTCTTTCCCGCATGAGTGCACATTATTGAGCCTGTTACCTGCACCCTTGCTTACAAAACAATGGAACTGTCGCCTGCTTCAAGCACAAGAAAGGGACAGAACCTGCTCTTCGAAATGCAACAAGTTTAATTAAAAAAAGTGAGTTCAGTAAGAGACGGGGCTCATTCTTCAGTCACTTGGCTCATGGCAATGCAAACCTGCGCAACTGGCATCTTCAGATTCCATTTGTTTTGTAGCCTTTTCGAACATTGTGACCAAAAGAAGAATGATTTTTGAATTTGATCAAGACACTCCAGTGAAAGGCAAGCAAATCACAAAGCAGCCCAAGTGGACGATTAGGTACAGTTACGGCTTTATTGTTACAATCCCTGGGAATAAACAGATGAAAGAAGGATAATGTGGCACATCCATTTATTATTACACATGCTCTGCTGTCAAGTCTGCGCTAACAGCAGTCAGGAATAAGTCTCTCAAGGATATACAGTATATACAGTTGCTCTGCAACTAAATCAAACTCATTACATTAAATGGATTTAAACTATATATATAATATATATTGTCTGTGTGTGTGTGTGTGTGTGTGTGTGTGTGTAAGTGAGTGTGCACTTGTGTATTTAAAAATACAAATCTGTTGCATTTATTGTACTGAAAATTTGAACTCATAGAAAAACATAACAAAAAATCTGATTAACATTCACCAAAGGACCTCTTCAAAAATATCTCCAAAAAATACAAAAAACTTCAAGGAATGTAACTAAGCAGCCCTCAGGGATTTGGACGTCACGTTTTCTCACACGCGGTGGGAGACGGCAGAACGTGTAATGTGTCTGGGGTGTTGAGTAAGCTGGGAACGGTTTTATCCCGCGAGTTGTTTCAGCTCCTGGCTCATTTAGGTCTTTTTAGCGTCTGATAGAATGGTGATATGTTAGTAAAGTTGTTTGCACCGTTTCAGCTGCAGGCCACTTTCTACCTGATTTTAAATTTACTGCCAGCACAGCAGCAGACTGGAAAGTTGAGAATATTGGCCTGCTGAGCTAAAGGAACGTTCCTATAGCCCGGGCAGACGCACCGACATGGACACTCTTCTCGACCGGGTCTCGTGACATCACATCATGTCTCAGTGCAGCAGATTTTCTTCTTAGCTCTGCTACGTTTCTGCCAAAAATAAATAAACAACAATTTCTAAAAAGAGCACAGAATTATCGTTTGTTCAACAACATGGAGTCCTTGGCAGGTATTCTAGTGAACGAGCAGATTTCTCATCATCACCTTCGTGTTTATTTAGACCACCTGAAAAAGTGACAACATGGCAGCAATTTGGAGTCGTTAAAAACAGTTCAGGTTATTACTGTGGAGGAGATTTCGTATAAAGCTGTGGACGTGGCATTTCAAGTAAAATGGGCAGTGACAAGATGCCCGCCAGCACCCGCAATTGGTGGCTGCCAAATAAAAAGTTTTGCTTAGGTATACAGTAAGTCATCTTTGCGAGGGAAATCCTCCCGCACTATGAATTTTCTGCATTTCCTTCATGCCTCCTGGTAAATTCAGAATCGGGAAGATGCAGCCATAAAGCAGGCGCACATGCACAACATCCCGCGGCGTGCAAGCGTGCAAAAGCAAAGAGACTGGACTGCGAGGCTTTAGCGTACAAACGTCTTTCGAAGTCTAAAAGCGAATTTCAAAGAAGTGTCAAGTCCAGAACACACACGTACGTATGCTTTAGGTCGTGTCAGGTAGAACTGCTGTTCATTTTGACGTCTTGATCCTAAAGCTCCAAGGCCAACCAGGCAGCAAGAATTTCCCAGGATGGACCCAACTGAGAGGGGCTTCCCAGTGCCTTGGAGAAACGGGATTCTTGAAACAATGGCTTTACTGGGTGGAGCTGGGCCGTGCGTGCTCTGCCATATTCATATATAAAACCTAAAATGCATAAAGTTCAGCAAAGTAGAGTGGGCTTCGGGTGCAGGTAGACTTCTGTATCCTTACTGCTTGACATATTCCAGTAAAAGTTCCAGTATAGTTGTTTTGTTTTTTTGCTTAAAACATGCAATAAATATAATGCTTATTATGAATAAATCCCATAGGCACCATCCTTTTTAAATTTAGCTTATACATGTTCATAGATCATAATATACACAATATTCTACTGCATTAAATTAGCATTTTTGCAGCATTTTTAATAACAATGTTTGGTATTCCAGTTCTGATCTCCAGCCTATAAAAAAATTAAAAACCGCTCACCCATTTTGTTTCTTCCTTAATAACCACAGTTGTTCCACCGTTACGAAAAGTGCATTTATTGCAACAGAAGGCTTGTTTAGGCATGTGCTACAGATTGGAAGTGCATTCTGAAAATTCACGATGAAACGCAGGTAGTCGGGTTTGGACAGATGCACTGGTGAAAACCTCTCACTGGAGACCTGCATAGATTACTTCTGCTCCGAGAGCAAAGAGCTCGACTCCGCTCCACGCCTCCTGCGCTTGGACACCGGACACTCCAGTGCCAATGAGAGGAGTACAAGCACGGAAGAGGTGGTCCTCAGTCAACGATGAAGTGGACAAAGGTGACAGGAAAGGCGCCTCTTCTGGTAGGATCTCCTTCAATGTGGCCCAGCTGAAAGAAACACGCAAAGAGCAGCAGAAATGGGTGAATAAATCAATAATCGATGCAGACTTGGGCCCGGCTTCACTCTGACTGCATTATGTTTCACAATCAGCGAGTCGTCTTACCTCAGGCTCATCTCATTTAATGAACTGGGGTCCCGTGTGTAAAATGTTACTGAGATTCCATACTAAGACTCAGCTTAAACCTGACAGGCAAAAAGTGTATGCCACGTGTCACGCAAAGTTCCTTTATTAATCACAAATGAACCTAAAAAACTCCGTATATGATTGTGCACACACTTAAGCTACTCCCCGTCACCACTCACCAGGAACAGTACAAGGCTTAAAGATCTTTTTTTAAATATTCATCCATATAAATTTAGCCAACGTCCATCTTAACTACAAACCATGGAAGAACACAGAAAATGAACTTGAGTGAATGTGAACTTGAGATATTACTGACTGAAGTAAAGAAGTGCAAAAATATGCTTTGGTCTCTCTGCAGGAGTCACAAACAAAAGGAAGAAAACAAGAGTGGGAGCAGCTGAGTGGAGACAGCATTTGCAATGTGCCATCGTGCAGTGCCCAGACCACTGGCAGTACACGGTGTGAATTACACTGAACTATGAGACATTAAGAACATTTTATTTGAACATAAAAAAGTCAAAGTTGTAGTGCACACAAGTCTCTTTACATTCGAAGTGCCCTTTGAATTTCCTGAGGGACATGGCCTGGGTCATCCATGCGTTCATCTCAGGTTGCAGAGGTAATCCATGTTTTTGAGCTACGATGTGCAGTACTATAAAAGACAGCGCAATGCCTTTGAGGGACTGTACAGCAGTGTGCCAACCGCAAATCTAAACACTGTTACGTACCATTGAATGTGCAGGAGTGCTTTTTATTATATCTCCTCTCTTGTGGTGTTTGTAGGTTGGTTAGTGATGTTAGGAACGAGGCTATGAGGCGACACCTACAGGAAAGATTACACAAGTTGTACTGTGTATTGATGACATAACTGGCAATGGCAACGTTAGCTTATTTGTAGGATTTAGCAAATGGCAGTCTACCTATAGCAAGGTTTCAGGTATTAGGAAGACTTTTTAGCTCATGGTGATGAATGTCTGTAAGTCGGCGCATGACTGCACAAGTTTGCTAGCAGACTGTGGTAAAGTGAGGTCCACAGCTAGTTGGCGTATTTGAAATAAATAATTAATTGCCACACTCGCATCTCTGGGTGGGGCATGTTAGCGTGGTGGGAGTGGTTCCTATGCACGATGCGGGAGTGGACGGCCGTGCACTTAGTTAAACTGGCACCGGGAGCTGCTGATTTCCACAGCTGAGCCACACCACTTTTTAAAAGGGAAGCACAAGTGCTAAAGGGGGAGAATGAAAGCAGATCGGAGGAAAGGAGATAATAGGCTGGCCAGCGAGAGAGATGAAGGAGGTTGAAAGAAGCGAGAATACTGAAAAGGGAGACAGGAGAGCCAGAGCCCATGCAGCAAAATGGAGTCAGGTGGTCAGGACTGGGGGACTCAGGGCAAGAAGAAGCCAGGGGCTGGAGAAGGGGCGCTCTTACTGTGCGATCACCATGGAATTAGGAGTAGCCAGACAGTAAAGTCTCCAGCAAGGGCCGCGCATGAGTAGCGGGAGACAAGTATGGCTCGGTGAGGTGCGCCAAGGGTTGCCAGAGGAATGGCAATAGGGACCTGAGCCCAGACCTGTCGGCGTAAGTCTCCTTGGGCTGCATGGCCCGGATAGGATAAGTGGAGGAGACAACAGTTTTTAAAGGGAAGCATTGGGGCTTTTGTGTTTGTAAAAGACAGTCTCTACTCTTTTTTGATTTTAACGTTTTAATATCCATACTGTTCAACGTTTTTGTGGATTATTTATTTATTGAGCATTTTTGAAGCACCGCACTATTTATCTTGGACACTGTATGGATTTGTTGTTTTTAATAAAAGCATTTTTGCACCTACCCCTTGTTTTGTGTTGTGTTCTCATCTGCTGGCTCATCCGGTTACGTTATCGATGGTGTCGGGTTCAAGAGGCTCCCAGACAAGAGTGGGAGCATGGAGCCATCCTGCACCATCACACAGACAAGCTGTTTGCGGCTTTGTAACTCTTGTTAGATTTTAGAACGAATTGCATGAACACAGCAAGATGATATACTGGTTAGTAGAGCAGCCACACAGCTGTAGCTCAAACTCTAGCCAGGCTGCCATCTTCTGAGTACGAGTATGGAGAGTTTTAAACTAAATTAACTGGGAACTCTAAAGTGGTCCACTGCACATATGTGTGCTTTGAGATGGACTTTCATCCAGCATGGGCTCCTGTCTAGCGTCCAATGCTGCCTTGAAAGCTGTAAAGTAACATGTTTACCAATTCTTTTGAAACTATATGCATGGAAGTGGTCGAAAAATGTAATTACTAACACACCATACCAGCGTTTTCAGTCAAACATAAACCAGGCAAGTTGGTAAGAATTCAAAGGGCAGCACCTGGGCAGTGGTCATATGACTAGTCTTACTGTAGCTAACTATATTATGAGATCAGCTAACAAAAAAATCTGAAAAAATTAACAGTTGAAAAAAAGAGAACAACGTGAATCGAGTCTAGGTCTCCTAGGAATGTTAATTTATGGATTTTTTTAAATGACATTCACCCTGTAAAGGTGTTTATTCCACCTCACTTCACTACTGTCTTGCTTTATTTCTGAAGATGAATTTTGAAATTATACTTTTGGACAAAAAATTAAGTCTTTAACATGGAAATGACTTAAATGGGTTCATTTTCTGCTTCTTAAAGCCGTTGTGTCCCCTAATACAACATATCTGTTCCTATACGTAGAGTCAGATAAAGTGTTTATTTTCTATAATCCATGCTGCCCAGTCTGATGTCAATAACCAACAAATGCTTTTCAATGTGCAGGTTTTAGCTGTCTGCTTCCGCACTATATTCTTCAGAAAAGATATGTTAATCAAATGCATGCTGGGACCTTGTGTTACCAACATGCACTATTAACACTTGCATCACTTATTCCTGCTACAAAGTGCCTCAGCCAGACAAATTAAACCAGCGATCCACACTAACCAACAGAACAATCCATATCATCACTGAACCCATTTAAACCAATGAGGTGCCACAGCTAGCAGTTCCCAGTGGCACACGGTATATAAGGCAGACCTGGATGAGGCTTCAGTCCCAAAAAGATGTCAGTTCTTAGTTTTGGAATTTGGACTGTGTGGCTAAAAGGCAATGATAAAGTTGATCTGGCAAAATTCTTTCATGTTAATGGTGAGATACGTACTCGAGGACACCAGTGGAAATTAAGGTGAAGAGCATTTAAGGCTGAAGCCGGAAAGCACTTCTTTAGACTAAGAGTTGTGACCCTCTGGAGCAAACTATTGACACATGCAGTTGAAGCAGGAACCTTGATAACCTTCAAAAAGAATCTGACTGGTATTTTTGGGACAGCTTAGCTGTTAGCTAAACAAACAAACTTGATGGACTGAATGGCCTCCTCTCGTTCGTCAAATTTACGTTCTTATGCTCTACGGTACTCAAGAATTGAAGGAGATGGCTGCTGTTTCATCTCCAACCTCAAACTCACCATGTGACATCGATCAACGCACTAAACCCCGTGAGCTCCAATTGTCACACTTAATACAGTACATGATCATGGGGGGCCTGAAGCTTATCCCTGCAGCATCGACTATCTCAGGGCCCACTCGCACACATATCCACATTCACCGTCAGGTTTGGCCAATCAAGAACTGCCAATTACCATGTCCTTGGGATATGAGAGGAAAACCAGACCACCTGTGTAGACTCTATACAGATAACAACTGGGTGCAGGATACCTTAACCCAGGAGGCACTGTACCTTTATTTGTAATGAACAGATATAAAACATTCAGCTTTCATTTGTTACTTGTGAAATGTTTTTATGAGGGCGTTCACTATAGCAGGACACTATAAAATAAAAGCCATTTGCATGTTTGCTTAGTGCAACACTTCTTCCTGCACTGAGATTCCTGGTTAGGTTGTACAGTCAGGATCCTGATTGTTCTCCTGGGAGCAAAAAAAGTACAATGGGACCAAGTAGAAACTCCCACATGCAGAAGAGAACAAATAGTTCAAATTAGGGTGATTTGCATTACCGCAAAAAAGAACACAACAGGGGTCTCAAGGAAGCCATACCCTAATTATTTAAATGCATAAATTCTGTCCAACTAATATTAGCTGTTAGGTTTTGCAATCTGGGAATTGTAACACTTCTATTTTGTTCTGAGCTCTTTGCTCAATCAGTTTTGGAATTTTGTCCAGACTGATGGTTACTGGGTGATGTTGGCCTCTTTTGGAAGTTGCTTTGGATAAAAGAGTCAGTTAGGCAAGTAAATCTTAATGTAAATGTAAATATTTACATTAATTCAAAGATGCAGGCTTGCGTCACTTTTGTAGTCTTGTGGCACTGTAAATATGGCCAAGAGAAAGGTAATCTGTGATGAACTAGCTGCCAGTATCAGAAGGACATTTCATTGGTCAAAAAAAGGGGGATGAGGATGATGGCAAAAGAGAATGAAGAACTGGCCTGCACTTACCCACCACTCTTGATCTTCCTCCCCATCCACAATGATCACTTCTCCTTCTGTGAAGGTCAGCTCATCAGGGTTATCAGCCATACAGTTGTAAATGGCCTTGACACGTTTTGGCTTCTGTTTTTGCTGAAAAAAGAGAGAAACAAGCTTATCTTCATCTAGGTCTGTGCAGACTTCCTGAACTGTGCTCACATTATCTCTATTTGAGCAGAATGCCATACACTTGTACACGGCATGTGCAAAAGACCCAATCAGAATGGGCTTCACTTTATCACTTTTGGCAGACAGCCTGTACTATCAAGCACCTTCTAGGGATTCCCAGTAAAATCAGGTCTCAGTGCCATTTCATGGGGACAAACAGAGGACAATGAAGTAAATGAGCACACAACAGGAAATGTGAGGAAGCATTCACAGGAGCAGAATGGCCATCAAAGAGTGTGCACAGTGTTCACAAAGAAACTGGCACGACAAACAAAAACTCACTCAACACATCAGGTCTTCTACAAATAGCATTTATAGGAGATGGACAATTAATTTAGTTAGCACAACGATTTTCAACCCTTGCCAAGAATTTTCTCTTTTTTAAATATGCAAAGGTGTGCTGGACAACAAATGCACATGCACACCAACTTCATCAGCTCTCTGATGTTTGCAACCACAGTGTCTTATATACACAGTATTGTTTTATTTATTTTTCAGTCATTTTAAAATGTGAGTTTACCTTGGCTTTGACAGATCTAAATTAACAGAAGTAAGCTTGTGCTTCTGTGCATTTGTGCCCTGAGATGGCACCTGTAGCTGGGGCCCAGTGCTCAATGTCATCAGGCTCAGAAAAACAAATGAATAAATGAGTGAATGGATTAAGAAACAAAAGCCTTGTGGATTTGGCCAGCTCTACTGAACTCGCGTGGGAGTGGGGATCATGGACAGCATATTATAAAAATCATTTTTGTAAACCATAAACTAAAAGAACAGACCAGGAAACAATAATCTAGACAGGCTTCAAATGGGGTACTACAATAGAGGACAAAATGAAAAATAACCCATGCTATCTTATCTTGACTGTTTGTTTCAGTTCAGTTTATTTTATATGGTGCTCTCCACTGAGTCCAGACCCAGAATGCTTACATGGGTCTGCAGCTATAAGGCAATGACAAAAATAGTTCAACCATGCGGTCCATCATTTATATGACTGAACACACAAACTACCTACCAGACATTCTCTATCCCTTCCCCAGTATAATGTGAAGGTTATGAGGACATAGCAGGCAAGAGAGGACATTCTATGTTTAGCCATGGAGTAGTAAAGAAACATCAGTGATCAAACAAGTTGGCTTAGTGCATGGCTACTTGAAGCAAGAGTATTTTTTTTTTATTTTATTAAAATTAGTGCTGGGCAGTGATTAAAATTTTTAACCACAATTAATCGCATGATTGTCTGCGACAATCACAACAATCACATTGGAAAATTCAATAATGAACTCAAAAGTAGTGCATTGCGTGTATTTGGTTTGCAAACACTCTAAACAAATAAGGTGCTTTTTAACAGCAGTATTCCCTTTACATAGAGCAGCAGTTAAAATATTTCTTGTAAATCTCAACTTAAACATTAATGTAATCAAATCAACTATAAAACCAAAGCTATTTGGCACTGCCAGGGCATTAACGTTTTTTCTAGTTTGTTATAGAAAAACAAGTTACCCTCAGAGTCCACAGCCTCGATCATAAAATTATAACAGACACCTTCAGAGCAACAGCAAGTTAACATTTCTAAATCTGTTTTCTTTTTTATCTGAACAGATACCAGCAGAAATATTTTCTTTTATCAATGAACAGCATAAACGATCTATGTTCAGTAGCAACTCTTTGAGGGCTAATACTTTTTCCAAAAAACTCAGTTTTCTGAAAAGCGCACAAAGCAATGGTTTGACACATAAATCAACATAAAACATCTGTTGCTGCCTGTTGTGCCTGCTGTCGGCGCCTGTTTGCAGTTTGTGGCAGCAGCAGCTGTGCGGAGGGCAGCTCAACAACCAGCAGGAATGCACGGTGGGCTGGCTGTCTTTGTAACAGCTGTAGTCACACACAATATGGTTTGTACCTCCTGTCATCGTGTCTGTCCTCCCAAGCAAACGTTGCCATAGGTGCATCAGCTACACAAATGTGTTTAGCACCATGATCAGCTGGGGACTGATTAGCTGATGCCGGTACCTCATTTTCGATCTACATCTCCAGGGGCCTTATGTATAACGCCGTGCGTAGAACTCACACTATAACATGGCGTAAGTACAAAAGCGGGAATGTGCGTACGCACAGAAAAATCCAGATGCATAAATTTGTGCGTACCCAAACTTCCACGTTCTTCCACTACATAAATTCCGGTCAGTGTGAAAAGTAACGCACATGTATGCACCTGCTGTCCCGCCCCAACTCCTCCCAGAATTATGCCTCTTTGATTATGCAAATCAATATAAATAGCCCTTAAGCTCAGCCTTCTGTGAAAAGACAATGGGAAAAGCACGGGGGAAAATATAAGAATTTCAGCGAATACCAAGTGGAGACAAAGGAAAAACTTACTATTTGCTGGTTTAAACAGTGGTATAATCAACAAAAGGAAGTTGATCGAGTGACAGAGCGTTGGAGAAACTCGAAAGCTCAAGTTCACAAAGTCGCACAGTGCCCGAAATAAAAAAGAAGTCACATATCAAAGTCACCATGAAAAGGTGAGTAGTAGCCCACCAATGAGTGTCATATGAATTCTTATTAGGGTACAGAGAAAAAAAAATAGGCACACAGTGGGAAAAAAAGCACGAAATGTCAACTTTAATCTCGAAATTTCCACTTTAATCATGTAGTTTATTTTGTCATTAAAGCAGAACATCATAAACCATCTTTAAATCGTTCAATTTACTAGTTTCTCAACAGACTCATATTGTTTTGAAAAACTCATCACAAACTTCAAAGGACTTTGTTGGACAGTTATCTTATCTAAAGATCTTGACCATACATTGTTCCTCTCTCTCCTGTTTAATTAATCTTAGCCTGAATGAACCTATTAATTTTTTACATTTAAGATTTTTCATTTAAAGATTTACCATTGTTGTTTCTTGTCCTAGTGTGTGGATATAAACACAGGAAACTTCAGTTTCTATATTAGATCTTGCCTGAAGAAGGGGCCTAAGTTGCCTCGAAAGCTTGCATTTTGTAATCTTTTTTGTTAGCCAATAAAAGGTGTAATTTTGCTTGGCTTTTCTCTACATTCATAATGGCTAACACGGTACAACACCCTAGTACCTCAAATCCCATCGTAACTAAAGTAGCACGTTAAATGCTTTGTTTTGTATTTGATCTTCTATGTGCTCTATGTGTGCGCTTTCTCTTCCTCTGACATATCACAGAATCCATTACATTCGTAATATTACAGCTCTCTGAATAATTAAAATACTGAGATGTATACGTGATATCATTTTCATGATGATAGGAATGAAAGCATGTTATTAAACATAGAAACATGGTGGCACAGTGATTGTGCGACCTTTGATGAAATTATTGCTGCAGTACTGTCTCTTTCAAATGTACTAACCTCCAATTCCTGTCCTTACTTTTCTTTTTCCAAATACCCAATCGCCACACAATCAGCTCTGTAATAGACGTTAAGCCATCTGTAAGCTTACAACGACGATTCTTCAAAACTTTTAAGGAACATTGAAATATCTTCATAGTACGTGTTTAATTATTCTATCCATCTATCCTTCCAGTGTCGCACCAGCCCAGCAAGAACACAGCATGGGGCAGGATGAATCCGCGAACTAGCTAGCGCTGCGGCACCATGTCCTCACATGTTTAATTATTAACAATATAGATTATTTAAATGAAGTTAAAGTTTTATCTGTATAATATAATCAACATATTTTGCAGCATTTCATCTTAAAAATGATATCATCATCATATGTAAATACGCGCTTCATAAAGTGGCACAGGTTGTGCAATATTATAACTGAAGTGCAAGTTTACAGTAAGGTGATTGTAATTATAAGTACAAACAGTTCTACAAGGAGCACTTGGACTGATTGACTGTGTTTAAAGTTCTTGCGATGAAACTGTTTCTGAACCGCGAGGTCTGTACAGGAAAGCCTCTGAAGCGTTTTGCCGTGACTGAGGCAGCGTGTGCTTGATGCTGTATCCCGATAATTTTCTTTCTGATCAGCTGCTACTGTGATTCCCCACTCAGATACAGTGATATAAATACTCCGAGTGGTGCAGTGAGAGTAATATGGAAAAAGATGATCCGTTGTGGCAACCCTTAACAGGAGCAGCTGAAAGAAGAAAAAGAAGGTGCAGTGAGAGTAACAACACTAAAGCAGCTATGGTATTTGGAACAGTTTGGCCATTCCGTGGACCATTGTATTATTACAGGTTAATTACAATCAGATGTATTAAACTAATAAACAATATGAGGTTAATTTCAGTATATTTATAAAGCCGCGTCAGGGATGTGGATCTAAAAAAGAAAGCGTAACCACACTGCTTTGACGCTGGGTGCCGCCAGTCTGCAAAACTGAGCGCAGAACTTGCGTACGGTACGACAGTGTATGAGGTACCGTGGAAATGTGCGTGGGTTTACACCAAGTTTAAGTTTTATACATCGTGATTTGAACGTGGAAATGTTCATACGCAACATTTCTGTGTGTACGCACTGTTTATACATGAGGCCCCAGATCACTTGCATCAAATCGGAGTACGACAAATCAGAGTCCGATTCAGCAATAATACGAAAAAAGTCATCCATGGATTATTTTGCTTTGAGCATTCACTTTGGTATCTCTCCACATGCCATTTTAGAAGCTGTTTGCTCTTCGCTACTCAAGCACGTGCAGGGAATTGGGGTCAAATCAACAAAGATAGCTTTCCTTCTAGCAAAAGTATATCGAAAAGCGCTATAACAAGAAGATCACTGATCTCAATCGATCTCTACCGAGATTGAGGCTTTTAAAATAATAATAATAATACCAAAAACTGCATTAACGTGTGGTAAAATAATTGTCGGCTTTACTTAATGCAATAATAACAAGTTAACTTGCTCAGCCCTAATTAAAATACAATTATAATTTTAGCAGAAACTGTGCCATATTCAAATTCTTGTAATTGTAAATTTACATGCATTGAAAATATTTCCAATACAACTTTCAGTATATACTCAGGAAGAAATAGTAACAGGAATACGAATAATAATCTCCTGAACTTGTTTTTACAATTTGGCGCCACAGATCAAGTTTATCCTGGCAAGACACCCTATTGACCCAATTTTGACTCACCAATTCATGTAATGTTCAAGAGTGAGGAATGTGAAAAGAAAACTGAAGTGCGTAAAGAAAACCTGTACAAAAAATATGGGGAAAATGTCTAAACTCCACAAGAGAGTGATAGGGCCGTAGGTCTGTGATTTATACAAAGCCAAATAAATAAAACAACATAAAGCTGGACATCAAAATTCACAAACAATCCAGTCTGTATAAGTCTGCATCAAAATGAGCATGGGAAAGGTGCTATATAAATAAAATGTATTATTATTATTAAAATACCCATGTGGGAGTCAAGTCAAGACTATTGTCATGTTTACGTCATGTACATAAAGTGCTTTGAGCATGGGAAGCTGCTATATAAAAAAATGTAGTACTATTAATGTAATTATTATTATTATAGCACAGACACATTCTTATGCGCATGTCTCCTCAGAACAGCTGGTAATAATACATAACCAAGGAAAGAAATACACAGACACACGTAGACAGTATACATAGCACATACTAAATATATATATATATATATATATATATATATACACACACACACACACACAGTATTTGTTCTTATGATTCACTATTTTATGACTTAGTAAAAACTATCCCTGAATCTACTGGTGCAAGTTCCAAACGTCCTATACCTTCTGCCAGAAGTGACAAAATTCAATGATATAGAATGGCTGAGGTCTTTAATTATCCTGTTTGTCTTTCTATACAGCGAGGGGTGTATATATCATTAAGAGAAGACAGATAGGCTCCAGTAATATTCTGTGCCATCTTCACCAGTCACTGTAGTGCTTTATGATCTTGATCTAATCAGGGGCCTCACTACGATGTGATGAATTCAGTGAGCATGGACTCTACTGTGCCCCCCGCAAAAGTTTGTGAGGACATATGGAGAAATGTGAGGGGTCACAACAATCAGCCATCTTTCTTCAAAGACGTCTTTCAGAGAATCTCTGATAGAAGTGTTTTCTAGAAGCCGTAGCTAGTCAAAATACATCCTTTCCACTCTGTATATGAAGACGTAAGCTCTTGTCTGATTTATTATTAGCCTGTCGCCTTGTGAAGTGTGTGGCTGTCCCTCTATACCATCTATTTATAGTGGGGTATTTCCTCATGAGGGACTTGTTTAATAAAAGTTCAACAATAGTTTTCTTGAGGAACATCCAATGGCAGAAATTTGAACCAAATTTTATCCAAAGATGGAAATTTAAGAGACAAAGTATTTCCCTTAGAATGTGGACTACTGTCATGCAACGTTACAGTACATATACTAACTGTATATACTATATAATATATAGAGTTAATTTAGAGAGTATACAGACCCCTTCACTGAGCAAGCTTCCTTGTGTTTTTTACTGAGGAGAGGCTTCTCTCTGGTCACTCTCGTCAAAAAGCCCAGATCGGTCAAGTGTTGTAATGATGGTTGTAATTTTTGAAGATTTTTCCATCTCTACACGGGTTCTCTGTAGCTTAGCCAGAGTGAACATTGGGTTCTTGGTCACCTCTCTTACCGTGGTCCTTTTTCTACAATTTCTCAGTGTGCTCAGGTGGCCAGCTTTAGGAGGAGTTATGGTCATTTCAAACTTCTTCCATTTAACTATGGCCAGCAGCCATACCACATGTGCTTCAGAAGAGGTCATCCACCTGAAACTAATCATGTTCAGGTCCGTACTTGGATGGGAGACCATCGAAGAAAAGCTTAGGTTTTTGCTGGAAGAGGTGTTGGTGAGACCAGCAGTGTTGACCCTGTGGTCTGAATGTGAATGCAAATGCCTCAGTGCAGTGACGGGGACACTGTGCTGTAAAAATGGTGCCATCCCTAGGATGAGACGTAAAAATTAGGTCCTCACTCGCTGTGGTCATAAAAGATCTCTGGGCATCCTTCATAAATAGTAGGGTGTATCCCGCTGTTGTGATAGAAGCCCGGACACAGACAGACACCAAGACAGCCAGATGTCCGTTTATTTCTCTTTTGCTCAGCACAGTGCTCCGATCACCAATTACTTTTTACTTTCCTTTGCCTTTTCTCTTCTTCTTCACCACCCTGACTCCTCCACTCACAAGCTCCGTCCTCTGCCTCTTGACTCTGGGTCTCCAAGTGGAGTGAGGCGGCTCCTTTTATGTTGCACCCGGATGTGCTCCAGGTGCGCCCTGATGGACTTCCTGCAGCACTTCCTGATGTAGCAGAAGTGCTTCATGGGCACCCGGAAGCACTCCAGGTGCATTTGGTTCCTCTTCCGGCAGCAATTCCTGGTGTGGTGTGCTGTCATCCAGGTGCCCCCTGGCGGTGTCCACAGACCCCAACAGGTTTGAGCTTCCAGGCTCCCAATCCATGGTCCTGATGTAATCGAGAGGGGCTGCCCTCTTGCACCCCGGGGACGATATTGCCCCTCTCCCGGTCCTTCCCTTCTCCAGGTGTCCCAGTGGGGCAAAGTCCCAGGTCGTCTGCTATGTTGTCCAGGCTAAATTGCCCACCACGGCCTAGTCATTCTGGCTCTCTAATCACCCCAGTGTCTCTAATTAGCTATCTTTTCTCTCACCACTTCACCACGTAACAGCTAATATGTGGTGAGCATACTGGCTTAATAATGGCTGCCATTGCATCATCCCGCTGGATGCTACACATTCGAGGTGGTTGAAGTGGCTCCTCACACACTGTGTAAAGCGCTTTGAGTAGAGAGAAAAGCGCTATATAAATGGAAAGAATTATTATTATAAGCACTATGAAGACAACAATGCTCTTCGAAACCTTGACCTACACACACGCCTAACCATGTTACATATCGGTTTCAACACTTCTCTCTGATTGTATCCTCTATTAATTTAAACCAACTTAACTCCTTATTTGGTGTATACAGTTACTGCAACTTTAATATGCCTGCTACAATTAGGTAAAGAAGTCTTGATAAAAACACAAACTGCACATAATGACCATACCTTGAATGTTGTTTTTTATGCTTTATGAGAGCGTGTATTCTAATGTTATGTTAACCACATACAGTGGAACCTCGGGTCACAACCGTAATTCGTTCCAAAACTCTGGTCGTAATCCGATTTGGTCATGACCTTAACTAATTTCCCCCATAGGATTGTATGTAAATACAATTAATCCATTCCAGACCGTACGAACTGTATGTAAATATATATTTTTTTTAAAGATTTTTAAGCACAAAAATAGTTAACTACACCATAGAATGCACAGCGTAATAGTAAACTAAATGTAAAAACATTGAATAACACTGAGAAAACCTTGAACAGAGAAAACTAACATTGCAAGATTTCACGCTACAGCCTTATGAACCGCTCAATGTAAACACTTTTTTTAATGAGTTTTAAGCACAGGGAAAAAAAATGGAAATTTGAAAAATCCTTAATTTATATAAAAACTAACCATAAACAACCAAAAAAACTAACCTTGCAGCAAATCACCATGAGTCTTCCTGGCTTTCTCGTATATCATCGCCTCGCTTACGCTATCTCCTGCAAGTTGCTTCTCGTTCAACCACACTAGCAACAGTTTTTCCATCTCTTCCAGCACTTGAGGCCTCTGCTTGGTTAACACTGTTACTCCTTTTGCAACATCAGCTGCTTTAATGGACTCTTTCTGCTTTCAATTATCAAATTTGACTTCTTGTAGTCGGCAGCAAGATCAGTAACACGAACGCCACCCTCATACTTTTCAATAATTTGTTTCTTTAATTCGATTTCAATTTTCTTCGAACCTTTCTTCTCACCAAAACTACCACTCGTCACTTGCTTAGAGGCCATGGTTAATTGCAAAATTAATGCAAAAGCAAATGAAATAGAGCACAAAGAGTTCACAGCGAATGCACGCACGTCTGACGAGAACAATGTACAGGGAGAGACTGAACAAGTGCGGAAATCATCGGCACGTACGAACCGGAAGGGAAACTGGCTTGTTCGTCACCCGAGTGTGTGGTCGTAAACCGATGCAAAAGTTTGGCGAACTTTTTGGCCGTAATCCAATTTGTACGTGTTCCAAGGAGTTCATGACCTGAGGTTCCACTGTACTAGACTCTTTAACTGCTAATTAAAACTGGTAGAGTAATTTAAGCTTTCTGTCAAAATGCTAAAGACTCAGCACAGTAGGAAAGAAAAGTACATTAAACTATTTAGCTGTGACACAAGGTGGCAACATTTGGAGACCTATGGTAAGAACTGCAATGGTGCATTTAAAGTACACACTTACAGCAAAGGACTTTCTTGGCATTGGAGCAGGAGGCTGGATCTGTCCAGTGGAGTTCTGAGAGGATGCCAACTGTGACCCTACTCCCCGATTAAATTCTTTTTCTGTGCAAAAGAGAAAAATGGAAGAATAACTATGCAGATATTACTGTGATACATAAATACAGGATAACAACCAAGTCAAAAAAAGAACAAAGATATTTTGAAATGATCGCAAAAGCCAAAAAATCCGATGCATAGCTTTGCAATTCTAACTTAACCAAAATAGTTTTTGTTGTGATGACACAGGAATACAGACAGATGCATGATGTTTAACTCATTTCTGGACACAAACTTTACTTCATTCTTATTTTAGAACTAGAATAACCAGAAATGTATCCTGTTTTACTTAATACAACATGTTACGCAGCACTACTGAGTACAGAAATTCTTTTACATTACCCTACTTGACATGTCTTCATTTACACATTGTGGTCTAGTGGCTGCCACACTGGATATTAAACTACAAGACTGCTGGCTCAGGCTTTCCTGGCAGGACATGCGGTTATGCCAGACATTTATCAGTAAATTAATGAGTTGTGATCACTTGTGAACAAATGGCACAGTCAATGTCCTAGAAAATACAAACCTGGCAGTCTTCCATGACAAGACCCCATGCCACTCTCAAGAATCTAACACCCAGTTTAATTTGTGAAAAAAGCTGTAAAATTACTGGGTCAGAGATGTAAAATGTCACAACAGACGTAAGCAAAATGTGCAAATGGTATCGTGGATGAAATAAACATAAGAGAACCAGAGGATGTCATATGATTTAACATGAGGGTCTTCACAATAAGGTATGAAAATGTGCAGTATTTGGTATTTTAAAGTTGTCTGGAAACTGGATGAACTCTGCAAAAAGGCATGCTGTCTGCAACGGAACCAGGAAGGACATAGAGTAGGAAGAATAAAAGAATTCAAACACAGTGAAACTGCAAAGATATGCTTTAAACAATGAGAAAAAGGGTTCAGTTTTCACTCAGCTGTTCACTCTGTTGATCTTTTACATAATCTCCATTGTCCTCTGCTCTATTAGTTTATTCCAGCCTAAGACTTTCAAGTGTTACATTATTGAGCAATTAAATGAACAGGTTAGTCTTATAAGTCTTAATAAGCAAGTTCTGCTACATTTCTTCAAAATTTAAAAAATCAAAAATTAATATGAGAATATCACTGGTCCACAGTGACCATCGATAGTGTAGCTATGGAAAGGGTGAGTAGCACCAAGTTCCTGGGGATGTACATCTCCGAAGACCTCTCCTGGTCTGATAACGCCACATCACTGGCCAAGAAAGCTCAAACCCGCCTCTACTTCCTACGCAAACTGAAGAGAGCACAAATTCCTCCCCCCATTATGTGTTCTTTCTACCGGGGCACAATCGAGAGCATCCTCACTAGCTGCATCCCTGTATGGTATGGAGGCTGCACTGCCTCCTGTAGGAAGTCCCTGCAACGCATAGTGGATGAGGCCAGTAAGATCACTGCTGCCCCACTGCCCTCCCTCAAGGATATTTTCCACACCCACCTCACCCGTAGAGTCATTAGCATTGCTGGGGACTCTTCTCATCCCTTACATTCCCTCTTTAACCTCTTCCCCTCAGGGAAAAGGTACCGGAGCCTCCGGGCCCGCTCCACAAGACTGTCAAACAGCTTCATCCACCAAGTTGTCAGGATGTTGAACTCTGTCCACTATCTTCCACCCTTGCCCCCTCCCCCTGGACCGTAACATGAGTCACTATCTACCAAGTACCCTACTTCAGCTGGCATTATATAAAGACTCATATATCTCCTTGGAATGTCTGTGTGACATCTGCACCTTTTCTAGGTCAGCTATGCAGATGGATCGGTGTCTGATAGTGCATATATGAAGCATTCTGGGAATGCCTACTACAGCCCAGTTAACATGCACACATGGTGTTCGCCACATGATTCCATTTGACACCTATGTGTTTCCATGCAATGACACGTGAGTGACTGTTTTGCCAACAATGGCATCCCTACCTGACACTAAGCAACGTAAATGTGCAGATGGTTCTGTGCTGATAAATTGTTCTTCTGTTGTAGTTTTGGAACAGGATTTTTTTTGTTTGAAAAGGTGCTATATAAATAAAATTTACTATTATTATTACTTTAATCGACTCATTCATTTAAGAATGCACATATATTATTCAGAAGTAATTCAGAAGTAAAATGATGTGGTGTTTTTAACAATTTATTACATGCCACTTACATGTGGGGAATCAATGACTGAATGATTATTTATTAGCTCCAAAAACACAACATTCTTTGACAAAAATCAGTCTGATTCTCATACAAGCAGTGAGGACACAATATACGAAGGCATTTTTGTATTGGTGAACAAGAGTGACTAAGCATTTTAATCTATTATGCACAGCATGAACAGAAACCTGGACTGAGAACAATTAAACACTACATCCTGTGATGGGATATAAGGAAGTGCAACACCACTGAGGTTCTCCCATTGAAGGGAATTTATTATTCTGAGCAACTAGCAAACAACAAAGGAAACGGCTCCACGGCTCTCTTTTGCATTCATAAAACTGCCGCAGTGTGACAAGCTGGTGCTTGGCAAAAAGCTGCCTACAGTAACATCAGCTAAAGCATTTCACAGAAGACCCAGTGTATGGCAAGGTGCTATACACCATATACTGTAATACCAGCTTTACACCTTTTTTATATCGTCTTTGACTCGCATAAATCAAGTTTACAAGTATATATATACATTTTTTTAATGTGATACCTTTCTTTTTTCTCCTCCAGCAATTGTGACCTAGTTAGAAAAGCGGGGGAAAGTCACTTTAAATTACCTGGTTTAGGAACCGATCCCAGCCCAAGAGGTCCTTTGTTGAATGTTTTCTCAGTACTGCAAATATAAATACATGCACATAGCTGTGAATTAAATTTTATTTACCTTTTGAGATTGAGTTTAAGAACATAAACCTGTTCAAACTAAATACATATACAAATATCAGAAATGTAACTATTAAATAATTAAAACTACATTAATCTAAACATTTCATAATAATCAAAAGGTGCATGTGTATTTGATACCTTTATCCATAGCAACTTACAGATAGATGTCTGTGTATTTCAGTTGTTTTCATATTTGTACAACTGGAAGCCCAACAAGGTCATTCAGCAACCAAATGGTGGCAACTTTGGGGTTACAGCCCAAAACCTTAGCCACTAGGCCAAACAGGCTGACTGGTTTAAGTGGCTGCAGAAAGCTTGATTTTCAAGACAAGCACATCACTCATATTAAGAATAATGTTAATATATTTAAAAGTGATTTATTGTACTGCATTGTACTGCAGTTCCCAGCTTGGGTGCTATCTGTGGGAAGCTTGCAATTTCACCCTAAAAAGAGATAAGACTGAATATTTTATTGGAACCCTTGTATTACTAGGAAAAATGTGGATCACAGAATATTCTCAACAGGTAAAGCGATGGATGCATGATATGTCAAGCTGAGAAGCTACAGGATGTTTACATTGATAAAAACTGACATAACATGACCTGAGGAATTATAAACTCTCTCAGCAGTATAGGGCCCAGACTGGGCACCAATCCATTACAGCAGAGTAGAGGATATAGTAGACTTTTTTGCCATCTGAACAAGGTACAAGAATAAAAATACTTTGGAAATCTTGAATGCTTCCTTCAATCAATCAGACTAAGGCTGTCAAATTAGCCAAAAATGAAGGTTTGAAATGTTCCAATTAAAAATAAGTAAATGTTTGAATATATTCAAACATAGGTTAAAGACTCTGAGTGTTATACACGTACATTTGTACATGCTTTTTTTATACTTTACTATTATAGTAACAGCCGCACAGCAAAAAAAATACCAGCAACTAAAAAAAATCCTAGCGGTACTCTGGAAAGTTTTGAATGCATATCAGACAATATTTGCTGCACAGTGAAGTGCTACAAGATCCATACAACATTGTTATAAAAATGTCGAACTGACAGCCCAAAGCCAGACACAAGTTTACAAACATTGTAAAGCTCATGCACACACAAAAACACACTCATAAAGGGAGATTTGCCAACTGAATTCATTCACACGTCTTCAGTATGTGGGAGAAATACCAGAATACCTGGAGTAAAATTTAAACAATTTGAACCGAGTGTAGGGTTCAAACCAAGGATACTGGATGTATGAGTAGTCAGAACTAAGCACTGCACCACCATTAAAAAAATGAGGACTATTTTAAAAGGAATATTGTTGGCCTGAGTGGTTACGAACAACACTGGCAGAAACATAAAGGTTTTCCAAAGTTGTACCTGGCTGGAGATTTTGGTTGTGTGGCTCTACCAGGTGGATGTGGAGGAAGTGGCGGTGGTGTTGGCTTCACAGGAGGGAGAGGAGGTGGTCCTGGCTGTTTTGACTGAAGATTCATTGCTTCCATAACACTTACTGTTTTTGCCACAGGTGGTGGAGGTGCGGCTGGTGGAGGAGGATCTTTATTAAATTAATAAAAAAAAAGAAACAATTGAGACATCAAATCAGTAATATGTGATGGCTTTGCAAGTTTCATTTTAAAACAGATTAAAGTAATTGTATTGATTAACCGCTCCATTAAAATTGGATCACACCTAGCACATGCTTAAAATATAAAACTACTAAACATAAATTTGTAAATGTGAGCCAACATTATGTATGTAAATATTGTTAAATAGTCTTAGTTGATTTTATTCAAAACCTACTATGAAATAAGCAATTGAAAAGACAAATAACAAGAACCATAATAAAATACCTTAGTATAATAGTGAGGTCTATGAATGGTCATTTCATGTCATTTTCTACCCCAATTAATCCAGACCAAGCTCGCTTGGGGGAGGCTGGGACGTATCCCAGCTAGCATAGGGGTAACGGAGGAACAAATCCTGGACAGGCATCAGGCCATCGCAGGGCAAACACACACACTCCAAACACACACTAGGGCAAATTTAGCATTGCCAATTCACATAATTTGCATGTCTGTGAATAGTGGGAGGAAACCCCATCAGGAACAGGGAGAACATTCAAACTCCACATAGGGTGGACTTGAGAGGCGAACACTGGTCTCCTTAATGCAAGGCATCAGTGCTACTAATGTGCCACCAATTCACCCACTCTATAAATGATGCTACATAAAATTAAAATGTAATGCTTGATTAACAAATAATTAGTTTTACACAACTGAATTATCTTGGTGAAATGTTCTTGCTGCTTGACCTCAGAGTGCAGCTACTTAAAAGCACTGCAGATATCAAGTATGAATTTAATGAGGCTAACTTTTATTTTTGAGTTCACTCACTTGCTGTTGAAGTCACACGAAGAGGAGGAACAGGTGGTTGAATATTGGGGGGGTCAGATGAGGATCTCTGCCTGCTGTTGTTTTCTATTGCCAAGGATCCAGACTTCCACACATTGGAGCTTGTGGTCTGTACTCCTGGACCTAGAACTGGGAACTGAACTGCAAAAGAGATTGCCAAATATCTGAATGATGTGTAGCACTTCATGTATTGAATATACAGTATGCGCACGCACACACAAACAAATCATTTTTTATTTTTCACACTGCAAATTCCGACCTTACCTACACCTTATAAAAAATAAATCATAGTACCTGAGGACACAAACTATAGATCTAAATGTTGTAAGTCATCAAATCATTTCAGACAATCAATGAAAATCAGCAAATGAAGATGTAACATGTAATGGTGGATTTGAAAAAAGGCCAAAAAAAAAATCAATGCATTAACAAATCATTCCCTCATGACCCTGGATTGGATTAAGTGGGTTTAAGGATGAGGTGAGTATTGTGAATGGATCATAATTTTAACTTTGACTTTTTAACAGAGTTACACACTTTAGGTATACCTGAACATGGTGTGAACACTTTAAGGGTGCAGTTTGCATTATGACGTGTGTCTTCTCTGGAGGGCAACGGCAACATTGTAAGTGAACTGAGTTAAAATGCTGGCATCCTGCAGTGATGGCAATGAAACTGTACATACTGCAAAAGATTTTTCAATATACCCTCTGTTTGTTTTCTCCTCCTCAATCTGTTATTTTTCACAGTTGAGAATAAGCTACAGTTTATGCTACAGTATGCTAAGACTTTACTTTTGGCCTTCCTTTACATTTTAGTTTGGAATAGCGAAGATGTCAGGATGACACCATAAGGTACATTTTATCTTTTTCACTGGAATACACAGAGTAGCTTAGACTGCACCGCATATCTGTTCCAGTTTCCACCATCGTGTAGGATAACTCTAAACAGATGCCTGTTTCTAAGATGACATCACTTTGGCGGAATTTGACTTATCTCCTTAATAAACTGCAGAAAACACAGGCTACCCGGTATTGAGTAGTAACTGTAGAATGGGCTGTCTGTAAAGGATGTGGAAATATACTGAAACTCTGCTTAATCTCTGGCCCTGTATGTCACTGCCACTTAATTTTGATATTCATTTAAAACTTGGATTTTAGTAAGAAAAAAAGAACACTAACTGAGAAAAAGAGACTTTTCTGCAGACTGGATGTAAGAAAGTGATGTGCCCAATGCTCTGAGATTCCGGTACTTTAACCGCAAAATACCATTTCTCACTTGGCTTGTTGAAGCAACCCATCATGAAAACAAATTAACACCGTACAGCTTAAATGAAAATATACACATTTGTGAAGGTTCTGGCACACTACTGTACATGTTTCCTGTGGAATTCATGTGCAAATAATCATGCAGAAACAGAGTCACTGTTGAAGAGGAGATTACTAAAAATGGAAACTAGACAAAAAAGGCCATTCCATTCAGCAGTGTGCATTTTAAATGAATACCCCATCGTGTGGCATATTTTGTACACCCACACATTTTTTCTACTTACTTTATCCAGTGCACGGCTGCAGGAAGCTAAAGCCTGCTTTAACACCATTTAGCAAAACGCAAGAACCAACCCTGAACGGGATGTCTGTTATTCAGTTTTTACTCATAATATCACTCATATATTTTCTTAACTTGATAGCTCTAGTTAAAGATTTTAGATCACAGTTCCAACAAAGTGAAAATTTGTGTTTGATTTAGTGAAACTACGCAAAGGCCTTCATTAAAAATGACAACAGCTGGAGTGTACATATCCTGTGTGTTTTCAGTTAATAAATATTTCCATACAGTATTTCTGATATTGTATTTACTGCATTGTATCATTTTCTTTTACTCCACTAATACAGTTGTGCTTGAAAGTTTGTGAACCCTTTAGAATTTTCTATATTTCTGCATAAATATAACCAAAAACATCAGCAGATTTTCACTCAAGTCCTAAAAGTAGATTAAGAGAAACCAGTTAAACAAATGAGACAAAAATATTATACTTGGTCATTTATTTATTAAGGAAAATGATCGAATATTACATATTTGTGAGTGGCAAAAGTATGTGAACCTTTGCTTTCAGTATCTGGTGTGACCCCCCTTTGCAGCAATAACTGCAACTAAACGTTTCCGGGAACGTTTGATCATTCCTGCACACCGGCTTGGAGGAATTTTAGCCCATTCCTCCGTACAGAACAGCTTCGACTCTGGGATGTTGGTGGGTTTCCTCACATGAACTGCTCGCTTCAGGTCCTTCCACAACATTTCGATTGGATTAAGGTCAGGACTTTGACTTGGCCATTCCAAAGCATTAACTTTATTTTTCTTTAACCATTTTTTGGGAGAACGACTTGTGTGCTTAGGGTCGTTGTCTTGCTGCATGACCCCCTTCTCTTGAGATTCAGTTCATGGACAGATGTCCTGACATTTTCCTTTAGAATTCTCTGATATAATTCAGAATTCATTGTTCCATCAATGAAGGCAAGCCGTCCTGGCCCAGATGCAGCAAAACAGGCCTAAACCATGATACTACCACCACCATGTTTCACAGATGGGATAAGGTTCTTATGCTGGATTTTAGCGTTTTTCTTTCTCCAAATATAACGCTTTCATTTAAACCAAAAAGTTCTATTTTGGTCTCATCCGTCCACAAAACGTTCTTCCAATAGCCTTCTGGTTTGTCCATGTGATCTTTAGCAAACTGCAGACGAGCAGCAATGTTTTTTTTGGAGAGCAGTGGCTTTCTCCTTGCAACCCTGCCATGCACACCATTGTTGTTCAGTGTTCTCCTGATGGTGGACTCATGAACACGAACATTAGCCAATGTGAGAGAGGCCTTCAGTTGCTTAGAAGTTACCCTGGGGTCCTTTGTGACCTCACCGACTATTACACGCCTTGCTCTCTGAGTGATCTTTGTTGGTCGACCACTCCTGGGGAGGGTAACAATGATCTTGAATTTCCTCCATTTGTACACAATCTGTCTGACTGTGGATTGGTGGAGTCCAAACTCTTTAGAGATGGTTTTGTAACCTTTTCCTGCCTGATGAACATCAATAACTCTTTTTCTGAGGTCCTCAGAAATCTCCTTTGTTCGTGCCATGATACACTTCCACAAACGTGTTCTGAAGAGCAGACTTTGATAGATCCCTGTTCTTCAAATAACACAGGGTGCCCACTCACACCTGATTGTCATCTCATTGATTGAAAACACCCAACTCTAATTTCACCTTCGAACTAACTGCTAATCCTAGAGGTTCACATACTTTTGCCACTCACAAATATGTAATATTCAATCATTTTCCTCAATAAATAAATGACCAAGTATAATATTTTTGTCTCATTTGTTTAACTTATTTCTCTTTATCTACTTTTAGGACTTGGGTAAAAATCTGATGATGTTTTAGGTCATATTTATGCAGAAACATAGAAAATTCTAAAGGGTTCACAAACTTTCAAGCACAACTGTATGTCACTTTTGTGAATGGCATGCAAGTAACCACCTCACTGCATTGAGAAGACAGAACAGTGAACTTGAACCTGTTTGTAGGGGTGGGCTCTGTGTGTGTGTGTGACAGATGAGAACCAAAAAGCACTCAGCCAGGAGCACAATGCATTATAATGCAACAATAAGGAATATGTAATACGGGTGTTTTGGATCTCACAAACAGCACACATGCTCATTATCCTGATGTCTCATGTTTTAGGTACCATTACAAGATGGGGAAACAAAATGAAAAATGAACAAGACTGCAGCCAAACTCGTACAAATGCTTTCCAGTTGTGGCAACACTGGCTATGTAAGGCTGCACGGTATTAACTATCAAAAAAAAATCCATATTTTCCCATTATGAGAATATGACTAGATGACATGATCTGTGGATTATGCGGCATGAGAAATGTGAGATTTTTTTTGATGGACATTTTTATATTGTTTGCTGTGATCCAGCATTGGTCTCTTATTTTTGTTCTTCATTAAAACATGAGATTAAAAAATATCTTGCCCATCACTACAAACAACATTGGGTAACATCTAAAAAAATATAATTTTTGCATGGAGTACTCCTTTAAGATGACAGGCCTCCCACTGTAACACTGTATCACACAACGAAAATACATTAATATTAGTATATAATATAAATAATAGTATTTTGATGATATAAAAAAGAAACATTAGTAGACAGAACAAAATATATATTTATCAGTGATCATGTAAAACACTTATTGGTTTAATATTATGAGCTACAAAGGAAACAGTAGCAGATCATGGAGGACTTTATTCTTGGTCATCCTGACAGGGCACAGTTTAATTTTATAAACATACTTCTTTGCCCTTCTTTAGTGCCATAGTAGCTGTGCACATATAATACATTAAAGTGGATGTCTCAATTCCTTAGCAACACACGGACTGATCTGTGCATGTCACACCATAAAACAAAGATTGGAACATCTCTTCACCAGGTCTACAAAGCTCCTCACCTTTGGCTATATTTCTTGGTGGCAATGGAGGGCCACTGGTGGTCACTGGGGCTGCTGGCTGGTTTGAAATTGGGCTGGTGTTTAGAACTGTTCCATACGTCTCATTGTTGATCATGCTTGGAACGTAACTTCTCTGCTTGTCCTTAACAAGGTTTGCTGCGTCTCTTGCCAAAGCAGCTGCTGTGGGCTGAAGAGGAGCACTGGGAGGCTGATAACAGCTGATAGGTCTTTCATCTCTGCGCAGAGGGCTGGGCTGCTAAAAGAAATAAAATGGCTCATGTTAGACTTTGTTATACCTTGACTTCCTAAACTATCAATGAAGGTACAGTATAGTGCAAAATAGGGTTAGTTTGTGGTGCTATTATGATAGTCCAAGCTATCTTACAAATCTGCTTTTTTAAAAATGACACCTTTACATGAAAATACCCACTGGTGGTCTTACATAAAAACTGTCCACAGTGGTCTTACATAAAAACTGTGCACATATGTGCATTCATTTTCTGAATCCACTATTTTACAAGAAATCGGAGCCTAACATCACAGAATTAAACACATAGCTTTGTTTTTATAAAATTTCACAAACACACAAATTCTAACTCTATATTTTGCACAATTTAGCAGAAACAAATAGCCATGTCACTGTTTAACTTTTTTAAATATAAAATGGCAGGTAAGGCTTTGGTACCACTCATACAGCAGGCTATTGTTTTCAGGTCTTGGTAAAAGCATGAATGATACAGTTACCAAATAATATTCCATATTTTCTTTAATTTTTAAAGTCATTATTACAGCATAACCCTACAAATATGGTTTTCAAAATCATATATTTAAATTTTCAATCTTTTTTCTGAATTCACTTTTGCCCGAGAAATCATTGTCTCATGGCCTCAGAACCCCTGCAGATTTTTTTTTCTCCAGCCCTCTGGATTTTTTTTTCTGTCCTCCATGGTCATTGGACCTTACTTTATTCTTTGTTAATTAATTTTGCCTAATTTTTATATTTTCCTTTTTCTTTCTTCATCCTGTAAAGCACTTTGACCTACAACATTTACAGTAGTGTGCTATACAAATAAATGTTGTTATTGTTGTTGTTGTCTATCCCCCCAGCATTGTGAATAATGTAAGAACAAGCCCTGGATGGGATGCAACTTTATTGTCAGACAGGGCATGTTCAGATACACACGCTCATGAATACCACAAAGACACCAGTTCGATGGGACATGGTGGGAAGTCAGGGTTCCAGGAGAGTGCAATGTGCCAACTCCACATTAGTTGTGACTGGGCAACAAACTCAACCAAAGTCCTTAGAACTATGAGGCAACAAAGCTTACCCCTTGTGCTACCATTCTGTCCATCCTCTTTATCCATCTAAATTATAGATAGAAGAGAGGGCCTGTAGGTGAACATTTTATTTGCCGTCATCATGCAGTCCTCAAAAAGTGAAATTTTACCAGGTACTTTCCAAAAAATTGTGTAAAGTACATTATAGAGTACAACAAATAAAAAAACAAACTAAGGGTTCCTGAAAACTATTTTATTTTATCCTTTTGCAGAAATTACCTACAGTTTTTTGCTTAAATATTTTTTTCATTTGTTCAGATTTATGTAGCTCAGTGGGACAGAGGTGGGCACTGCTGCCTCACATAGCCTGGTGGCTCTGAGGCTAAGGATCTGCGCTGGTATCCCGAAGGTTGCCGGTTCGAATCCCTGTCACTGCCAAAAGAGATCCTACTCTGCTTGAGCCCTTGAGCAAGTCCCTTAACCTTCAATTGCTCCAGGGGTGCTGTACAATGGCTGACCCTGCGCTCTGACCCCAAGGGGTATGCGAAAACTAACAAATAAGGCGAAATAAAGAACAAAAAAATATATATATCCCCCAGCTGATCGCCCTCTATGTGGAGTTTGCCCAGTATGCTGGGTCTGGTTCCCTGCTTTCTCAGAGACGTGTATGTTAGGGTAATTGGCTCAGTATCAGTGTGTGCATCAGTAGGCCCAGTAATGAAATGGTTAGCTCCTGCCTGCCACTTGATGCTACCAAAATAAAACTCTTTACCTTCATAAACCTTAATTGGATTAAGTAGGTTTGAGGATTTTATAATAAACTGATTTGGGGAGTTTGGTAGGATCAGCAGGAACACTGCATTCAACTTATACACCATGAAACTAATCAGCATGTGAAAAAACTTTACTGTAGGATGATTTTTCTTTTAAACTTCTTTGATTAGCTTGAATACTGTATGTTCTGGGCTTTTACAGGTAAGGAAGATAGATGTTTCAAGGTAAGGCAGTGGATTCAACAAGTATTCAAACCTTTTTTACTTTTTACACACTTTGTTATGTTACAGTGTTATGCTGTTATAACGTATATACTGTACTCACGTTTAAGTCAAGGCTTGATTGTACCGTATTCCGCTATTTTATAATGTCAGTCGTATGTCGAATGCGGAAAATTCAAACTATTGGTCAAAGAGATTATGATATGTTAACGCCCACCTGAGTACAGAAGCGTATTAGGGCCACGAAGAAGAAAAAAAAAATACGGACACAGTGAAGAAAAAAAAGTGACATGTTGACTTTATTCTCTTTTTGTCAACAACATCATAAACGTCATTTTAAAATCAATGTTTAATTTACTAGATTTTCTCAAACCCCGTCATAAGTAATGTTGCACAATAAATGCTTTGTGTTAAGTGTTCACTGACCCATCTTACTTGGTACATGCTTCTTAAATTGACTTCCTCTCCTCGACATGTACTTTTTTTTCTTCACTGTGTCCGTGGCCCTAATATGCTTACATACCAGAGAGAGTAACCACAGAGCACACTGCCTTTTTTTTTTTCCTATATATTGTGCCTATGTGACCACATGGTAATACCCAAACTATTCCCGAAGCGACATTTGCACTGTTTTGTGTTTTTTTGTATCTCAGACCTTCATACAAGCTTTATTGTAAGAGCATCCTTTATCTACAATGTAGCGTTCGATCAGAAGACAATATGAAGCTGGTTTTAAATTAAAAGCTGTTGAAGTGGCAAAAGAAATTGCTGCTGCAACAAAATTCAATGTGTCTGAGAAACTGGTGCGAGATTGGAGGAAGCAAGAAGATGTAAAAAAAAAAAAAATGAAGTTTGTTATTTTTGAACGGGCATATAAGTTGGGGTCTGATTTTATGATCGATTTTTCAGGTTTCAAGACCCGACTGATATGCGAGTATATACGGTACCTTCATTTTTCCCCAGATCAATCAAAAGAATGACAAAGCAAACACAAGATTTTAGAAATTTTTGCAAATGCAATATCACATTGATAAGTAGTCAAACCCATTACAATGATACATGAAATCTGGTTCATTCTATCGATCATCACCGAGATGTTTCTACAACTTCTCTGGACAATTCAATTGACTGGACATGATTAGGAAAGGCACAAACCTGTCTACAGAAGATCCTACAAGTGACAATTTGAATCAGAGCAAAAACCAATCTATGATTTCGAAGGAATTGCCAGCAAAGCTTAGACGCAGCATTGTTTTAAAGCTCAGATATTGAAAAAGCTACAAGAAAATTCCTGTAGCGTTGAAGGTCCCCAGGGGCACAGTGGCTTCCATAATTCTTAATTGAAATAAGTTTAGAGTAACCACAATACTTTCTAGAGCTGGGTGTTTGGCTAAACCGAGTAATCGTGTAAAAAGGTCCATTGTAAGAAAAGTGACCGGAACAAGATTCTCTGGTCTGATGAAACCAAAATTAGAGTCATGTCTGGAGGAATCAGGCACTTTTAATTACCTGTGCAATAACATTCCAACAGTGAAGCATGGTGGTAGCATTTAGTGGCAGTGACTGAGAGATTAGTCAAGGATGAGGAAAAGATGAACAGAGCAAAGCACAGAGAAACCTGCTCCAGAGCGCTCTGCACCACAGAATATGCCAAAGGTCCACCTTCTAACAGGATAATAACATTTAGCACAAAGCAAAGAACACAGGAGTCGCTTAAGGGCTATTCAAAATGTCCTTGAGTTGCCTGACTATAGCCTGGACTTGAACACAATCAAACATTTCTAGGCAGACCTGAAAATAGCTTTTGACCGACAGTCTCCATCCAAACTGACAGAACTTGAGAGGATTGCTAGAGAAGAATGGCAGAAAATCCCAAAATCTAGATGTGCAAGGCTTGTCACATCATAACCAAGAATACTCCAGGCTGGAATCCTTGGGAAAGGTGCTTCAATTAATTGTGGAGTAAAGGGTCATGGTGATATTTCAGTTATTTATTTATTTATTTATTTATTATTCTTTTTAACAAACTTTCAAAATATTATAAATTCATTATTTTGCTTTGTTATTTTGGGGCACTGAGAGTTGTTTGATGAGGGAAAATGAATTTAAATGACAGTAACACAAGGCTGCAAGATCACAAAATGTGTAAAAAGTGAAAAAGTACAAATACTTTCAGAATCCATTGTATTCACTAATCATGCTGCCAACTATAGAGATGATTGGCACATACAAGTAATAATTTTAATGTACATTAATGTACATGTGACTGGAATTAAGGGGCAGAGCTAACTTAAAGATGGCATTGGACAAGAGGTGCATTTAGTGCCGAGAAAATGAACAAAGGGGTTGGAGTCAGGTGGTGTTGTAGTATTGGAGCAAGAAAACAGAAGTCATCAGTTCTGTGTCATGAAATGAAGACTTTTTATGAGATTATTTGCAGTGAAAATAGACAAATGTTCACCCCCCCTGCTTTGAAAAGGGATGTAAATTCTTGTTCTACTTTAAATGAAAAGAGAGAAGGCTCTTTGGTAGAAAGGACAATGAAAATGTTGATAAGAAAAAAACATGAACAATTTTGGGATAAAAACAGCACAAAGTAACGCACTCTGTACAAATTAATTTCCACCCAGCCAAAAAGTTGCCCAGTTTGGCATTAAACTAACTATGAAGGCAAAGCGGCCTCATGTGGCCACGGCAGATTTAGACATTTTATGCATCATCCTTTTCCTCAAACTCTGCAGTTTAGGAAATATAAATAACAATAGCAACTGCTTCAAGGCCAGCCAAATCCATCTGCAACCTCCATTAACAGTTAAAAAGTATGTATGTAATTACAATAGGAAGCCACGTTGAAAAAAAAGGCCTAATCAGAAAACAAAGGCAAGAAATGTCACCTTATGTTTCAAGAAAATCCAGCCTTTTGGAAGTGGTCCAAGATATAAGGAGGCTTATTTTTAGTCCATCAAATTTTTTTAAGCAAGGACTCGACTTGAGTAAATGAAGAACACATTAAAACTCCACAGGCAAGATAGCCATGGCTAATAACTGAACCTGGGTCCTAGCTCTAGGATGCCACAGAGCTGCCTGCTACACAATCATGGTCAAGTCATGCTAGAATAACAGAATTTCCAAAAAGTAATTCAGTTTTATTCATGTTTTTTAAAGCCTAAAGTACCGTAAGTGTTTTCCTGGACATGGCAATAATTTACATAAATATTTTATATACTACAGGGTATTTTGAAGGTATTAACAATATAGAAGATGACATTACATTCATATAGCGCATTTCTCGCTACTCAAAGCACTTTACATAGTGAGTGGGGAGCCACTTCAACCATAATCAATGTGCAGCATCCACCTGGATGCTGTAATGACAGCCATTTTACGTCAGTATATTCACCACATATTAGTTATTAAGTGGTGAAGTGATAGAAGAAATAGTTAACTAGTTAGAGACAGGGGTTGATTAGGGGTCCAGAATGACCAGTCTGTGGTAAACAAGTTAGCCTGGAAATCAGGAAACAGCCTACTCTTTACGAAACATTGCACTTTTATGAGCACTGACAGTCAGGACCTTGGTTTTATATCTCATCCGAAGGACAGCACCATTTTTACAGCGCAGTGTCCCCATCACTGTACTGAGGCATTGGGATCCACACACAGACCCCTGCGTAGGAATAATCCACTCATTTGTACCTTCTTAATTTAATGTTTAAAATTCACAGGGAGCCAAAGCCTATGCAAGCTTCCCTAGGGATGAGGCAGGAAGCAAACCCAGGGGGGAACAAGTCTGCAATAAAACTAACAACTTGCAAAGCATGTTGTTCACTACCCCACACTCTGTCGTCAGACATTTGGGATGAAACCACTTGCACGTGATATTCTATTTACAACCGTACATGGTAAATGAAAACTGTACCTGAAAAAAGTCCAGATTCAGCAGAACTGGACTGTCATGATAAACAAGTCAAGTTTTGATATACTGTATTATCTAATGGGATATTGGGAATGGCATCTACATGTAGTCTTTTTTAGTCTTCTCATAAGGTATGTGTTCAGATCTTTGTTGTATTTTTTAAATTTTACTTTTACTTCATTTTTTTTCACTTTACACTTCACAAGTAAATGTAACCCAGTTTAAAGTAATGCAAGAGCATCCAGAGTGTCATGTCTGTATTTGACAAATAAAAGCAGAAAGCAAGACTGTACCTTCTCATCCATATCTTCATCACTCTCGTCTAGATCCTCATGTTTCAGCCTCCACTCATATTCCACATGGACATGTGCGTTAAACTTCCCAGATAAAGCCTGTGTCAGCTAAAAATGATTTTTAAAAGTTTTGCTGTATCAAGATTGTTTAACATCACTTTTCCAAATTATACAGTATGAAGTACAATCTCAGAAGTGCACACTTACCAGCTCTTCACACTGAGTGTGCTTTAGACGCTTTGCAATGTCTAGCGGCGTTTCACCAGCATCATTGGCTAGAAATTTATTAAAAAAAGGTTATCTTTTACATTTAAGGAGTTAATCATGTCTAGAATAAAAGAATAGTATTTGATATAAAACCTGATATCCCCATTTCAGCATGCCAATCCCCAGCTACCATAGGATGTTTACAGATGGTATGTCAATTAAGAGCACATAGTTGCTTCCCTTCCCTCATTCCATTTTTAGCAAGTGGTAAAAACTAAATTTTATCATATCAAAACACAACTTAAATCACTTAAGTTGTTTCTTTACAATGTACCATTTTTTCCACAGATTAAGATAACCTACTGTATATTCTCCTGGTAGTGAATACAATACACCATTTCATGAAATATCTTGTTATTTTAAAAATTAACCAAAAGGAATGGTTAGTTTGACACTTTTAATAATCTTAGCATAGACTGGCAAAATGACATAATGACATCATATGACACATCAGTTTACAAAGATAATGTGTGAAACAAGAGTATTTAATCTGTTACTAAATAAATAACACAGTGTTTAAAGAAAAATTGAGCAAAGATATTGAATGGTTATAATTTTCAATAAAGGACCATTCAATGCCTTAGTTTGCTATCCCACAGAGTAACAACCTGACCCTGATTAATTCACATCATGCACAGCTAAGTAGACATTTTTAGATATTGGCTGCTGGGATTGGTGGTCAAACCCTCAGAGTTTAGGTGACAAAGACACACTCAGAGGCAGCGTCTTAACAACCTGAGCAAAAGAAAAATCTGTCCTTCAGCCTCTAAATTCTTGCAAGTCATGTATGAATTGATGACATCAGCTAAATCCCCACTCAGCCATCACCCTGTGCGCAGTACCACCCAATGACTACAGCAAGGCACATACTATGGTTGAATTCCCTTTAAACATATGACATGGTAAATAAAATTCTAATACAGTAGATGAGGCAAACAATGCAGAGTAGACTTAAAGGGGGTTCCGAAGGCTAGAAGCACAGTTCCAGAGTTCTGAATGGTGGGCTTTATGTTTAACATACACACTTAAGAATTTAAACAGTGTTTTATGGGTTATCTTTGAAACATTACTATTATGCTTGCAATGTTTTTTTGTGTTTTCTTCTTTAAATAATAAAAAGACAAAAAAAAAATAAATCCATGAGTTCTTAGCCTAACACATTTTTTAACTGGTAAGGTACAGTGGAGCCCATGGAAAAAACTTATTTAAAAATTAATGAGAACACATCACCTCTACAGTGACAGCATTTAACCCAAGAGTAGACAACTGGGACACAAACAGTTTAGCAAAATAAATATCATGACTCTATTTCACCCTGAAAACTGACATAAACCACCTTAAGTAGAATAATATACTAGCAAAGAAACTCTTAAAAGTAAGAGCAATAGTTAAATACATATCAAGATGGCTGATTCAGTACTACTGCCAGTGCTCACAGTTTTCCTTGTGTGGGACACAAAATGAAAAAAATAAGAATGATGTGATAGACGGAAAGTATATGTTTAAATCATATGTCATCTTTGTGTTTATTATACTCTCCTGTAAATTTGAAAATGATTTTTTTCTCTTTTTATTGATCCTTTTTTAAAAATCACACCTACTAATTACAGTAAATTAAGAATGCATTTTATAAACAGTTAGAAGTTAGTGTTACTTTGAATGTTCTCCTTTATTTTTTTTTTAACTTCTTCTCACAAAGTTAAATGTCTCACCTATTTCAATGGAGGCCTTCCCCCTCAGTAACAGCTTGAGGCATTCAATGTTATCTGTCAGGCAGCAGTAGTGCAGAGCAGTGCTACCCTTTGCAGTCTGCTTATCCAGATTGCCACTATAAGATGCACAAAAAGAGCTGATAAACACAGACTCTCCTACTATTGTTTCAAAACAAGATATCATTAAATCCCAGCACTCATGTATAAACGTGGCCACAGTATATTAAAGACACACATTTAAAAAAATGGAAATGTTAACAGCTTTCTTCCATAGCATTACAAAGAAAGGTGGCTTCTGAACTGTCATCTGATACAACTGAGCCACCATGTCACATGTCACTGCACAATTGTTACTATACTGCATTTGTCATTTATATGACTAAGATGCACATTTGTAACCAGACATCTTACCTATTTTGTACTAAAAAGTCCACTATATGGAGTGAAGTACGGTCCACTAGCCTCACTGCAAGATGAAGTGCAGTTTCTCCTTGCTCCTATACATGAAAGGACATCATTTTAAAATACCTGAAAATATACTTTATTGTCAAAGAGAACTTATTTTACATTACATTTTATATAACACAATTGATATTACAATACAAAAGAAAAATAAGACGTAGATATGAAAAAGTGATCTTACTGCTGTAAAAGAATCCAATAGAAATGAAAAATGAGATTAACTAAGATGACTTTTAAAGAAGACAAATATGTAGAAATGACAAATTATTTTTTCCAGAACAGCAAAAGGGGAAGACTCACTAAGTTATTGATATTCTATGAACAACATGGGCAAACCATGTCTTTTCTAGAGGGATAGAGGAGTACTGGCAAGGTCATCTCTTTGGCTTATGCATTTTTTTTACATAAAATGTAAAATGAAATTTGCTGATCTATGGAATTTAAGAATGTTATTTATTTCTTGCCTTGTGATTTATTCTATCACTAACTGGCATTCTCAATCAATATTCTAGGTGTATAAATCTTCTGAATTCCAGATAAGACATCATTCTTTACACAGATGTTCTTCTTCTTATTTCAAGGTTAAGAAGGGACAACAATAATACAGTAGTAAACAATGGAGTGCAGGACTGATTATGGACAGCAGCCCATCACAGAACTCATTCACTTACACAGAGCCAACTTAGTGTTACCATTCCACATAAAACCCAAGCAACCAAAGAGAACCTCATTATTCCTTCATTCATGGTGCTTTCACCAAGAACTACGGTTTTCCTCCCACACACTGAAGAAGTGTATGTTTGGACTTAATATTAATTCTAAACCAGCCTGGTATGACTAAGTGTGGGTGCGTTTGTAAGTGAGCTCTGTGATAGATTGGTGCTCTCTCCAGGGCCTTATGCTAAAAGATGCCAGGACAGGCTTTTGGAACTCTGAACTGATTAGAAAACAGATGGAAGGCGCTGGCTAGTAGAACCACTGCAGGATTTGTGGAGCCACTTCAGGTAAGACTATTTTATTGTACTACTACTTATCATAATTTATTGGCTGTCTAAAGCTGTTTTCCTGAATTGTACACAGCAAAAGTTCCACTTTAAAGTAACTTCTAAAAGTACATATATACAGTAGAAAGGGTGGACTAGTGATTTTACTGCAGATCCAGAGCTTCCTGGATAGGCTCTAGCACCCGCTGACCCTTATTCAGACTAAGCAGATTTGTGAGTATTATATTATTACTTTTTAGTTTAAAAACAGAATTGTGTTTCATAATAATACCAATGTCTGGAGACAGCTTTTTTGCATTAAATATTGAAAACTGTTTTTACTTTGTGGTGCTATAAGGTAGCTAGCACACATTTGTTTGGCTGATGGCTTAATTGATAGCAGTAGTCTGTTTCTCAGGAGAAAAGCCTCAGTGACAAACTAATATAAAAACAGATTATTTTCCTTTATGTTATCTTGTTGTCAGCGTTGCGGTTTTTATTGAATTTCCTCTTTGTGAAGTTTGTGTAAATAAAGATGCAATTTCCATTAACTGCACAAACACTCTTTCTGTTGGCAGTAACCTCTCCTTAGATCATCTTTTGGAGCCTCTGCTCAACATTGTGTCATCCTTTTTTGTCTATAATAATACTTATTCTTTCCATTCTTTTTGATTCCTGCTAGTCTATGTACTAAGATTAATTAGGGTGCATACTTTCTTTAGTTAAGAATTCATTTTCTAAAAGGACCTTCTTTAAACAGGATAACACATTCTTATTAAACTGTTTTACATGGATCAAACCACCCCAGTCTAACAGAAGGAGTGCTACGATTGAAAGGATTTTAGTAGAGTAGCAGTACATGTGAGTCTCTTTTAAAGAGTATCAGAATATTTTCTCTTGTTTTGTTTTTATTCTTTAGGACATCAGATATTTCACTGTAGTTTTGTACTGAAAGTATGTTCATATGAAGCAGACTTTGGCACTTAATGCCATTCAGAGATATCTATACAAAAGCTACGAATAAAGAACAATATGTGTACAATGTGTATGTCTCTCTTTCCAAGGAAAGTCAACAGGAGAGGAACAACCAAATAAAAAGTAATACATTCCCTCTTGTTGATACAGTGGTGCTTGAAAGTTTGTGAATCCTTTAGAATTTTCTATATTTCTGCATAAATATGACCTAAAATATCATCAGATTTTCACTCAAGTCCTAAAAGTAGATAAAGACAAACCAGTTAAACAAATGAGACAAAAATATTATACTTGGTCATTTATTTATTAAGGAAAATGATCGAATATTACATATTTGTGAGTGGCAAAAGTATGTGAACTTCTAGGATTAGCAGTTAGTTTGAAGGTGAAATTAGAGTCAGGTGTTTTCAATCAATGGGATGACAATCAGGTGTGAGTGGGCACCCTGTGTTATTTAAAGAACAGGGATCTATCAAAGTCTGCTCTTCACAACACCTGTTTGTGGAAGTGTATCATGGCACGAACAAAGGAGATTTCTGAGGACCTCAGAAAAAGAGTTGCTGATGCTCATCAGGCAGGAAAAGGTTACAAAACCATCTCTAAAGAGTTTGGACTCCACCAATCCACAGTCAGACAGATTGTGTACAAATGGAGGAAATTCAAGACCATTGTTACCCTCCCCAGGAGTGGTCGACCAACAAAGATCACTCAGAGAGCAAGGCGTGTAATAGTCGGCGAGGTCACAAAGGACCGCTCTGTAACTTCTAAGCAACTGAAGGCCTCTCTCACATTGGCTAATGTTCATGTTCATGAGTCCACCATCAGGAGAACACTGAACAACAATGGTGTGCATGGCAGGGTTGCAAGGAGAAAGCCACTGCTCTCCAAAAAAAACATTGCTGCTCATCTGCAGTTTGCTAAAGATCATGTGGACAAACCAGAAGGCTATTGGAAGAATGTTTTGAGGACGGATGAGATCAAAATAGAATTTTTTGGTTTAAATGAAAGCGTTATGTTTGGAGAAAGGAAAACACTGCATTCCAGCATAAGAACCTTATCCCATCTGTGAAACATGGTGGTGGTAGTATCATGTTTTAGGCCTGTTTTGCTGCATCTGGGCCAGGATGGTTTGCCTTCATTGATGGAACAATGAATTCTGAATTATATCAGAGAATTCTAAAGGAAAATGTCAGGACATCTGTCCATGAACTGAATCTTAAGAGAAGGTGGGTCATGCAGCAAGACAACGACCCTAAGCACACAAGTTGTTCTACCAAAGAATGGTTAAAGAAGAATAAAGTTAATGTTTTAGAATGGCCAAGTCAAAGTCCTGACCTTAATCCAATCGAAATGTTGTGGAAGGACCTGAAGCGAGCAGTTCATGTGAGGAAACCCACCAACATACAGAGTTCTGTACGGAGAAATGGGCTCAAATTCCTCCAAGCCGGTGTGCAGGAATGATCAAAAGTTACCGGAAACGTTTAGTTGCAGTTATTGCTGCAAAGTGGGTGGGGGTGTCACACCAGATACTGAAAGCAAAGGTTCACATACTTTTGCCACTCACAAATATGTAATATTCAATCATTTTCCTTAATAAATAAATGACCAAGTATAATATTTTTGTCTCATTTGTTTAACTGGTTTCTCTTTATCTACTTTCAGGACTTGAGTGAAAATCTGATGATGTTTTAGGTCATATTTATGCAGAAATATAGAAAATTCTAAAGGGTTCACAAACTTTCAAGCACCACTGTATATATTTTCCCAGAACATACAAGGCAGGGAAAGAATTAATGACTTTTTTGCCTGAAGACATGGACATAATTACAATGCATAGAAAACAGATGACAAGCTAGAAAAAACATATTGAATAAATAAGTACATAAAACACATTTACTTTTGATTATTTTTGACTATGATTTGATTTTCTTGACTATACTAAAGGAAACACAAATTAAGGAAAAGCCTGCTGTGGACCTACATTACAATGAGTTAAGAAAAATATTATGCCAATACATTTTTCGGTTTCTTACATGTCCATTTGCGAGGGGGATTGGCTCAGTCATGTCCACACCTTCGGCGTAGACTTGTACCAATGACAATATATCTCTGGCTTTCACCGCTTCACACAAACCGTGCAGTTTAGCTGCATTTTCTATGCACTTCTTCCTAGCATACTTCTTTTCAGTGTATTTTGCAGTGATATAATCCTTTCGTGCATTCCTAAATAAATAAATTAAATGGATGGGTTCAGGAATTCATGTCATTTTCATCAAATTCTAACTCTACCAACTACATATAGCAGTATAAATCAAGCTTTGTCACAGCAGCAGATATTTTTCCATTCTTCCATTTTTGATGATCGCATGTCTTCTTCAGCCTTACCTTACCCTGTTATTTTGCTGATAGAAGTTGAATGCAGTATGGTCTTCTGCAGTTGTAACTTATCTGCCTAAGGCCTGTTGGGCATTCTGAGATGTCCATCTGCACACTGCTGTTGTAAACAGCAACTATTTGTAGGTACACTTTTAGCCTGAACAAGTCTGATTACATTCATTGAAGTACCATTTGCTGAATGATTTTTTTTAAATTACCACATCATTCTCTGTAAACTCTGTAGAGACTGTAGTGCATGGATGTCCCAGTAGGGCAGCTGTTATATCAGAAGCAAAACTTTTCTGGACTAATGCCAAATAGTAATTTTTCCTGGATTGTCTTGTTACTGATTGCCAGAGATAAGCCTAGGAAGGTTAGATATTAGATACTGCTTTGCAGGGTAGTTGATCTGAGTGGCCTATGCTGCACTCTGTATCACAGGAGAAAGTATGATGTAGAGGAGTGCTATCTATAACAACAGAGAGGCTGCAGTGTGAGCTTTGATGAGGATCAGGATCAAGAGAAGAAGGATCCATTGGCGGCAGCCTCTACTGGGTCACCTGGGTGAGGGTGTATAATGCTGAAAGACTTGAAATACTCAAGCACCCCTGGTACTTTACTTAAATACAGTATCGTATATATGCACAAATATCATAGTTTTTAAATGAGTAATACGCAATGAATATGTTTATTGGAACAGGGCTATATATTTAAAAAAATGTGATAGAAGTTGCATCACAAAATTAATTAATGAACCAATGATTGTGGTAAAAGAGAAGTGCATAATTAGGATCCACTATTGGTCGGCCAGGCTGCCACCTTGTCAAGGTCTTTTTTGCACCTATTCAACACAAAATTCCTTTAATATAAATTATATTTATGTGAGATAATTGTACGCTGGTTTCAAACTATATGAACCAGGGCATCTTTTCATGATACCTTATGTATTTGTAACAGCAATTAACTTAATGCTTGTGTCACAGAAACTGATGAGCAAGTTTGAATATTAGAGCATAAATGAATCAGTCAACATCATTTGGAATGACATCTAACAGAAGGATGATATGGTGAAATAAAACAAAAAACTGCCTACATTAAAGGTTAAAATCTAACAATATACACAATACATTAAAAATTTTTCAATCACAATCAAAGACAGTCAGTTCACAGTTTCCTTTACATCCTAATTTCACTTACTGCATTATCTCCCATGTGGTTGACATGATACAGCCAAAGAAGAGAAAGTACTAATGTAAGCTATCTTACCAACTCACCTAAACATGCAAGATCAATATGCATAAATTGTGAAACCTGAAGGAAATAATATAATTTGTACAATGATCACTGTCTCATTTCATAAACTTAAGATGGCTCATGCCTCTTCTAAATATATATTTTACATAAGTTGTAACAGTGTTCTCTATATTAATTTCACTTCATTGACATATAATTCAATATATTTATGCAGTATAGTTTGCTGTCATATATGTCACACGTTTCAGGTCTTGTGCTTTAAAAGGATCCAATCTGATTCAAGTCCCAAGACTCTATCCTGGCAAACAACACTATATCTCTTACGGGGTCCTGTGCATTTGCAAGGGTTCAATATTTAAAGAATCCCCTTATAATACTCACATGTCACTAGCAGGACTGGGTTTAACAACATCTGCTGGAATACACGCCTCCATTATCTCATTGAATGAAGAGTTTCCAATATTCTTGGCCAGCTGACATAAAAAACATCCACAATAAGTAAGATTTTCCATTTTTTACTCTTATAGTTTCATATATCAGCTATTATAGAAATGTTTATGAAAATACATGGAAAACACCAAAATACACAAATATTAACCCTTATTCTACAGAGATAATACTAAGGAGGTTTCATCAATGTATTTTGCAGGCATAATGCAATAATTCATTAAAATGTTTATATACAGTAAGTATACTTTTTTGCCTACCAAGAGTTCTGAGGTTCCCAGGACATCAAGTGTGAGAGATTGTATTCTTGAATAGTGAACACCAAGCTCTCTGTGAATTCCGGAGCATTCAATACACGTCAAAATTCCAAGATTTGTTGAGAGCCATGTGGGATCTGTAAGCCAAATGATGAATGTACTTAAACTAAAAGCAAGCTCAAATTTCAGCAATGGATTTCGCTTAGTACTTTCACACTACATTCATTCAGTTAAAATGATTATATGAAAAATGGACTGAAAGAGTAAAGAGCTCTTTATTAAAATAACACAACTGTCTGAAAGAAAATACAAAATGTTAAATAACGCTGCTTTTGAGGACTGCATGAGTTCCTAGCATTGAATACTTTCATCATTGACAATTCAAGCACATCACATAAGCTAATGACTTGGGTCTGAAAGCACAGATTTTAAGGAGCATCTGATGGGGAAGAGAGAACTGCTGATGTAGCAATCCTCCTGGGGTAATATATGTTTTCTTTTTAAATTACAGAGGCAAGTTCTCTGTAAATTCTGGTGCATTCGATACATGTCAGAATTCCAAGATTTGTTGCAAGCCAAGTGGGATTTGTATGACTTCCTATTTTGTGTTACAATTAGTACCATCTAATCAAGGAAATCAATGGAACTGCATAAACCACCTAAAGTAATAATAAGAAGACATGTTAATCTAATGACAAATCTGTGTTACTGTCAGAGGTAAGGACATCATAATTATGTGCAAAAATGCTGCATTTCCGTTTATTTCAGATGTTTGTTAGAGAACTTGCCTTTTGTGGCACATCTGTGAATTCTGAAATTAAAAATACATCTGCCTTTTAAAAGTGTCATAAAGACAAATGCTAAAAAGGATAAAATTCTCTGGTGATTCTTGAGTAGGATGCCTTGACAGTGAAACTGAGCTCCTGCAGCTCCTACTCCATAAATGGTAACTCTTTTAGCTGATGTAGCCTACTGGTTAAGACAGTAGAGAGTAAACCCCAGGAATGGGATGTCTGCAACTGCCTCTCTTTTAGAAATAAGAAAATATTGTCAGTCTACTTGACATGCACCTGCCCTTAAGCTCAATGCTTCACATGCACATCATGCTCTCTCTCAAGAACAGCAGCCTTTGGGGTTAAATGGCCATCAGGAATTTCTGAGAGTGAGTCATATGGTTTGATGACAAAAAAAAAAAAAAAACAGCTGGTCAGAAAAGGTCAGTAGTCAGTCACTAAAATGAATGTAGTCAAAAAAGACAAAAAGTTAAAATGTAGAACAGTTTAGAAAGCAAGTAAATGTGAAAAAATGCACGGGTCTGAACCACAGTAGTAGTTTTCACAACGAGAACTAGACATCAAAAATGGAGACTGGTGTAAGAAAGGTGAAAAGAGCCTTTAAATAAATAAATAATGAGGCCATTGATGAGTGAATTCACTTCATGTCACATGAAACTTGTGTTATACAAGTGATTACAAAATATCTATCTATACAGACCAGGGTCACAGGGGTGCTGGAGCCTATCCCAGCTAGCATAGAGTGCAAGGCAGGAACAAACCCATGACAGGACACCAGTCCATAGCCGGCAAACACACAAACACACAGCTCCAAGCACACATTATGGCCAGTTTAGCAACACCAATTCACCTAACCTGCTTGTCTGTGGACAGTGGAATGAAACTGGAGCACCCAGAGGAAACCCACATAGACACAGGAAGAACATGGAAACTCCATTCAAGGAGCACCCGGGATGCAAACCCTTGTCTTCTTAATGTGTGGCACCAATGCTACCTCTGCACCAGTGTGCCTCCCCTACATGTAATATGTATTGCCTAATATTATAACATAAGCTTTTTGTTCACTATTATATTTTATTTATTTGTACAAAGTTATGTTTGATGGCCAAGTTCTTATGTGCTGTGATTTTTTATTGTGATTTCCTGGTCTCCCAGAAAAAAACTGCAGACAAACCTAATTTCCATCTTGGGACAATAAACTCGAGCTGAATTGAACTGACAAGCTGCTTTACAAATACAGTACTACATACAGTACCGTATAATTTTTTACCCTTTTTTTAACATTTGAAGCAAAGGATGGAATGTTAAGTGATGCACTCAAGGTAACAAAATGAATATGTGGCAAAGACTAAAGTACCAGTCTTGAGGTTTACAGTCCATGGCTTTAACTATTAAGCTACACTGCATGCCACAGCAATCTTGCTAACTGTTTTGTGACATCACTCACATAACAAATGTAATGTAAAAAATACTGATTATATTCTGAATTTCTAAGAGATTGGGAAGTCATTTACTTCATTAAATAAAAACTACAAAATATTTGTAGTAAACCCTTCGGAGGTTTCCATCTCCTGAACTGACAACTCAGAATAAAATTATTTTCTGCTTTGTTCAAGCAGCAATTCAAAAGATTTACTAACAATTTTGGCACTACAGTGACCTGACAATAAATCAATTAGGAAACGAGAGAAATCTCTGCATCAGTAATGAGAAAGCAAAGCTCACAAGTGCCAATTACCTGATGCCCCACAGTCGCAACAGACGTCGTTGCCTGTCATTCTCTTCACCTCTGCCATAATGGATTTTGTCAGTTCCTGAACAATGTTGTTTTCCCCGACATTATGATCACCTTTAAAGGCATTGTTCAAAGCTTCTTCTTTGCTGTTCTGTAACACGGACATCCAGCTAAAAAATAAATGTACATGATTAACCAGCAAATCAGACTTCATATTTTAGTAAGTTAAACATCCCCTATGAATGGGAAGTAGTAGTGCTACATTCATTCTAACTTACATCTGACATTCTTGCTCATCTTCTGCTTGAAAATGGTATGTCCGGTCATCTGTTGGAAAACACAAAAAACAGTTTAAGGATTATAATATTTCATACCCTGGGCTATCCCATGCTGACTCAACAGAAGAACAAAAGCATTATGTTTTTATTTTGTCCTGTATCAGAAAAATCAAAATCTAACCTGAAAATAAAACAAATTCATCCTTAATAGCCATTGAAAGATTCAATCATCAAGTTTTTCTAGCTTTGAAGAGAATTTCAAAATAGTATCGCATATACAGTATACGCAAACATGCCAATAGTTAAAATGTCTACATATTGATACTGGAACAGTCAACACAACTAATGACTAAGACCAGAAAGATAAACATCAGAAATGACATGATAGATCAAATACACAGTATATAAAGGGGCAGCATCATTGAGATATTTCAAAACCAGAAAGGTAAACAGGTTTAATTTTTTCTTAAGTTGTAGGCTTGGGCTCTTGTGTATATGAGAACTGACAACCAACTAGCACTCAGCTGGAAGTTATTAACAAAATACGGCCAGAACGAAAGAAGTAAAGAAAAGTAAACAGAACAGAGACTTCTCTGACTGCTGTCTTGCGCTTTTTGTGATGCAAGAGAATGGAAAAAAGACTAAAGAAGAATAAAAGAATAAAGAGGTTTAAATTGCATGTCAAAGACTCAAGTTACAATTGCTGGCTGAAATGGTGTTTAATGAGGGATATCAGGTCATTGCAGCATTTTGCTATCAGTCAAATATCAATCACAATCTGCACATAACACAGCCATGAGGTTGTTTTTTGCCTAACAAAAATACTGATCACATGTTTACTCACTTCAGGGATAACAGCTTATAGTTCAAGTTCAAGTAACTTACCTGGTATGACTTCTGGTAGCAAAAGAAAAAAGTTGGTGTGGCCAAGTTTTGCACAAGCCTGTACTGTGAGTGTCTGTTCCCCATAGTGTGTGCAACTCTGCTGGCGTTTCAGTAATTTGTATCAAGGAATTTTATTGTGAGGTCAGGAGTGAGTAAAAGAGGAAATAGTTTAAACATATATATATATATATATATATATAGATATTGAAATAACTTTTTTCAAGGTCACTGTAAATGTGTAAATCAATCACTAATTGAGATTGCATAGGATGTTACTGTGTTTTTACTGTTTTTTTTTAATTGGAGTTTGTCAGAATTCAAATGTCAATACAATGTGCTCTGCTTGAGATACTGTAGCTCAACAAAAATTTAACTTTCCCAACAAATTTCTTTGAACACTTAACAAAATGGGTTAATAGGGATCCAAGCTGTGTCATACAAACAGACAGACTGATAGACATTATTACAATGGGTGCTTTTTGCAGTTTATGCAAACACCTAAAAACTGTGGCAGGAAGTGTGGTATGGTTGTTAAGGCTTTGGACTTCAAACCCTGAGGATGTGGATTCAAATCCCATTACTAACATTGTGTGACCATGAGCAAGTCACTTGACCTGCCTGTGCTCCAATTGGAAAAAACAAAAATAACTGTAAACATTTGTATCGTAAATGTTGCAAGTTGCCTTGGATAAAAGTTTCAACCAAATTAGAACAGTACATGTAAATGTACAACATAAACAAATAAAATGTGTGATTGGGGCACAGCGGTTAGTGCTTCTACCACTTAGCTCCGGGATACTGGTATTAAATGCCAGGCTGAGTTTGAACATTTTCCACTTTTTTTCTCTACGTACTTCTATTTTTCCCCACATTTCTCATGATGCACAGGTTAAAATAATGCAATTTTAAACATAGCCATTCCAATCATGGATGTATGTGTTTATTCCATGTTGGAATAGGCAGGAGGATAGGCTCCAGGCCTTGTAACATTAAATTGGACTAATCAAGTATAGATGACAAATGAATCAACAACCAAGAATGAGTCCTAAAAAGAAGTCTGCAAAAGTTGTTATTTAGCACCTGAAAATATAGCCACTATCCCAGTATCGTTTCTATAAATTACTTTATTCTTATTTATAAGAATATCAATCCTAAACTACAGAGATCCTCTTTGGTAAACTCTGTGCTTTTTTCAGTCTCATTCAGCATGTAGCATCACATGGTTGCTTAGTGCCAAGTCCCCAAACCCCCAGCTTGCCTGATGTCCACTGTTTATTAAGATGGTATTTAAGGGAAAAAGAACTAACTCAGTTCAGGCTCGACTTACAGTAAATCAAATGTCACTAAATGAAAAGGACAATGAAAAAGCAAAGTATAAACACATGATAAAATGCCTAGTACAATATAAAAGTCAGTAATAATAATGGGGTAGATTGAGGTGCCCAAAACTGATTAAAATCAGGAATGCCCCTTTGAAAGCATGCTATAGCACAAAAGAATGAAACATGGACGACAGCTCAGTATTGTAAAAGGTTTGTGCCACTGCTCGCCCTCCTCCAAGACTTGTCAGCATCTTCTTTCTGTAAGCACCTGATTTCCCCACAGATAACAGTATGGTCCAATATTTATATTTAAGGTAAAAAATGAAATATTTGTATTTTAGGCATTAAATACAGGTACACCTAAATCCAGGTGACTGCACTCAGGTATTTTTTTGTTACCAAATGCTAAATATAAAGCATAGAATTTACAAAAAGAAACCAATGAGGTTTCAAGGCGTACCATGATAGCACCTATCAGTTTTGCTTAGAATAAAAAAATTACTGGCCTTGTCTTGAGCAATGTTTTTTGTGTTATTGTACCTCTTTGCTTGTTTAATGATTGATTTGTCTGGGCCATCACAAAATATGTTCTACTGTATGTAGAAAACAATGGCACATTTTGACTTTCTAAATGTTGTTAGTTTTTTACATCAAAAGCATATTTCTATCAGCTTACATAGTTCACTCAAAACAGTTATTCAATACCTGAGTTTCAAACAACGGTATCAGGTATTACAAAGGGTACAGTCTCTTTGTGCTGGTCTCCTGGGGGCAAGAGCATTACTACATGTGAGGCCAGCAAACGCCATAAACTGATAAGGCTCTCTGGCTCTGTCCTAACAGTCAATGTGAACTCTCTTGACATACTTAAAAGAGAACATTTAATAAACTTCTCACTCATCCTGAGTACGCCATTTGGAAAAAAGAGAGGACAACCTATAGCAACAGACTGGTCCGATTACGATGTTGCAAAGGGGACTATAAAAGGTCATTGCTGTCAGCAGCCATTATACTTTATAATGAGTCCATTATTGTCATGACGGTGTTGATTTTCTTACTCTCTTAAAGGTATTGAGTAGCTGGTTGCATTTTGTATTAAACTATACTTGACTTGCTGCATTGTTCAGTGCTGTATGATTGGCTGTAGGTTTAGCAATTCAATTCAGGATCGATAAAGTTTCTATTATTATATCATTATAATCTGGTGGGTGCATTAGGCGAAGCCCATGAGAAAGAGACTTTACAATATCAACTTACGTGATATGAGATCAAAGCTTTTTTTCTCATCTGGATTAGGCTTCACTTGGCAAGTCAGTAAATTGAGCTTGGCTGGTGGTCTGTTAGCCTGGAAGCGAGAACAGATAAATTATGTTTCTAAAGTAAAAAAGTACATTAAGATTCAAGGGAAGGTTTGGAATGATAATATTAGTACTGTATTAATATAGGGTGGCATAAAACAAACATCCAATTCTTGTCTGCACAGTTTTACTTATTATTAAATGTATCAATGAAAGAAAACAAATACATGCCTCAGAACTACAACATCATTTAAGAAAGAACCATCAATTGACAAATTAACATTTTAAATTATTCTCAAAATATGGTCTTCTGGATGATAAAGAATCATGTTACAGTGTACACAACATCTCACATTAAGGAATATTGCCTTTGGTCTTATTTAAGTTTTCCTTTTAAATTTCAAGAGAATTCTAGCAGGGTACCATGAAAGGAGTCGCTTGACCATGTTAGCAGTTTAGAATAAGAGTGACACATGTTATCATTTCCTTCATATATTATCCAAACCTAATGTAAATTATTACTGTCTTCTCTAATTTAAATGTTAACTCTACAAGCTGAAAATATACTGAATGTGATGCAGGCATAAAACGGATAGGTAAATGTGTCTGATCAATAGATCCACATTTGGGGTTGTATAAATACGAAATTTAACACTTCTATTTAATTGTTCCCCCAAAAAAGCCTAAAGGCTATAATAGCTAAACTATTTTGAAAAATTAGAGAAAAATAAGTAATCTGTTATCTTGACTAGGTTTATTTTCTCATTTTTCTGTCAGTTCTTGAGTTGTTTGAATTTCCAAGTCTTACCAAAACTGTAAAGTTATGATCAAATTATAAAATATGCCCCTCTATTGGTATGTGTGAGAAGTTGCCTTACAATGGACTCTGTGCCCTCTGTTGCCAGAAGAGATTCTGACCCCAGTTACCTTTAACTGCATTGTTAAACTTGCCCAATTATAACTTATTTTAAAGTACACTGTGGGTTATATATATCTACTAGCAAAATACCCGCGCTTCGCAGCGGTGAAGTACTGCCTTAAAATTTTTATTAAGAAGAAAATTAAACCTTTTTAAACTGAGGGAAAATATACCAATAATTATTTGTTAAAGATCTCTTTGTATGCCACGTTGTCAGTTCGGCCCTCCAGTTGCAATATGACCAAGCTGTAGCTGTGCGCTGAGCTTACTCTTGAGCATGCAACGTACAGTTGGCCATGTGAACAGTAATCTTGTTTCAAATCTCACAGCTTGGATTGCTGCTGTCATAATCGGTTTGAGTTTCATAGTTTGTTTCAGTTACGACAGTATTTGTAGGACTTGTGTTGAAGAGACATTCAGCATCTGTCAAGCGTTGTAAGTATACAACCAGTTTCATTGATAACTTCACATCCAGCTTTTGAGAGTTTAAACATTTCTAAACATCAAAGTGTCCACTACTGAAATCGTCACCTGTGAAGCTAAGATGTTTAAGAGGCATTGGCGGTTGTCCAAAGGTGTAAAATATTTGGCCATTTCGGTACACTTAAGCATTTCACTCTTCTAGTGCTCCTGTGTAGTATAATTATCTCCTGTACCGTCACCAGTCCACACCTTGAACCTGTCCCAGTCATTCAATACATAAGACACAATGTTCCTCCGGATATCAATAGTGAGCCTGATATGGCTGTGCAATATGTAACAAAGAGAATGGAAAGGCAGGTGCCATCTCCGGGCATGGAAACCACTTGGTAAGTGACAGTTCTTTGATCGATGGTGATTACCTCGATAGACATGTTAATGGGGGTACGGTTGGAATGATAAAGGAAATGGGTACCTGAACAATGTAAAGTAAGTCTAAAATACCTATACAATAACTATAATCATAATAAATGAACAATAAAACAGCGGAGAAGCCGTGGATTAAATAAAAAGGCTGTAGTTATCAGCAGGGAGACGTGAATACCGTGGCGAAGCAAGGAAGGGAATGTAGAGACAGGAGCGACAGACGGCCTTATATAGGCAGGCAGCCAACAACGTGGGAGGGGTTGGGATGGGGGACCCAACGCCGCCTCACACAGTGACCGAGCTGCAGGCTATGGACGTATATATGTACGTAAGTAAGATTCAGTTAGCGTTGGGAACCCGCGTACCAAATTTCTTGAAGATGGGCCCATAAGTAACAAAGACCGTTGAAAAGTTCAATATGGCAGCCGACAGTGGCATCATATCACCGAAATAAGTACCAAATTTCAGCCTTCTACCTATGAATAAGAAAGTTCAACATGGTGGAGGTTGTTGACCGTTACGCGTAAAATTTTGAAATGAAACCTGCTTAACTTTTGTAAGTAAGCTGTAAGGAATGAGCCTGCCAAATTTCAGCCTTCTACCTACACGGGAAGTTGGAGAATTAGTGACGTTGGAAACTTCAATATGGTGGCCGACAGTGGCATCATACCACTGAAATAAGTACGTACATCGGTTTTGGTTAGCGCAGGGAAGCCACCTACCAAATTTCGTGAAGATGGGGCCATAAATAAGAAAGTTCAACATGGCGGACATTGTGAAAATTAGTGACATTGGAAAGTTCAATATGGCGGCCAACAGTGGCGTCATACCATCGAAATAAGTACATACATCGGTTTCAGTTAGCGCAGGGAATCCGCCTACCAAATTTCGTGAAGATGGGGCCATAAATAAGAAAATTCAACATGGCGGACGTTGTCGACCGTTATCGACCGTTATGACCGTTACGTGTAGAATTTCGAAATGAAACCTGTTTAACTTTTGTAAGTAAGCTGTAAGGAATGAGCCTGCCAAATTTCAGCCTTCTACCTACACAGCAAGTTGGAGAATTAGTGACGTTGGATAGTTCAATATGGCGGCTGACAGTGGTGTCATACCACCGAAATAAGTATGTACATTGGTTTCGGTTAGCGCAGGGAAGCCGCCTACCAAATTTCGTGAAGTTGGGGCCATGAATAAGAAAGTTCAACATGGCGGACATTGTTGACCGTTATGACCGTTACGCGTAGAATTTCGAAATGAAACCTACTTAACTTTTGTAAGTAAGGTGTAAGGAATGAGCCTGCCAAATTTCAGCCTTCTACCTACACGGAAAGTTGGAGAATTAGTGATGTTTGGAAAATTCAATATGGCGGCCGACAGTGGCGTCATACCACCGAAATAAGTACGTACATCGATTTTGGTTAGCGCAGGGAAGCCACCTACCAAATTTCGTGAAGATGGGGTCAGCCTTCTACCTACACGGGAAGTTGGAAAATTAGTGACATTGGAAAGTTCAAAATGGCGGCCGACAATGGCGTCATACCATCGAAATAAGTACATACATCGGTTTTGGTTAGCGCAGGGAAGCCGCCTACCAAATTTCGTGAAGATGGTGCCATAAATAAGAAAGTTCAACATGGCGGACGTTGTCGACCGTTATCGACCGTTATGACCGTTACGTGTAGAATTTCGAAATGAAACCTGCTTAACTTTTGTAAGTGAGCTGTAAGGAATAAGCCTGCCAAATTTCAGCCTTCTACCTACACGGGAAGTTGGAGAATTAGTGATGAGTGAGTGAGTGAGTGAGTGAGTGAGTGAGTGAGTGAGGGCTTTGCCTTTTATTAGTATAGATCATACTACAGTATTCAGCAGCTACCAAAAGACACTATGTAACTATATAGTAAATTAATATTTTTTTTACTGGCATTGTCAAAACGCTGCATAATTTGCTAATTATCCACATAAACCAATTAAATGAGAGAATTTTATTTTTTAACATACTACAAAAGGGAAAAAAATCTTACCGTCCCATGAGATATTGTCAGATATCCATTTTTAACACTGCATTTTCTTTTTTGCCACACTTTCCTAATACTGAAAGATTTAAAAAAATGAAAATCAAAATATATATAATCATGCATGCTTTACATTACATACTTTAACATATCTATAATAATACAAAACAAACTGCATATTCAGAAAGATAAATTACAGTATACTGTATAATGTATCTTAAAAATTATATATAAGGCGATAATTTTTGGTAAAAATTAAAGGTAAGGTTTTTAAGACAGTGGTAAGACAAGCAATGACCTATGGAGCTGTGACATGGGCAGTAAACGGAGCGCAGGAAAAGAAGTTACATGTAGCAGAAATGAGAACGTTGAGATGGATGTGTGAAATTACAAAAAAGGACAGAATAAGAAATGAGACAATCATAGGTACAACAAAAGAGAAAGAGAGATATCTAAGAAAGTACATGAAAGTAGGTTGAAGTGGTATGGACGTGTGATGAGGAGAGACAATGTATATACGGGCAAAAGAGTGATGGAAATGGAAGTACAGGGAAATGGAAGGCGAAGGAGGCAAAAGTGGAGGTGGATAGATGAAGTAAAAGAAGATCTGAAGCAAAAGGGTTTGAATGGTAAGGAGGTGGAGGACCAAACTGTTTGGAGGAGGTTGATCAAACACATTGACACCACATAGAAGTAGAAAAAGATGAAAAGGAATAAGAAGAAGATTTCTGGTAAAATTTGAAATCACAAACAACACAATCTTAACCAACTGTGATAAAGAAGTGATTGGATTGCACATGGGAAAAATCAAACAGATGTCTACGTTGACACATATTATGTTCAAACTATCATGATAGCAAAATTTTATGTATTTTCAAATGTCCAACAGTATATTAATATCTTTACCCATCGCTTTTCTTGTACAGGTTTCCACATCTTTCAGTGCCATGTTCCTTGTTTCCCTGAGGCTGATGCAAACTATACATAGTGCTCTGGCGGACCTGTGAATCCTCATTTGAAAAAGAAACACACTTCTCAATCCAACTTTATCCATATTGTGTCTATCAGCATTTTAAATATTTATTCACTTTTCAAACAGTATAGTGCTTTCCTTGGAAAAATAAAACTTCTTACGCTTTGTTTTCATATACTACTCCATATGCAGCATCATATCTACATTATGCATTCAATCACACCACACCACACTGTAAGCTATAAGCCTATATTAGGGATGCTCTCAGATATGAAATCAAAGTTCAGCTGTGTGCAAAAATGTGACCAACAAACTAAACATGCAGAATCAGTTACTTTAACTGTTAGCAATGCTAATCTCTAGGAGATTAATTAAAGCATGACTGTTTAAATGCATTCAGCAATGTGACAAAACCATCCCATCAACATGTGTTGCAAAACAATGGGTTTCATGTGGATCTTGCCTGACCATTTCCAACTGCAATGGAAGAAGACACATCACAGCTGTTTACAAACATAATTCAAGTGTCTGGTCCAGGGTTACCCAGGTAGTTATAAGCTAGGATCAAACTATATTCTCCAGTCATTATACATTTTTGCCTTTAATTTACAGTAAAACCTTCTGGAACAAGATAATATAAATTACAAGCTCAATGATATGCATTTGCCTACAATATCCAAAACAAATGCAAAAATAATAATTGCTGATTGAAACTTTTCTAATAACAAAGCATTAATTGTAAATATTTGAAAAAGTGAATGTGTATTTTTACTATGTAGTAAACTACTCTCCTTAATACAGGGAATGTCCCTTTCTGGATCAGTCAATACTTATTTTTTTTAAGAGGATGTTGTTAATTCTCACAATTTCTTTAAATATGTGAGTATAGTTCAAGTTTAAATCATCATAATTAAATAAATTCAATAGATAAAGTTGCTACACTGTTGATGAATTCTTAATAAGTTTTTCTAAAATGATGTTGCAATGTCAGCTCCTGGTGGCTTCTTATGATTTTTTTATAAACAGATGTTTGAGAGAAGCAGATGGAAACTGAGTAGCACTGCAGTTAAACAGTACTGAATATCTACAATAAAGAAAAAAAAAATCTTACACCTATTTTGCCCTGAAGATATAAAAATCTGTGCTCTTTTTATATTACTGTTGTTGCATCCAGTAGTTTAGCACTTTAAAAATGAAAGCAGTCAAATTCACAAGAAAGGGGATTTTAGGGTAATTAATTTTAATGGCATGCAATGTTCTTGTTGATTTGGAAGAAGTTGTAAAGCTTGGTGATGTAATCCATAAATCTAATCTAATTTAAATTCAATTTATTTTCTAAACTTAACTTCTATAAATCTATAACTTTCTAAACCCACATTTTCTATTACCAGGGTGCTAGTAGCTGTACCCACAGATTTATTACAGTAGAAGAAAACTCTGCTTAGCACATTGAATGCTTGCTCAAACTGGACGGAGGAGGGGGGCTTGGGAGCATGCGCCGATTACAGCGTGTTGCTGCACCCACCACACAACGAACCACCCAGACTGGGACCTGAGTGCAGCCGTGCAATGGGTGACACCTCAGCACCACACTGGAACAGTGTGAGGTTTTTATAGTGGCTGGAGTGCCAATCCCGCCACCAACCCCCAAGTTTTCCCTGCAAGTTGGAGGGCCTGTTTGCAGGGCTGGATGCAGATTAATGTCATACCCAGGATGAAGCATTTGCAGGTATGGGGGCCTTACTCAAACTGGGTAGATTCAAAATCAGCAATTGGCCTAATGCAGTGAAAAAAAAAACACAATGAGAATTTGTCCCTACTGCACCACCTCTTCTAAATAGTGATGAGTTTTTATGTTAGAAATGAGGCCTTTGGAGATAATATTGGTTTACAGCACTGTTGTAATAGTAAAAGCAAAGTTTTATATTTGATTTTTTCTGCAGTTATTGAAGTGGAGTAATACAGAGTCCCTCAATACAGTCTCAAGTACAGAGACGATAGTTGTACTGTTTTCCCGTAATTTTCACAAAGCTTTTCAGTTAATATAAGTTAAATATAGATCTTGCAAGAACTAAGTGAAACTTATTCCACTGATGTCATCTTTTTAAAATGTTCAATTTCGTTATTGAAATGCTACAGAGGCTCATTGTAACTAAAATCATTAGTAATATTCTTAAGAAACAAGATTCTTCTGTTCAAATTATTTTTATCACAAATAATAGTTTGTGGCACACAATAAAGGCTACTCAGTCCAGTTGATTCCACTTATTAAATATTAAATGCATAAACAGCCCCACCTAGAACTACTATGCTTACGCTTTCTTTCATGAAACATTTAATTCATCAGATGACATTTACAAGCATACTAAAAACAAGGCTAACATCTGCAAAATGGAAGTGCACTTACAGAACAAAACCTGCTCTCAAAGTGTGCTTAGCAGCTGTGAGGATGCCAGAATTTGTAATGTGAACTGGAATCTGAGGTACAAGGTAAAAGCCTTGGATGGGGTGCAGTTTATAAGGAGAATAATTAGGTGATGAGTAAAATAACCATTCACCAAAAATCAAAAGCACTTACTCTCCTAGACTTCGTTCACAAAGAGAGGATGCAGTGAGGAAGAAGAAAGAAATATTCTTAAGAAACAGCAATATAATACATTTACACAACATTACCACAAACCTAGCTGGGTATTTATGGGCATTAGCTTCCAATGAACAACACCATTACCAAGCAAAACATGTTTTATCATAGGATTTCTAATTGTTGTTGAGATATACAATTTCCACTTATTCTGAACAAATTACTTTTACACAGAAAAATATATTCTCATCAATATTAATTACTACTGAATTATGAGAAACACTTTAGTTGATGTACTGTTGCCTGCAGTACTTTAGGTTTATTTTCAGGGTATACACATATGCCTTTTTAAGCACTCACAGGATTTTATAAATAATCAAAATAAAATGTTGCAGTATAAAAATTAATCACTAATAAATCTGTGTGCAAGTTATAACTCAGATTTAAAATAAATAAGGAGCAATTTTACAAAGCTTTACATTCTAAATTTGATGATGGTAACAAAAAAGTCCAGTTTAAAATCCAAATATAATAAAAGATAAAAGTGAACATCTGCACTTACCTCTTTCTGTTCGACCTGCAAGGCAGACTTCAGGACATCTCTAAGCTGGGTCAGCTGTTTTCTTTCTTCATCTTGAACTTGCTTTATCTAAAGAGACAGTACAATAGTAACTAAAGGAGATCTGATGGTTAGCCCAGCATTTTAGTTTGGAAATACATTATTATGTTGTACAGTACATACTGTATATGCTTAATTTGTCAACACTGGATTCAATTATATGTTTTTAAATAGATTTTAATATTATGGTTTCTCCTTCTAATCATCAACTCCAATATTAAAATGAAACCATAAAATGGTATAACCAACACTGAGTGATTAAATCTGAATTTCAGCTTGGTCACTGTCTGCGAGGATTACACATGGTCTCCTATTGTACATTTTTCTATTGTCACTTCAGTTTTTCTCAAAAAATGTTGATTGGAGGCTCTGATGTTACTCAGTAACAATGACTGTGCTTTGCCTTACACTTGATGCTGTCAGTACAGCTTTCAAAAGCCTGTGACACTGAGTTAAAGAAAAAAAAGTTGATTGACCATCTCTTCGAAAAAGAAACAATATTTTGTGAATACAATTATCAAAAATAATGCACCTAGCACAGTAGACTATGAAGGAGTTAGGGTTTGGGAGCAGCAACTGTTTGTTGCAGGTAAATAAATAAAACATTTGAAAAGAAAGTGACTCCAATACAGCTGACTTTTACAACAGGGTTACACATCATGGAGGCTGAAAACTGATGAACTACAATTTGCTTTGCAGTATTGAGAACTGCGGTGGTGATTTAAAAGACCATAGATTATTTTCTTAACTATTATGAACACATTAACGTTGTGATATACAGAAGGTCAACATCTTAATACTTATTAAAACCATTTTAAAGTATTAAAAACAATGTAAACTAAAATATATAAGAATAGGCATGTTTGAAGATATTCCACGTAATGAACTGATGTCCTATTGTCAGCTGATTCCCCATCGTACTCAGTGCTAATGGGATTGAAATTAGCTTGCAGCAACTGAGCTGGATAAAATGTTAGTAAAATTGATAAATCAATGGATGTAATAACTGCCTCTAAACATCTTGCATTTATTGATCATATCATGCAGTGATGAAGCAAACATGGAGAAAAAGAAGAGTTTCTAAGCTACTAATAGTTGAAAGAAGTCACGATCCTACTGTCACTGAAATGTTGCCAATCCTAATGCTTCAAACTTTGTGATTAATGACAGCTAGGCTAAAATGCTGATGGATGACAGACACCCCCTTATTTCATAGTGCAAGGGTATGTGCTCTTTTTACTTTCTGCACCCTGGTTAAGGTGACTGTGTCCCTGATATTCATCTTTTTATAATATTGCTATGGGTACTACTCAAAACTTATTAAATATTAATTCAAGACCACAAGATGGCACAGTGAATCAGCATCATGGGTCTGAGTCTTACACTTAGACACTATTATTGTGGAGACTGCATATTATTCCTGTGGTTGTGTGGCATTTTCTGCATTTACACCTGGCCCTGAGCCCCGAATCTTAACATGTAGGTTAATTGATGTTTTAGAGGGACTGGGAGAGTGCATGAGTGATCACTGCAATGGACTGATAAGCCAGACAGGGTTTGTTGGTGCCTTGTGTTCAATGCTGCCAGGATAGACTACAGTAATTCTGGCTTCACCTGCCCTCACCCTATCATGGACTAATTGAGTTTGAGAATGTTATAATAAATACTATATATTAATATCAGCTGAATTAAAAATTATTTATTTAGTTTTGCGTACTTATGACAAATGATTAATCAATATATGTGTGCAGCAGGCAAACATAAATCTTTATTATGTGCAAAACTAGACAAGCATTAAGCATACAAACATTTATCAACAACCTTTAATTACACTACATTTTTAAGAAATTAATTAAAAGCAGTTTTTGCTATGGGAAGCAAGCAGTGAAATATAGTAAGCTACAAAAATAAACTGAAGAAAATTTCTAATTCCCACTGACTTGCTGACAAAAACTATGCATTTTCCTTATTTGTGTTTTTGTAAATGGTGATTTACTGTATATGCTTAGCAGTGATATCAAAGAAATGGCATATACCTAGTAATAAATAACCAGAATATCACTGATTTAAACTGCTATGGAGATACATAAACTCAATAAAAGTTACGAATAAAAGTAATTAGCTTGTACTAAGGATATTAGATAGAGACAGAGTTGAAAGCCAGGCAAATCTTCTTTCACTTGTTCTGATTATAGCAAACAGCAGGGGAATAAGGCATACTCCAGTAATCTGAATCTTTTATTTGAAACATTTTTTGCAGACAGTATTTAAATAAGAAGAGGATTCATCTGTCTGTCCTGCTGGAATTCATTAAGTTGTCCATCCATTGGACTTTTTCCCAGAACCAAGTCACCAATGCACAGCTCAACATCTAGTATCTCCTCACTCATCAAGAACTAGATCTTATTGTACCTCTCCTATTGATAATATTTTGTCTTTCTATACCCAGTTTCAAGAAATCATATCAGTGTTAAAACTTAAGCAAAATTAAGTTTTATACTATTTTGTCACTCTGTGACCAGCGTTGAGGTGAATATGTCTTGAGGAAGGATGAAGTGATGAGTGAAAGCTGCAAATACAACAGCTATTCTGTTAAAAAACAATGTAGTCTAAAAAACATTGAACATGGCAGGGTGAATTAATATATTAGATATGATAAATATACAGTTTGAATTAGGCAAAAAAAATGTAATTAAGTTTTATAGACATTTTCAGTGCTTGCATTAAGTATGGACTTGTACACTGTTACAGTCAGTTCTCTTTTTGTGCTTGAAGCATTAGAATGCTACATAGGTAGCTGTGCAAAGATGTGCTCAGCAAATTCCAAAAATGGGCATTGTGATAGACACATATAAAACTGGCTCATAGTCCTTAACAAAGCAACTAACACCATACACACCAAATTAAATTTAGAGGGGCAAAAAGACCAAATTGATTACATTAAAACAAGAAGAAAAAGAAAAAAAATAATTTTGATAGGTGATTAAAGCTTTCTTTCTGCTTAACAAGAGAAGTTTCACAATTAAAACGGGCAAGAGAAGGAAAAACTGTCTCAATAACAAGATTGGAAAGCTTAAATATTTCCTAACTAAATTATTTTTTTATATTACATTTTCAGATTCCAGTTATTCCATTTCAGAGTAGCAGAGTGCCAGTGCTCATGCTAGTAGTGCTGGGTGCTAAGTAAGAATCAGCCTTGGATTGGATGCCAGTCTCATACAGATCACAAGCACACACACATACCCACGTCCAGTCAAGTCAGAACCAATTTACAGTCAACCTTTAACCACACACAAGTGCAAACCAGAGTACAACAAGGCATAGGGAAAATGTACAAAGTTCACACAGACAGTGACATGTTTCAAAGCCAGTCTCTGTTTAAACACATGACCTGCTTTCTTGAATATTACCAAGAACAGACACTTTGCACTAGTGATGTTCATTTTATGTTTTATCTAATGACACATGTTCTTTTACCGCATGCAAATCTGTTGCCAGCTTTTCCATTGATGGCTTAAGGCTTTCCACAGCTTTCAGTCCATCCTGAAAGAAACTGGAAGCATAAAAGTTATTAGAACATCACTAAAAAATGGAAGCAACTGCATAGGTGGAGAAAACGGTCTAGGTGACAATTTAAAAGGCTTACTTGCATTGGGCATGGAAGTACTTAATGAGATTCTGAAGCAAGTCAACTCCTTTCTTGATCTTGATCTCATTAACTTTCAGAAGATACTGCAAAACAGTTAAAATAAGAGGTGATGAAAAAATGAAATATATTTTCTATATTGCTAACAGGGTATGGTGACACAGTGGTTACCTTTGCTGCCTCACAGTTCCAAAATCAGAAATCTAACACTGTATCTTATTATCTCTTCACAGTTTGCATGTTTTTCCCATTTCTTTAAGAGTTTCTCTAAAGGTACTATTGATTTTCCTCTCCTACATTCCCCAAAACATTGGGGGTTAATTACTGGGTCCAGATAAGAGTTGCATGCATAAGTGTGGCCCTGCAAGAGTTGATTTCTTTCTTGTACTTGATCTGCCAAACATACAATGCCAATAAAGAGTATTGGAAGTTTCTACATTTTATTGTTACACAGCACTGAATTACAGTGGATTTAATTTGACTTTTATTAACATTAATCATCAGAAAAAGACTTTTTAATTTTAAAGTGAAAACATATCTCTGTAAAAGTAATTACAACAATGAAATGAGTACTGAGGACAAATGCCAACTTGCCAAAAATTCAATTTGAGTGTACAACTCAGTAGCAAGAACTGCCATACTAAGGTGGGAATAGCTACAGAACATATGATCTTAGGCAAATAATCCTTGGAAATCAGGTTTGTGCAGTGGGATTGTAGTTGCAGGCTAGCAAAGCTATTTTCTGAAGAACAATGAAGGAAGAAAAAAAAAAAAGAAACACAAGATGTGCATGCTAGCTGACACGCCTTCTGGATATCAGCCTAACATTAGCATACCAAGCTGTTCTAATAATTGAAAGATGAGTTCGTATTCAAAAAAAATGTTTTTGATTTGCTTCCAGAGAAGCATTTTAAGGAAATGACTCTTCTGTTATTCTGTGGTGGTGACGATCTGCTTCACCCTTTCACAATTTCACTACAAAATGAAAAGCATTAAAACCTGTCTTTAGAGAGGATTATTGCACTTCAGTAATCCACATTTTTTTTCTAAATCTCACTAAAACGATTAAGCTTCCTGTTTATAGCACAGGTGGCTTCAATATTCATTAGATGCTTTGGTGTTGCAGACAATACCTTCTGTCAACATATCCCACGAGCACCATATGTGTAAAAGAAACGTGTACAATACATTACATACTATACAAACATTATGTTTCACAGTGTACTGTTCAAATGCCACTTTACAAATTGGCACATGTGCTCCATTTCAGTTTCTGCTATCAGCTCTGTTGTAAAGCAGCAGGGTCTTTTGATCACAAACAAATCCCCAAGCATCAATGAATGCGAAAAACAAAGTGAAGTAGTTCAATATTGTAAATGTGGATGTTCTTTTCTTTGTCTTCTATAGTGTATATGCTATACCCTGATTTTGGTGGAACATGATAAACTACTGAATATTTTTGAAACTTTTCCACATGAGTATTGTGAATGAATTCTAGTTTAATTCGACTTTAACTATTGCTTACTTTTAAGCATTTATCTTTTGATAAAATGATTCATGAAGGGTAAGGGCAGAGTGGCAGGTCTGAGGCTAGGGATCTGCGCTGCCCTTGAGTAAGGTACTTAACCTGAAAATTGCTACAGGGGCACTGTACAATGGCTGACCCTGAACTCTGACCCCCAAATGGTCACACAAAAAGACAATGTCCCCTTTGGGATTGTATAGTATATAAAGTAAAGTATGGGAGTGGGAGTATACAAAATAAAAAAAAACTAATGCATTAAAGCACTGTTCTATTGTATTAGTATCCAAAGATACTACTGAGGTAGATATCTTGCTTAATTTCTAGAAGAACTCAACCTAGGTCTAATCTGATGACTTAATAACTGACAAATCCCCTGAAGCAGATAGACTGAATGGTCTCACAAACTTTGGATTGAATTTCTAGGTCTATAAAAGACTTTGAAATTGTAAACAGTATCAGGCACAACATAATACAACTCACAGGAATCCATGCAATTGAATTCTTTTCAATATATTTTGAGTTCTGCCTCAGCCAGAGTTTGACAAGATTTGACAAAAAACTGTGATATGACATAACAGGAGTCTAAAGCTGCATATACAGTATATGGAATATACAAGTGGTATTCAGGCACTCAGAGTAATCTCAGCTTGTGAGGAGTTACAGTTATCACTCATGAGCACATGGGAGACAACTTACAGGCTCAAACACTTGTATTTCCACTCCAGACTGGGGGTTTGCGGTATACTCTAACTTTTTCTCCTTTTCCCCTGTAGACCTACAGAAGACCCAGCATCCTAAGCCCTATTCCGGTCCCTGGTCTCCACCTACAACTTCCATGGCGCCAGATCCCACCTCCTCATGACGTCACCACCGATTCTAAGACTACACTCATCTCTGTCATCATTTCCTGTTTGTCATATATTTATAGCAGCCATTTTGTAAGAAGCAACAGTTCATTTTGGAACTCATGTCTGTAAAGACCACTCTACAAACCAACCATTTCCCAAGTATATAGGGTGGATCCCCAAACCTCTCATTGTTTTTGTCCTTATACACAGTATAATAATAGCAAAAAATGCAATTTTCCTCACTTATTGCTCTATAACTTTGAATGCCTGGTATTTTATCTTAGTAATTAACAGAGTCTAGGTATAGCAATTGTACAAAGCCCTGCAGAGAAATTTATTTTACAAACATTACAACTGAGCCAGCATTCTTTATAGTGCTTGACAGCTGCCAACACCAAGATTTCATGTTTCTAGATGACTAGTTGAAAGGTGTAGGCGAGTTACCATATTGCTTTCACACACTGTTGTTTATTACTGTATTAAAAGAATTTTGCCCATAATAAGCTAAACACCACAAAGAAATCATAAACTAGCAAATGTAGTAATGTCTAGCCAGTTCAGCCAAATGTGTATGTTGACTCAGACATGTCTGCCAGCTATTTTTGACATGCAGGCACAAGCTCAGATTGAACCAAGTTAAAGGATAAGTTTATGCTCGAAGAAAGCACATATTTGATTGCCATGTATTAATTTTTATTTTTAAAACACTTCACATTATTAACAAAGAAACTGATATGCAAAACCTTTGAAAGCAACATCTAATATAAAATTCAAAGACCATATTCTGAAAGCTTGCTGCTAGCTATTAAAATGTCATTTGAGGCCTTAAGATTATGTAAACTGCTTTGTACCAATTGATTCTAAAATCTTGATGGATAATCCCTTAAAGACACAATAAATGCAAACAAAGGTAACGTATAAATATCTATCCATCTGGCGTGAAAATTAAACATTAGATGCTGATAGATAGATAGAACCTGATAGATTGTGATCCTAAAACTTTTTAAATTGCAAATACACTGATATCCATCCATTTTCAGAGTTACTTAATTCATTGAGGGTAACAGAGACAAAGACTAGACATCAACCAACTCTGCAAGGGTCTGTGGTCCACTGCAGGACACCCTCAGTAATATTGTGTAAATTTTGAGTTACCAGTTAATTTAACACATACATCTTTAGGATGAAAGAGAAAAACTGGTGTATCCACACAGAGAGAGAAAATTCAAATTCCCCAGACCAGCACTGCTATACACAGTCGGGAAACATTTAATAGTCTTCATACCACTTTCAGCTGCCACCAACAAACTTTAGCTTCTTGGATGGGGTATACCAAGAAACAGATGAAACAGATGATTTCAGAGAAATTGAGAGAAAATGTAAAATGTACACTATACACGTCAAATCAATCAGATAGAAGTGACTACCGTTGCATCATCAAGCTCTCCTTGAGAAGTTATTGTCAGGGTTACAACCAGTATCATTGATAGACTTCTTCAGTTTCTCTGATTAAAAACATGGAGTGTGGTTGGTGGCGAGGGAAGAAATACTAAGCAGCAAGCAACTCGTATTTCTTCGGTATTTCAGTTGCAAAACACAGTTTCAGGTTGTATAGAGTCAAACCATACATTTTGTGAAGAAATGTAATGTTTTCTTATAAATTTAAAAACATTTAACATACTGAAGTCCCAGAGATCTGTTTCTCTGCATGAGAAAAATTCTCAATGAATACTAACTTCTTAACAGAATGAAGCAAGCACTAGGAATTGAGCTGAAGCTACCCTAAGGTTTGGTATATGTACTGTGCACACAATAATTATTGCTCACCTCACACATCTGTAGCTGAAAGAATCGCCTTTCCTTTTCCATTTCCTCAGCAAGTTCTGCCCCGCTGATTTCAGTCCGAATCATCCCATGCTGCTTTGCATGTTCTTTCTTCTCTTTCTCTATCTTAGTACTGCAAGGATGAGGCCATGATTCATTATTAAATAGGATGCATCTCCCACTCATGCACTCAGGGAGAAAAATAAAACCACATCATGCACAGGGAAAGGGGCCATTCCTTTAGAGGGGTATTATAAGGCATCCCAAAAATGCACAAATTACTTATGTTTGTCAGAATTTGTCAGCTCAAAAAATGCATTTCATGTGTTTCATGCGTTACTACAACAGCTATTTTTAAAAGCGCACATTTGATGCTGAAAAACTCTGGTGATAAATGCAGTGATTCTGAAGCCAGCATTTAAAATTCATTCTGGCAAATAAAAGCAAGCTCATCAAATTGTTGTTATGAATATGTACCATTCCATGTGCAGATTTTCTGGCCTACAAAACAATTAGAAGTCAAAACGTTAATGGTAACGGGGTGGTCAAAGTCCTCTGAAAGCTAAATGAATTTGCAACATGCTTCCCAAAGATGGCATTATAGAATATCAATATGCCATCTTACTAAAATATTTTTTGCTTTTCTTAAGGTTTATTAAGAAATTATTAAGTAATGGTTTAACAAGAACAAAGTTACTACTCTATTAGGGGCAACTGTCAGAATGCAGTCTGCCCAACTTCAAAGCAAACTCCTAACAGAAAGGTACATTATGCCTTGTAAAAGCATTCAGATGTGTCTTTTGACGTTCCTTAGAGTGAAATTACAAAACACACATATTTTTAAATGTAATATTTAATTCAAAACCCAAATGTTCAGACTTAACACTTAGAATGACAAGATATCTCGCTATTATAATAAAAAAATCTTGGGTCGAAACGTGATCTTCTTGGAAGACACTTTGACGTCCCGCGAGAGACACTTTAACGTCCAGTGAAAGACACTTTAAAGTCCCACGAGACAAGGCAGTGAGACAAAAGGACAGCTGCTGTACAGGCTTTTAAATGATCGAAGCACAGCGCGACAAGCAGAACACGCAGCTTGGCAACAAGGAGCAGCAGGCCAGCAGCTAAGCCATCCACATCTCCTTAGCGTGTGTTCAGCCCACTCCCCCCACTTCACAACGTGAGGAGCAGAGATGCGAATTGGCTGGTGTGTATCGTGCCCTCTTTGGGGGGAAGGGGGTGGGTGAACGAGGCAAGCAGGGGGCAAAGCCCCCTAGTCTTACAATAAATATTTCCAAAAATTAACAGGAAATAAAACTGTTTAATGACTACATAAATGGATGACATAATGACCTCCAATCTAAAAAGGTCCTTGGTTCAAATCTTGGCCAGGTTACTGTTTTTCCTCATGTCTGTTTGTTTTAATCTTTGGGAAGTTCGTTTTTCCTCCACATCCCGAAGATGTGAGTGTTAAGATAACTGGTGGATCAAAACTATTAGGTTAATTGGTGTATCTAAACTTGCCCAAAAAAATGTTACTTAATAAAATAAGTGACTGTGTCCTGTGATGGATTGGCATCACTATCTAAAGATAATACCCGCATTGTACTCATTGTGCTCAGAAAATGTCTCAAATTCCCCAATTTTGCAGTGGAAATATAGGTTTAGGAAGTTAATAGAATCATGATCTGAGAATGAATCATTGTCTTAGTGTCTCTTATGACCAATGTTTATATGTTTAGCACAAACTCTACAAATTAGTTACATATTTACTGAAATACCTTTACCTTATTTTTATGCCACTCTGATGTAACACAGACCTTATGTTTTGGTTCAGTATTCTGGTGAGCTTTTATCTTTTGCAGATGGAAACAATTTTTCCAGTACTTTTCACTTACCCTATATTCTGGATATTTTATTATTATTTTTTTTTCATCAGTCTTAGTTGCTTTCCATCACCTTCTGAGAAGATCCATCCTCATTGTGTGATGTTGCCAACACTATGAGTCTTTTGGATAATGTACTGAGCTTGGTTTAAACTACATACAGTATTTTTAACTTACCAAAAATTTCAGAAGTTATATAGGCTGGCCACCAGTGCTGTACAAGTTCACACCTGACAAGAACTAGCTCAAGTTCAGTTCAAAAGCTGCCTTACATTTATATTATGTCCCAGAGTTTTCTTCAAATTTTTGGTTTTTGCCAAGAAAGTCAAAATTATGAAGTAACTTTGATATTGTTGACTCAGAGATATTTTCTCCTGTTTTAGCAAATGAACAGTCTGATTTTACTCAGTGTTACCACTGGCCTCCCAGTGATACCTATTGCTAATTTTTCTTTGTCTAGTTGCTATATTTAAATAGATGGATTCATAGAGTACAATGCAGATATACCCAAAGGTTATGTGTGATCACAAGGATATTTATAGACCAAAGTATTGTTATGTTTTTTTAATTACTTAATTCCTAGTTTGACTTAAAGCCTGTTTGGTCTTCATTATTGTGTTTTTATCTGAAATTGATTTTCTAGCCTAGAAAACCCATAGTTTTTTTTTTTTTCATTCGTAAATCAGTACTACGCATGTAAATGTCACTTGATTAGTAAAGTGTTTTTTGAAGATAATTTTGTGCAGCTTAGCTGATACACTTTAAAATCTCTGCAAACTTTCACAACAATGCTTGTTTTCAAAGTTTTTACTTATATGTGTCATAATATTTCTTTTGTACGTCTAATTTACATGTGCACAGCAGGTACAGAATATTAAAGTGTACTTCAAATGTTTACAAAAATAGGAGTTGCAACAGCAAAATATGAAAAGGGTCTAAACAGTTTTGCAAGGCATATTGTGAGGTGAAAAATACTGAAAGGCTTTTCAATGAGGCTCTTAAATCACAGAAAGAATATTTAAGGGAACATTCTGGGCATTCTCTGGAACACCTTGGTAATATATATTTGCCAAGCAATATGTACCATATAATATAGTAGAAATGGGAGAGTAGATTTAACCAAATTTGAGGAGAGTGATTACAAAATACACACATAGCCTAAAACCTAATTTTGCAGTCCTGCTGACGTACATCTAATTTTGACCACAGTCTTCCAATCATTTTGTAGGTCAGAGGGTGTGTAGAAAATAAACCATATAGAGACAAAATATTATTTATTCAAAGTGCATTACAACTACTGCTTAAAACCATTTCACTGGACAAAGCCACAGACGCTGATAAAGTTCACATTAGTAGCATTTGTGCCAATTACAACAATTGAAGACTGCTTGGCCAACATGAGGAGCACCCAAATATAGCATAGGCTTGCAACTTCTAAATGGACTTCAAACCACAACATATACATATATGGTGGAATCAAACCAGTTTAACGCTGTGGGGGCCAAAGTTGCATTTGAATTTAAGGCTTTCATCCCTTTATGTCTGGAAATAAAAAGAGATCTTGGACAATGCATGTTGGTCAGCTTGCAGCACAAAAAGCCAAGAGCAATACTAACTCCTAGAAAAGGGAACCTTAACTGAAATCAGCTGCTCTACTAGAAATGGAACAAAAAGTGCACAAATTATTACTATACATTTAAGTAATTACTTCTTTTTATACATTACTACATAACTACTATAGGTATTTTTTATTTTATTGGCAGTGAAGTTAATACCACACGTGACTACAATTAAACAATCATTCATGTCCCTAAATATATTGTAGCTTGCCAAGCCTTGCTGAAGAATATTAAGATCAGAACTAATGAGTACAGTAAAATATCCCGAAAGCTCTTTCAAGAAACACTCCCCTTCAATATCTTTTTTTTTTCATTTTGTTTTGGAGTTCATTTAATCACAAACCAATAACACTTGTGGCAGAGTCAGTGTTTAAAAGGATTCTTCAAGCAAATCCAGACCATAATGCAATTTCAATTCTTATTATTTTTGGATATATAACATGTCAAATTACCCTTTTAGTAAAGAATGTCCTTTGCAGCTTGTAAAATATAGCACAACATATTTTAACACAAATGCTCTAAAAATCCCACAACCAATACATGGACTCACATTTCAGTGTGTTTGTGTTATTAAAGGGAATGAAAAATAACTTAATAAACTAAATGTATTTGGGAAATAAAGGGTTGTTTGCTATAATGTGCTCCCATTAGATTCATTCCATTCATTTATAAAAATAATACATGATAATAAGTGAATACTATAAATTAATCTTACACTTTTGTTTCATAATCTTTCCAGGCCTTATCAAAAGGCTTTTTCAGGTCCTGTAGTGAAAAAGAATTAAAAAGAAAGATGTTCATTAATTGTTGACACAGTGCAAAGGACAAATTATATATACATACTGTAAAAAGCATTTCATTTTTATTCTACAGGTATTCTAGAAGCCATGACAAGAGAGTAAATATCCATTCAAGCCAATTCATCACTATAATGGCTGAAATGTAGTGCATTAAGTATATTACACTAAAGGATTGCCTCAAAGGTTTGTAATTAAAAAGCTGGGCCACTGAAGGTTACACAACTATCTTACACATGACATGGCAACCTGGGTTAATCCTGCCATCTACTCTTTGCTCCCTGCAACCTTATACTAAATAAGTGGGTTCAGAGTAGACAGATATATGGATTCAGATACATATATATATATACATATATATTATCCATTTTCTGAACTGGCTTACAATACCAAGCCCTGGATTCTAAACAGCATGGTTCACTCCCTAGGTCACTCTCTGTGACCCTTAGCAAATCACTTAACCTACGTGAGCTCCAACTGCAAAATAAAATTTAAAAAAAAGATGCATTTTACTTATGTTCTGTACTTATAAAGCATCTTGGGATGGGCTTAAATATAGAAAAACACTAAATCATGTTTTATTTGTTATCGGACATTTGAAAAGTGCCATTTGACATATATTTTGAATAATATTCTTAAATCCAATTAAGGGTCATGTCGGGGCAAAACCAATCCCAACAATATTACATTGAAAGGTAACAATCAGCCCAGGACTTGGAACCAATGGAAAGCTCACCCAGTCACACACCCCGCCTCAGTACTCACTCCTCTGTAAAATGCCTCATGCACTTAAGGGGGTCAAGCAAAGAGTTCAAGTGTGTCTGAATCTTTCAAGATATATATATATATATATATATATATATACAACCCCAAATTAGAAAAAGTTGGGACAGTGTGGAAAATGTGAATAAAAAAAGAAAAAACCAAGTTATAAATTCTCCTCAAATTTTATTTTATTGCAGACAGTATGAATACAAAATAATTCATGGTTTTTTTTTGTCAAAATCATTTGATTTGTAAATAAATATCCATTCTTGCCATTCAGGCTTGCAACACATTTCAAAAAAAGTTGGGACAGTACAGCATTTACCACTTTGTACAGTTCCCCTGTCTTTTAACAACACTTAAAAGATGTTTAGGCATTGAAGAAATCAAGTGACTAAGTGTTGCAGGTGTTAGTTTGTCCCATTCTTCCTGCAAACAACGTTTTAGGTGCGCAACAGTACGGGGTCTTCGTTGACGCATTTTTCGTTTCAAAATGCGCCAAACATTCTCTATAGGAGACAAATCAGGGCTGCAGGCAGGCCAAACAAGCATCGGCACCCTCCTCTTATGCAGCCATGCCTTTGTTATGCGCGCAGTATGTGGTTTGGTATTGTCTTGCTGAAATAAGCATGGGCGTCCCTGGAAAAGACGTTGTCTTGAAGGCAGCATTTGTTCCTCCAAAACTGAGATATACTTCTCAGCATTGATGGTGCCATCACAGAAGTGCAAGTTACCTTTGCCGAAGGCACTGACATAACCCCATACCATGACAGACCCTGGCTTTTGGACTTGTATCTGGTAACAGTCTGGATGGTCCTTTTCCTCTTTGGTCCGCAGCACACGGCGTCCATTTCTTCCAAAAAAGATGTGAAAAACTGATTCGTCTGACCACAATACACGTTTCCACTGCACAATGGATCATCCCAGATGCCTCCGAGCCCAAAGAAGTGGACGGCGCTTCTGGACACTATTTATGTAGGGCTTCCTTTTGGCACAGTACAGTTTTAGCTGGCATTTCCTAATGTAACTACGTACTGTAGTGCTTGAGAGTGACTTCCTGAAGTAGTCCTGAGCCCACACAGTTATATCATTTATTGATGAATGACGGTTTTTAATGCAGTGCCGCCTGAGGGCTCGGAGATCACGGCCATTCAGTTTAGGCTTGTGCCCTTGGCCTTTGCGCATGGTAATTTCTCCAGATTCCCTGATTCTTTTCACTATGTTATGCACTGTAGAGGGAGAAATGCCCAAATCTCTTCCTATCTTTCTTTGAGAAACGTTTTTCTTCATCATTTCAAAGATTTTTGCCCGCACTTGGTGGCAAACTGGCGATCCTCTGCCCATCTTTGCTCCTAAAGGAGTAGGCCTTTCCTCGATGCTGCTTTTGTACCGAATCATGATTGCAATCACCTGTTAACATCACCAGTTTCAAATCACATCATTATTTAGTTATTATACCTCATTACTACCCCTGAATTGCCCCCATCCCAACTTTTTTTGGAATGTGTTGCAAGCCTGAATGGCAAGAATGGATGTTTATTTACAAATCAAATGATGTTGACCAAAAAAA
>JANRMT010027041.1:63810550-63833524 GCA_026402145.1 Polypterus bichir lapradei
TATATATATATATATATATATATATATATATATATATAAACGGAATGCAATAATTATCAAGATTCGGTTTACTGAGCTAAATAAATCAGCATAACTACATTTTAATTGTACAATATTTTACCATTAGGATGTATCTCACCATGCCTCTAAAGTGGGATAAAGCAATTTTACAAAATTAACATATAAATAAGAATGAATTCTCTAACAGTCACCCAGGCACTTATGTGGTCAGCCGATGTCCTGTAAACTTTAGGGGCCACCTCAGTAGGTTCAGAATCTCAGTGTATTTCAGAGCCCCCATATTCACAAAATGTCCAGGTACAGCAGAACTGTTCCATGATTTCTTGTCATAGATCATAAAGAGCAACATAACAATGTTTCCTGACTAAGGTCCTCTGTGTTCTGCCAGTCTTTCATCTATCTGTCAGTCTTCTCCAAGAGAACTCAGTTCCAGGGAACTCATTATACATAAAGACTGCTGTCCTTTGACATGTGTTTACTCATTATATTTTTGAGTCAAATCTCCAATAATCAGTATGGTCTTCTTTACTTGTACACTCCATGACAAGTGTGTAACTTTGGGCCAGTTCAGACTATGACATGCCTTTGCCAGCTGAGCAACAGTCACAATATATTACACTGTTTATATACAGTATGCACACACACGCATATATACTGAAGGAAGAGAAGGTGAAGGTCATGAAAAGAAGTATATTGCTATGGTCGTACATCCACCTAGGGTTGAGAATAAGATTTGGGTATGACACCAATCACACATTAGGAGATGATTACCAAAGTGGCTTATGGAAAATTTTACTAATTTACTAGAAATAATCTTATTTTTCTCAAGTACACCAAAATTTTGTATCTTTACATAATCATAGTTTTCATCCAAGGAGAGGTATCACATACAGATAAATAAAAGAAAAAACTCATTGCATTGTTTTGTTTCTTCCTTTTCTTGTGTAATTAATGCTTAAATTTACAATATGTTCTAGTGCACTTTTACCTTTGAATGCAATGTTCCCCTCTCTGTCTTAGTATGATTAAAACAAGAATGTCTTTAGTCAGTTTCCCTTTATCTTAAAAAAGTCCTAAATCTGGCTGTTCATTTGGCATATTCATTATTGGTAACTATACTACAAGATAAATGACAAGAATATAGCAACAGTGTTTGTGATTGATCTTTCAAATGTACTTGAACAAAAAAGATATCAATTTCATCAGTGTTTTAAATCAACACCTGAAATGTGGCAATGCTGAAATTCAATCAGCTTTGATGATTATTAAGCTAAAAGATGCTGCTTTTGGAAACCCTGCAGGAGTGATAAACAATAACAGGAAATGATGAGCTATGACACCTTCTTAAAGGTTTATTCTATAACAGGAACTATCTCTAAAGATACTAAGATTCTGACAGAAAAACTTCAGCCAGAAACACTCTGTGTCCGGTGTCTGCCTCTTCACCCCTCTTGGTCACTCAACACGTACTCCTCATCGGATATGTGGATATGTGGAAAATTTTACTTGTAGAGTATGAAGATGTAATCACAGATGATGTTAACTTGCTAATGATCAGTAACTAATTGGGGTAAAAACAGGAAATACCATAAAAAAATGACAGCTTTGTCATATGCAGGAAACAAATGCAACAGACAGAATCAGGCAACAACTATTACAAAATGACAGGAATATTTGTTGTAAAAACACGAGGAAAAATAGCAAAGTTCAAGGACAAGACATACAGTAAGCATGATGAGTCAGTAACAAGAGTGCTGAGTCAGTGTTGTAGGCCAGCATAAATAACAGAAATATTATAGCTGAAGCATGCCTCTAGTGACAGTGAACTAAAGGTCATCACCACAAGCTAGAAAGCAGAGGGTGTGCTAAAAAATGCAGATGGACAAAACATAAAGCAGCATGGTCCAGTTAAGACGTGACTCCGGACAGAAATTAAAGTTTTAACTGCTAACCTATCAAGTTTATTAATTTATTCACAACCAGCATTTTGTAGCCGATCTAGCCCTAGCTAGTAGCAGACTGAATTTAATCTAGATGGTTGTTATTATCCAGGGCATTGAGGGGTTATAGGGTCATTATTGTCATATGTACAAAGTACACTGCAATTTTTTACTTACATGAGCTAATCAACATAGATGATAGACAAACTTTTATTATGTTAATTAAGTTTAAGTTTATGTATGATACATTTTCTTTAATTTTAATACTTACTACTACTATGTCATTTATTTATGGAATGTCTTTCCAAAAATACAACAAAATCTTTTATTGTCTCACATTTTATCAACAGTCTAAAAAATAAGCAATGTAATCGTGTCAGCTGTTGTCTTTTTGCTGATCTGTGCAATGCCAGCACAACAGGACATGAACAAGACAAGCTGGTTTGGACTAGAGGTGATTTTCATTGAATAAGAATATTAAAAAATAAATATCTTACTCCACTGTGATGGTAAACCAAAATGAACAGTTCAATATCTATAGCTGGTTGTCATTTGAAGTGTAATGATTCCTTTAGTTAAAAAAGGTACTCTAAGAGTAGTATATATCTTTAATGCTGAAACTTTTGGTAATTAATTAGTTGGATTATATCTATTATAAAACAATAGGATGAATGAATACATTGCATGATAGTTAAACATATTGCTGTTTAGTATTTCCAAATACTGAAAATCATCTGTCCATTAATTCAATCTGCATTAATTCAGTTTTATGATTGTGGAGGGCTATGCAGATTCTGACAGCATTGGGTCCAAGAAGAGAACCATATTGGACAAGTGTCAATCAGTCACAGGGCACAGTCATTTACATCGGGGCAATTTAAACTCAACAATTAAATTAACACAAATATTGGTAAGAAATATGAGGAAATTCAGAGTACCTGTGGGAAAAGCCTAAGCAGATGGAAAAAGCGTACAAGATGTACTTAGACAATGAGCAAGCTGTAGTTTGTATGTTATTGGTCTCTCCCCTGAAGCTCACTCTGAGGGACTGGCTAACCCATAAATTGTGGGCTTTCTCTGCAACTTGCATCATCTACATGAATAACTCACAAAGAAATACATACTATTACTACAGCCAGTTCTGACAGTAATGGGCACAAGGCAGAAGAGCACTGAGAAAAACACAGACTTTTATTTTGATGTATAGGACTGTTTTTCACTTTCTAGGCAATACTACATATCCTCTTCAATGACCTTCTTAATACTGTACATATTTAGATCATATGAGTTTTAACTGTAAATTGTATTTTTTTTTTCTACTGCACATTTTAAATTTCCACATTACTGTTGGAGTGTGTTCTTTTCTGATATAAGAGAGATCACACTAAGTCAGATTCCATATTATGAGATTTTTTTAATAGTTTTGGGGGCTTTTTGGTGAATACACTAGTACGTTTTGATGTTTTGCTCTCATTGCTTTGTGGAAAAACAGTTCAGACTAAAATCATTTTACAGAATGATGACAAAAATCCAAATGCTTATTAATTATTGGTTAATAAATCCTATTTATTTAAAAAGTATTGCTTAAAAAAGGCCAAAAAAGCAAGAATTCATGGCCTTCCGGAATGGGCTATTGCATTGAACCAGTGTATACTACACAGTTACTCAGACCTGCCATTAAAATAAGATGATGTCTGACTCATTCTGCCTCTTTTTTCAATGGCTCTCCCTACTTACTCCAATAAATGGAAGAATGCGGACGTATCTTTAGTAACTGGGCTGTTGTAAACGGTAATTAAAAAGAACATTAGTGTAAATGTGGCCTCCTTGAACAGATAGAAAAGCAGCCAACAGAAAAACAGCAGATGTTTTTTGACATCTAAATTATGGCTGGCCACAAGTATATAATGTAAACAAGGATATTCATTTAACCATAAATCATTTTCTTTTGCCTTGTTTGTGGGAAGTAGCTTTATTTTTTTATTTTATTATATTTCCAACGAAAGGGAAAAAAACAATTACTGCTTTTCGGTCAAATACAGGATTTTCAAGTTGCAATAATAAAATATAAGCTAATTGACTCTGGACATGAGAGCCAGGCATAATTGTGACCACTGGAATAATACCAGTCTCCTGTCTCAGAGGTGTACAGGTCCACATCTTTCAATCAAACAACATTTCTGTTTGTTTTTCAACAGAATGTCTTGTCTGTCTGTGAATACTGAATAATTTATAGTGGTTAATTTATCAAATATGCACTTTACAATTGAGAGTTTATAGCAGAAAAGCATTTCAGCTCTTATTCTGTCCATTTTTTCTTTCCAGAAAGGCTTTTAAAAGCCACCGATCTGCAACAAACACAAAGGTATGAATGAAAAGGAATGTACTGCTTCTCTGAAGACTACATTGATTTGCTCTCTTTCCATTTGGCAGAACTGATTGTTTGTTTAAAAAAAAAACTGTAAATAAATGGAAAACAGAATGTTTTGTTCACAGACATTTATTTCTGTCTGCTTGCCATGTTTAACAACAAGTCCTGTTTGCTCAATTTTCTGGCAAAGCACACAAAAACAAACTGCAGTTTAAATGTACATTTAACTTGGTCTCCTCACACAAATAAATAGAATGGCTAATTAAGCAAAAAAACTTAATCTGTAGAAATCGGAAACTGAGTGGAAGACTCGGTGCTGTGAAAAAGTGAAGCCACTGCAAATCTCCATGGATTAAGCTGTGTTCTGCTTTATAGGTTCTGAAATAACTTTAATACATCCAAAGAGTGGCATAGTTTCAAAGAGGTTAACTGCTACCGCACAATTGTAAAATTGGTCCAGTCACTTTTTCTGTAAAGTCTGCATGTTATGTTATCCTTGTGTTACCACCAACTTGAATTGGCAAATCTTAATTGGCTCTGAGTGGATTAGTGTACCCTGCAATAAACTCTGTTTATATCCAGGGTATGTTCCAACTGTTGTTTGGATTGGGACCAGATACACAAAACCTCTAAGCAGGTTAGAAAATGAATGAATGGATGAATAATATAGAATCCTCAAGCATTTAATTCAGAATGACAAGGTGAAAAAATTCCAATACATGCTAAAACCAACATAAGCACAGGAAAATGAAATCTGAAATAAATCTAGTAATCATGGCAAAGATATAATTATCAGTAGAACTGGCCTCAGAATGATTCTTTCTCTAAGCATGTAACCTTTAATAAGAAGGGGCTTCACACATTCTGTGCTCTTAATGAAGTGGAAAAATTATTTTTTTTCTGGAGGAAAATCTAAATTTTACAAGCATGAATAACAGGAATTAAGTTGAAAAAGACTTTGTAGTCTGATGAGACCAAATCTGACCTTTCCCCTCTAAGCTCTAAATACGTCATTCTCTTAAGACCATATCATATATGAAGAATGGAGGCAGCAGCATCATAGAGATTAGGACAAGTGGAGATCTACAGGAAAATACACTCAGAAAAATAAAACATCTTCAGAAAACAAATGCAGTCAGAAAGACATCAATGAACTGGAAAAAGATATATACTCCAGTTGGTCAATGATTCAAAACTTAAAAGTGAACACCACACTGGAGTGGCCCAAGCAAAGCAAAAATCTCAGAAAAAAACTGCAATAAGAATAATTATTAAGAACTGAAAATTGCTGTTTGGTAATAATCTGTATCATGCTTAAGAAATTATTTTTTAAAAAGAAAAGAAGGGGTGGGGATCGATTTGTCCTTAACTCAATTTTTCTTTTTGTAAAAACTTGATTGATTTGTATGGATTGCAATAAAATTAATAAAAAGGGAAAAAAAGTTCAAGAAAGCGAAGCATTTCAAACAGTAAATCTTATTAAGAATTACTGTTTCTTTATAAAACACATGTCTGTAAGGCACCAGTGCAAAATATAGATGAAGAGGAAAATTATACATTTACTGTATTTGAAAACCAAGATTAACAACAATGAATTTGGAAGGATCTAAAGAAAGGGCAGAACACTGGTACTGTGGTTGGTGCTACTGACTCACATCTCTGTGTGGAATAGACACACCCTTTCTTGTGTTTGTGGGCTTTTCTTCAGGTACTTCAATTAATTCCATTAACCCAAAAGTGTGTGTATGTTTTGGTGTGAGTTCAACTGTGCACTTTGATGGACTAGTGTCCCATTCAGAGTTGGTTCTCTGTACCTGCCTTTTACCCAATGCTATAGAGATAAGTTCTGGCTTCCTGTGATGCCAAAAATTGGAACAAAGATTTTTTGTTAATGGTCTAATTAATTTGTAGAATTTTGATGGCATTACAGTCCTCCTCAATGACAAGAAGCAGAGGACTGTTCACTAAAACACAGGAGATGAATTGATTCATATATTTCAAAGTTACACATTAATTAAAACTGTCATCTTCAGCGAGCAAGAAAGATTTTTTCTTTTATAATCAAACATCACAATAAGGAAGTAATTACACTTCCTAACTTGATAGCCAAAGAAACTATTCTTATGTCTTTAAAAACACACACACACACACACACACACACAGACAGACAGGAACCATACATTCCAATAGAGTAAACTTCATTTGGTTTTAAAAAATGCTTAGCATCACATACCCTCATCATCTACATAATGAACATATCAAAATCAAATCTGAAATTCAAAAAAGTTAATGCCCTCCAAGTGCTGATGTAGGCAAAGGCGCTTGGGAGCTAGTAGCGATTTTACACTTGCACTGTGAAAAGAAAGCAGAGCTTATTCATTGTAGACTAAACTGTAAAAATGTTGAAGTGAAAAAAAGAAAACAAAAAACTCAAATTATGCATAAAGAAAACTTTCTTACCCCTTTAACGCCTTTTAGATCACCTTTCAGAAGACTGTCCAGTGGAAATGTAATGATATTGTTCATGTTTTGAAACTGAAAAAAAATAAATACAATATGTAACCACACATCTTGCAGCCTTCAAAAAATCAGTTGAAACCTCCATTTTATACTGTGCTTCCTTAGTGCACAAGGTGGTTTTGCTCACTAAGTATCATTCAAAAACAATTTAAAGTGCTTAAGGAATGCACATAGCTCGTGGTAATTTTGTTGGTGTTCAGTTTTTGTTATGGCAGGCATTTTCCTTATCATTGACTTCAAAAGTCTTCAACTCTCAGTTTTAGTTCACCCTTTATAATTTTATATTGTAGGTATGGTTTCTAACTTAGCCTAAATGAAAAAGCTTCCAGTTTATTATCTGCAATAATAAAATAATTTCTAGTAACTTAAAGACATCAAATTCATTTGGAGACAAAATGTTGTTGCTTATTATAATTTGCAATCTATATTATTCTCGCATTATCAAAATAAATCTTCCATTAATCATCAGATCCTTATAATCCAGTTCAGTTTCACATGGCAGGAGCATATTCTGACTGGAGTCTCATCTACGGTTAAGAGCTCCTTATGGCTAATGCTGCCCAAACAGGTTTCAGCCTCCCACAATCCTTCAATGGAGAAATCACTTAGGAAGATGGATGAATGGAAAGATCTATCATCCATGTTAGTGGATAATCAAATACCAGTTTCAGCTTTGGGACTGAAATAAACAACATTCCAATTTCAACCTCATCCATCCATCCATCCATTTCTGTTTTAGCAAAAGAGACACCTGAATGCTTTGTATTATAGCCAAAGTTAATTTTTGAAATCAGCAGAGAGGTTAAATGTTAAGAAACGTTATTACAAGTTAAGGCTAAATTGCAATTTCAGCCTTCAATTATGCCCAGCTATGTTATTCTGTATAACATCTTGTAGAACAGTGTCTTGAGTTAGAGGTGTAGTATGGCGGTGGAAGGGGACTCCAAAGCAGAGTTTCTTGTTCCTTATTATAAGTGTTCACTTCATGCCAATATATGCAAGTAATCAATTGTAAATTAAAAAAAAATAGTAATTTTTCGTTTTCAGATTGATGAGGCAAGTTATCTACTTTTGTAAAGAAACATTCACAGGTCATACAGAACAGGAATAATTAAGATGAAAGTTAAATATACCTAGCAATTCCTGAACTTCTTTATTTTTAATGGTAGCAAAAACAACTATTCTTTAGCTAAGCAAATAGGTGTTTTTTGTTCTGTTTGTTTTTATAGCTGCTTTGCAACTCTCATTTGAAATAAACACGCATGCATTGGAGCCAACTGTTACATTAAAGGGCAACTTCATTTTGTTTCTTCTATCTCGCTGACTGTAATCAGCGGCCCATATCTAATCTTAAATTTCCAATTTAAAACATTGATAATGTTTTGCTACAGTTATTGTACACTTTGCTAAGTGTTCTCACTTGAGTCCCAAAAAATATTCTCTAGGTTATCTTTTATATATATAAATGCCTCCCCACTGGTCTTAATTTGTTTCTTTTTCTGTTTTTTATTCCAATGCTCTTGAATGGCTATTTTTTAAATGAAAAGCTCTGTTCTGAAACCTGTTTTAAAATGGTCACCTGGGCACACAGCCATTCAATAGATCCACATACTCAATGGGTTTTTACCATATCTTGCTCCTCATGTCATTATGAATAAGCAGGAACCAAGACTCCCCAGAGCTTTTCTGTTCCACCAGTGTCAGGTGCTGGTACTGGCAGATCCACTGCAAATGTAAGTGAAAGTGTCTATTACTACTAACAGGCATAAAAGAGGAACTGGTAGGGACTGGAAACACAATATAAATGAGGTGATATAGGAAAAAAAAGTCAGGCTAGTGGTTTTAGATAAGCACCAACAGGTGGTGCTGTGCTTCAACTTTCTGACTGTCTAGAACTTAATTGCTCCCTGGGCACAAAGTAATACTGAGGGAATATTCAGGAAACTTCCAGACACATAGGTAATAGCATAAAGACCAACCTCCTGTCATCTTAAAGAAATGGACAGGTAAACTGTGGGTGGGCTGGACTTTTAAAAAATGGTAGGAAGCTAGACCTTATGAAAAGCATGGGATTGCTAGCCAAACTTCTAGTCAGTTGGCCTTAGGAGTTCCCTGGGGGGTCTTTCTACCCTGGAAGTGATCCAGAAGTGTTCTCCTGAAGGACTTCCCAAGGGTCTTTCAAAAAGCCCTTTCACACTCCAGCAAGGGGTGCCTGGACTTGGGAAAATCACTGGAAGTAAAAACTCTCCTTTTGGGAAGAAGGTCAAAAAACAGATGGTGAGTGTGGAAGGTACAAGAAGAAGAAAAATAAAGGTAAGAAAGTGGGCCAATTATCCTCCGAAAGAATCAGGAGAGTTATTGTTTAGTCAGGCACAGAGAGTAATGGGTTTATTATTTCACCCTTCTTTTCATTTTGTCATTGTTTGTTAAAGTGTTCCTTACGGGTCAACTTACTGCATCTTTGTTATAATAAACCCTTTGTTTTATACAATTTCTGTTCTCTCTGGGTTACTCTGGGTTGTTGTCAGCTACAGAAGTTGAAGTTGGTTGAGAGATTACCTGCCATACCCCATTCTGACATGTTACGAAAAATTAGTCATTCTAATAGGCTTCTTTCAGGACCACTCAGGTGTGCAAATGACGGACATGAAGAGAATAGAAGCCCACAACAGTGAAGGCACATAAAGAGCCTCACTCATAATTAGTAAAATACATCATTCTGCCTTCAAGTGGAATGGCCGGAAGCACATCATTGACTGAAGTACATCGCTATTGGACCAAAAAACAAATCTTGTTTACCCACTTCAAAACAATTGATGCATCCCTGTGACCACTGTTGTACTCTAACTGGCTGACTGTGTTACTTTACAAGTCAGGTCAGCTCCTGTTTGCCACCTTCTTTAATGGCACATTTTTAATAGAGCTGTGACACAGCCATGTGTCAAAAACATATTGGGACTGCTATTCCCAATACATCTGGCACTGACTGCCACTTCATTTTTAAAGTCACTTTTATTTAGTAATGTAACCCCGTTTCTCTCTGATTTTTACATTTATGTACACAAACCACTGACACTAGCCAGTCTGCTTAAACAACATTGTCATTATATATGATGGTGAATTATATGTGAATTGTGCCAGAAAGCTATTTTTCATTTACAAGTTGTTACTCTATGTCGATGAAAAAAAAGCGTATAAAGGGAACATTTATATATTCCCTCATATCCATATTTTTTCCTATTTACTATGCATTTTGGTGACTTTCTAAAGCAACTTACTGTTTACATTATATTACGATACATTGCATTTGTGGACAGGTGCTTTTTTCACTGCTGAAGTAAAGGCAGTTTAAATGATTAGCTGATGCCGGGCACTGAATTGGAAAACATCTGAGTTTTAGTCCAGTGCATTGCCCACTGCACCTTTCTGCCTGCCAGGTAGGTAGTCATATTTTAATCAAGAATTTAAAGTGTTTTTGTTTTACACTGTCTTAAAACTTAAAAAGAACACTGAATGTATACAAAAGGTGCTTTTTTCATTTTGGCAAGGTTTCAAAATTAAACATATAGAAGGTGGATTCTGCCCAGTGCACGTATGCCCAGATTAAACTATTTAGGTGGAAGATGGTATTGAATTAACTTCTTATGGCCTAGCAACAGCTTGCTCTTCTAATTCTAACTAAAGGGTGGAGGGCCATCTCCAAAAATCTCAGACACTTAATTTAGGGAGGGCGTTTGCTTTTACTATATTTATTTAATTTGCACTCTTAAACAAGTCTTACTGCTTTTTTTCTAAAGCCTCTGCCCTTATCATTTCACAGCCTGCAAATGAATAGTCCCCAAGTGTTTCATTGTTGAAGAACATCTGTTTCTTATTAAAACTAAACAGTCCACTGTCCAGCTACCCTGCACTTAACGAAGAGTGGCACAGGCCACCCAATCTGCGTGTGAGCATGTATAGCAGGAGACCACTTCTTAACTATTAGAGTTAGCAAATATCATCAAGTGAGGAATGATACCATTTTTAAATTCAAATATAAAAATACATATTCAAATATATATTTAACTATTATGAGGCATTTCAGTAAAATAGGTTTATTTGAATATCCACTTCACACAGTTTGCCTTCCAGCTAAAAATAGTGGACTTTACACCATCAATCTTATCAAATTAAAAATGCAGAGACTTTTAGCCAAAACAGAACAAAATAGCATCTTTTGGTATTAGATTATATTTATCAAATGAACCTTTAAGTTGACAGTCCACTAAATGAGACAATCTATTAAAGTGGAGGCAAAGCTACATTAAAAAGATCTGCTAATTTCGCTTTTTTTATTTTTTATTTACTGCATCATTCCAAGCCCAAAGATGACATTATCCATTCAGATAATGAAATGTTAAAGCATTTTCTGATGATGATCAAAATGAAAAGAGTACCATTGAAAGGAAGAAAAAAATAGGGTTTCTTCACTGAATGCTACAATAGAACAGTTGAACTGACAAGGAGCTGAATCCATCTGTGATGGCTGTGATCTCCGATTAAATCCAGCCTCTACGGGAGTGTCACATTCTTACCAGATTTTTGAAAAGGGCTGTCAGCTCTTTTGTGAACACGGAGAACTTGAGGAAAGCAGAGCCCAAATCGGGGTCATCTCGGTAGACACAGTTTTCTCCAAACTTTTCCAAGGCCTGTGTGTACTGTTCCTCGTTTTCCACATGTGCTGTTAGGAACAAAGAAAACAAAAAAACATCAGCAACACCGCACAGAAGAAATACATACGACTCACTTTATAAAACTGAAGATAAGTTTTAAATTACTACTTGGTGATAAGTTAATTTTGATTCAAAATTTTAAATAATGTGGAACAGAATCAAAAAAATCTCCCCTTTATGAAGTGTAATCACTTTTCATCTGTCAATTCTGCCAGAGACCATGGTGGCAGCAAGCCAACCAAATCAGGCCAGACTTCCTGAACCTTAGGAAATTTCTCCAGCCGTAAGCTGCTCCCAGGCCAACATAGAAACAGAAACCCATAGGCTTCCTCGAATGGGCTATGCTTAGCGTACATTTAATGGAATTCTCCATGGGACCATCCTCACTACAAACTAATTCCTCTTGGTCAGGGAAAGACGAGTTTTTCTCAGGACGTCTTTTCCAATTGCCAACTCTATCAAACAGTGGAACAAAGGAAAAACATTTTCTGCATCTTTTTTTTGCTACTGCATACCTACTGCATAATGTAGGTGTCCAAATGTGAGAAAGAGGATGCAGATTGAGGGTTTCACTACCAACATTCTGCCTAGGCAAGAGTGGCAGTCTCCCAAAAAAAACTCTCAAATACATTGTAGTTGAGGTGTTGATCCAGTGTTCTTCAGCCAAGATGGAATGTACTTAGCTAACGCTTAACCTGAGGTGTGACCATCCTTTGGCAGTGGCTTTACGAGGCAGGTTGCAGAGTGTGGCATCTTAATTAAACTAGACACATTAACAATAACCAGTGCCAGCAGTCTGGCCAGATCTCAATTAGCCTTGCCACTACAAAAATCTAAAATACTGAATTTACATCAGGTACAGACAACTAGTCTGATTCAAGCAGATGTTTTGATATTGTTTGTTCATTGGAGGACACTTTTGTCAGATTTAAGAGTTCTTTAAAGTGGTCCACCCTCCTTCTCACAATGGAAATTAATATCTTATCACCCATGATGAGTACAAAGAATAGCTTGGTTAAAAACTGTCCAAGGCCAACTTTTTCTGTGACATTACAAAACACTTCCAGAGTCTATTCCTTTTTTGCTACCACTGCATCCAGCGTATTTTTGGTATAAATCCAGAGACCATCCTGATAATATCATACGGAAAGAAGGTCCTCCTTATTTAGTTTGACTGTTTGCCCTCGCCACTGGTGTCCAAAGAGTGTTGTCATGATTAATATTGACTTACATTTAGGCCACAACGCTATGCAAATACCTCTAGTACTGAAGTCCTGAACAATTATTATTCAGTCCCCATGACACAGACCCCCCTCAAGATGTAGTGGGAGCTTTTCAGGAGGTTACTATTGAACTAGACTTAAAAAGAGGAGTCTGTTAGACATTTCTTTTCTACTTGCTTTTGTCTTTAAGGCCAGTCCGGCTAACACATGGACCTAGTAAACCAAGCAGCCTGTGATCACCAGAATGGCAAATTTATTTCTTTAATTAGAGGGTCTAAAACACAAACCTCGTAACAGACAATCTAACGACAGAGCTGTTCCTTGAGTAGAACAAAAAATTGGTAATAACAGAGTACATGAAATCAGCTTGGAAAGGGCATTCCTACAAGTCCCTGCTTTACAATGAATTTTAGTCATCCTGACAGGCATACCACCTAAGTCATTTGGCAGGACTGCAGGTGGTATGCATGTCAATATGTTAATGATTACTAATAATTATTAGGTACAAACACCATCCAAAATTTTTGTTCAATTTGAGGTTGCACTGAAGCAACTCTCTTAAGCCCCTAGCACAATCAATTACTCCACACCCAGCAAGAGGTGTTTGAGTATTTCCATACTTGCTAAAAACCTCTAAAAGATGAAACCTCCAAAGTAGGGGAGAGACGGAGAGAGATTACACCAGAAAAGAGTGGTTCAAGAGATGGCATTCAGTATAAACTGGAGTATGACAATGCACAATTAGGTATCTACTTTTCAACCTTTAATGTAAGATATAGCTCCTTTCCCACCAGTGACACATTAAATCCTACAAGCCAGAATTCAATAGCCAACATTTGGTTCATCCAGATCTGTCCCTCTCACATTTGTAACATAAATGGCATTGTACACATCATCTCCGTGTGGTTTCTTCAGGCTGAGCCTGACCATGCTATGGGTGCCACCAGGTTCCTACACAAAGGGGAAAGTCCTAGTATTCCTAACATGGATAAAGTTCACGTTGTGTTTTTATACAACCAGACACAGAAGTCTTTATTCTACCACTCTGTTGTCCTTTTCCTAGAGGACAAGGCTTCTAAACAGCACATCTCTGAGGACAGCAAGATTCTTCATCATGCCGGCATTAAAGGTCCAAGAGCATAACATTCTCACAGCTATTTCTAAGTTATTGGACTGATTGAAATGGGAGAGGATTGCATTTTATTGTTTGCACACTGCATATAAGATGGAATTATTTATAAAACAGAATTTAGTGTTAAGATAAACAGGATTTGTAAGAATCATGCTAATACTCCATGTAGAAATATATGCAAAGATTCAGCAAATCCAAATGGGGCAAATACAATTGTATTGAACTTTAAATAACAAGCACATATTTTCATACTACAAGTTACACTTGTAAGCATTAATAAACAAATAAAGTCTGAAAAACTATAATACCTTAATTAGCAGACATTTGTAATATTAGCTCTTTTGATCCTTGACTTAGCCAGTGATTGTATGTACGTTTTTAGCAGCAGTGGGCTGACTCGCTGGAAATAAAAGCAGAGTAGGTGTTCTTGTTTTTGTCTGAATCTATTTTTACCCTGGGAAAACAGCTTTAACGTCCCAGGCTATTTAAACAAACCATCTGTGAGTCTGCCTCATTACAGAGTTGGATTTGTTTTTTTGTTGTCTCCTTTTTCATAGCTACATCATATGGCATTTTACACATCACAACCACTATGGATAAAGTGAAATGTACAAAATGTCAGCTGAAACATGGAGAAGGTTTTGCATATAGAAAAAATGTCACCTACATTACATAATGTAATAAACGATGAAAAGTTAAAAAGCTCCCACTCACTCCAAAGCAAAGCAGAAAAGCCAGATTCACAAACTCCTGAAACTGTCGGTGACATGACCCTTGAGCTGAACCTACCATGCCACCTAATCTCCAACAACAGGGAATTCCAAGTTATGTCCAGGCCAGCCAAGAGATGTACTTATTTTTCTTACAGTAGAAAGAGTCTGGCATTTTCCAATAAGCTCTTGGTGGACAAGTTACCCACTTATTTCATACTGGGCTCTGCCCAAAGAAGAAAAAGAATGCAGCTGCCATATGGGCTCACCATCCAGAAGGTGAAGGGATGCTGACAAAAAATGATGCCAGTTAAGAGACAGATGAGATTTACTTTTATAGCTCAGATCCTCTTAACTATTTTGAAGAAATTTTGGAAGTAGCTGCCAAGGTGATTATCACTACATTACATCATGAAAGCTAATTATATTAAAGTCAAATTTTTAAAATGCATGCCAATTCACTTAAAATGTATTACCTTATGCTTTTGTTTTCATTTTCTAAATAAGGAGAACAGTAACAAAAACTGGCATACAGCATATACAAACATGTACAGTGCACAGAGTTTTTAATAATCGGTTTATTAATTTGGCATACAAATGGCAGATCTATAAATCATCATTTCAGAATTTGCATGCAACCAATTGAAAGAAAAGTTTCTGTTTTTTCTGCTGTGAGATGACAAAAACGTGGGTGTGAAGAACACAGGCAGATCCTTAAAAAATAAAAATAACCTTAAAAACTCTTGTCAACCAAACCCAAAAGCAAAACAAATGGCTCTGTAACTACAAACTTACAACAAGCAGATTAAAAAAAACAAATATAACTTAAAAACAAGAGGGAAAAGGAAAAGTTTCAAAGAATACAATGGCTATCACCAAATTCACTTGCAATCGTATTTTGTTATCATGTCTTTCTATCAAATTTAAGGTTGTTTAATACCAAATTTCTAAACAGTATACCATAAATGTAGTAATTAAAAATGAAGAAAAAAATGTCTAAGTCAAAAAAGAAAAACTCAGTAAGTCACTGTTATAAACAACATGCTCAATATTGACTACACATAATAGCTATCTATAGGAAAAAGAATGTTTTGACAAAGGAATTCCTTCACCAGCATGGCATGACTAAAACACACAGGACGAATGCACACACAAAAAAGCACATGTTGACAAAGGCAGGCTGTAAAAAATGTGCTCAATGGGATTTCACGGGGACTGACAAAGACTGGTACATGACAAGAGCTAAGTTCCTCTGCCTCACTGATCCATGTTCATTGTCTGTGTGGAGTTTGCAGTTTCTCCCCATGTCTGTGTGGGTCTTCCTCTGGGTACGCAGGTTTTCTTCCAACATTCTTAAAAGGCATGCAGATTAGGTTAAGGGCTGATTACAAATTGGCCGCACTGTCAGTAAATATTGTATGGTGTGAGTGGACTCTGTGATGGACTGGCATCGTTCCTTCTGCCTACCTGCTGCTGACATAGGCTCTTACAACCCCATGTGCCTGTATTTGATGAAGCAGGTTGGAGAATGTTATAGTATGTGATACAAAACAATATGAACAACTGAGAGAAATCAGCTGATCAACCTAGTAAAAAATAGACATCAGACTAGTGTTTTGCTGCTCTTTTGTCTTAGCTTTTTTCCCCAAATAAAATAAAATTAAACAATGAGAACTGGATATAATGTAATCATTTTAATTTTGAATCACTAATCAACTTAACACACATTTTTTTGGGATGAGGGAGAACTCCATATACTGTATGGAACCGGACTGGGATGTGCATCAGGACTATGGAGCTTGTGTCGCTGTACTTGTGCCTCAAAATGACAACCATAAGTTAAATATTCCAAAAAAAAAGAAAAAAAACAATTAAATAGAAAGATCAAAAGTTTTTTTGTGACATTTAATACTATGTATTTTTTACATTACGTCAACTTATAATTTCATTTTCATTGCATTAAAATAACATTTTCATACATGAGGCCAATTTAGAGTTACCATGTTGCCATTGGTTTTGTTTTTAACATTTTTTCTTGTTTTACTAGACATGGAAGCAAGGTAAACTGCTAAAGAACGTACAAACCTAGATGCTGATTCATAACTAGGATGCTGGATCCATACTGAAACAAAGAAAGCCCCTTTGTGTAGTGAATGTCATCCCAAGGAATTTTCTTAAGTGATAATTCACAATATAATTGTTTATATTTATTTTTAAAAGTTGTAGCACAGAGAGCTTACAGTATGTGAATTGCTCAGGGTTATGCGGTAAGCCTGAAGTAAGGATTTAACCAAAAACTTTGGTAATTTAAATCTCAAACACTGGTCCACAATTTATTGTTCTGCTTTTCACTCTCCAATCATTACATTAACAAGGGTCATGTTACATGATATTTATAAAAGTTTACTTGAAATGAAACCTTTTACTATAGATACAAAAATACTTTACAGATTATGGGCATCTGGCACCAAAATACCAGATTGCCAAAATAACTGCTTTCTTAATAGTTATGAAGTTTCCGACTCCCAGTCCCCAACAAGAAGTAGGAGGCAATGTTAATTGAATATTAATCATTAAATAAACTTAATAATAAATGCAACAATTTTAAAAAGAAACATTGGCTTCAAAGCTAGAGCCAACCATGAACTGCTTCTTTTCTAACTGATCCTTCAGTACCCAGAGCACATACACTGAATGCTTTTATACCATCCTCTGCTCCAAGCTAGTTCCTATTTTATTCAATTTAGGTAAACTCATCCCACTCTTGATTTCTTTGTACTGCATCTAAATCGTCTTATGTTGCATTTTGTTGATATGAAATTTTTTATGCAGTCTGTCAAGCTCCTTGTTATTGTACATTCAACAAAGTTACTAAATAAAATAAATATTAAAAACAAAATTACATTGATGAAAATGTAAATATTGGTATGTAGAATAAAACAATACATATATCTAGTATGGTCATGCAGTTTCGTTTGGGGTTCCAAGATAGGTCTATTGACTTCCATGAAACGCAGAATAAAAAGCCAGATCAACTATACATGACACTTTCTTTTTAAGTTTCTGTTAACTCACAGTGTTTTTAAAGTTGATAATGCCAATTTAAAACTGGCTGTGATCCAAAACCTTTGCCTTTGGGATAAAGGAAAATTGCTAAACTTTATAAACTTATTAGTCTGGGGTTTGAACCCAAGCGCCTGGAAATATAAGGTAACAATGCTACATACTGAATCATGAAGTGCTCCGAATAAAATTGTACAAGTATATAATAGGGGTGTATTTTGCTATAGAACCTTAAAATTGACATCACTTTGTCTATTTTTCAAAACCACATATTCCAATTTCATCAAACAATATTTGCTCAATCCAGTTCAGTGTTGCAGGATGCCAAAGCCTATCATAGTAGCACTGGTTGCAAGGCAGGATCCAGGGCACCCATCCATCACAGGGCCCCTCAAACTGTTTTATTTTGGAATCATCAATCAACCTACCAAATGTCTTAAAGATAGGGAAAGTAATATTTTTATAAATTATTGATTCCTGAATTAGTCATTGTGGTTGTAAAATACTAAATATTGCTGGGTTACTAAATAATAATAATAATAATAATAATACCTAATGCAGTCTGGACACCAAGTGAAGTGAACTCCATTCATTCACACAAAGTGTGACAAAATAGCAAGACTCTGCTGGATCTGCAGTGCCTAAACCATAAGGCAATGAGATTCCTTAGCAGAATATGATCACCAACTTCTAGTCAAAACATGTTCAATTCTCCAACTCCCGCCCTGTGTTGCCCCAAGTCAAATAACAGGTGGACATCAGCTGTTACAAAACTTTAAAAAAGCTGGCTAACTTGTAACAACTGATTTAAATTTGTATACACCAGCTGCACTACAAAGCTGAAGTGTGTAGATTTGAAATTACTCTGTAAATCAAAAAACACAACGAATGACCTCAGAATGGCTCTCACGGGACTTGTCGCATAAGATGTGCAAATTTAGGAACAAATTAGTTATTTGTAAGGTATGTAGTCTATTTTTAAACATGGAGACACAATACGATTTTGTACTAAAACCCAATATAACCTGTTTTTCAAGTGTCCAAGAAGGTGTGAAAATTCAGATGAAAAGTTCTTAATATAGAAATGATGTCATGAACACACCTGGCACACCTTCATAATTAACACCATTAGAGAAGATGAAAATATTAAATACTGACAGAATAGGATTTGATTCCCTGTGTCTCAAGACTGGTGTTACGAAAGTGGATGGATGAACACTTCTTTAAAGGTCATAAGCACACAAAGGGATTAGCAAAGATGATATCCTTAGAGACTGGAAAAGTTTCTGGATCAACCATGCACCCTACATCAGGTCCACCTAAAGTTAACTTTCATGCAACTTTTCTTCCTATCACTCCTGAAGAGATGAGCCTTTGTCCAATGGACTTTGACTACAGCCATTGCTCATGTGTTCTTTCCTTTAATAGTGAAAAAATCCTCCAATATAATCTAGCATGATCTATCTGGTTGTGATTAGTTCTATTTATTTACTTACAGAAATATACAGTAGATACTACTTTGGGCATGTGCTCATTTTCATCCATTTCATGTAAGCAGATCAAAGCTCCATGGGAATTTGTGTGAATCTCAACATTCTAAATGCTGTGGTGGGTTGCCGGCATTTTACTCCGGCCCTCACCCCCAGACTGCCAGGAGGAGCTCTCCTGAGAGCATATACGGGCCCCGAATTCCAGTAGGGCCTCATGGACTATGTAGTTTTTATACACAGCCCTGCTGGATGCCTTGGGGGACACTGGGAGTCGCTGTCGGGAAGCCAATGGACTCATTTGTGCACCATGACCCGGAAGTTCGTCACAGGAAGAGCGACGGGCTTCCGGGGTGAAGAAAAGTACTGTTTACCCTGACCCGGAAGGAATAAGGACTTGTGGAACTGTTGGGCAGAAACACTTCCGGGTCAGGAGGAATAAAAGGACTCTGGGAACTCCCAGACAACGAGCTGAGCTGGGTGGTAGGAGGGCAACGTGTCTGGGAGTGGAGGATTGTGATTATTATTGATTATTGTGATTTATGAATATAGTGGAGTGGAGGGTGCTTGGTGCACATTATTATAATAAATATAATTATTGTGGCAATTTTACCAGGTGTTTGGCGTGGTACCTGAGGGTTCGAGGGAGCGAAACTGCCCCCTACTGCGACAATGCCTATGTGGAGCTTGCACTGTCACTGTGTTTTGGTGACTCCAGCATCCCAAAGACATACAGATCAGGCTCACTACAGATTCTAAATTGACCCGGTGTGAATGAGAATGGTTGCATGTGTATGTGTGTGTTCTGTACTTGACTGACATGTCCCACAGAGCTGGCTCCTGTCTAATCACCCACCACAACCATAAAAAGGTTCAGAAAACAGGGGACTGGATGAGTTAAAATTATTTGACGCTACTGTGTAATCTCGAAAAGGTATGTAAGCAGAGAGAATGCATTCATACATGCATCACGTTTAATCAATGAACATGTACAGGTTGCCAGCTAAAATATTTTTGTTGTCATTTTCAGTCATGTGCTGAAAGTATTTGTTGTTTGATTTAGTTGAAAGAAAGCCATGTGAAAAACTGTAAAGTTTTGGGATGTGTGGTGAAGATAAAATATTCAACAATTCATTTTGCAAGATCAAGTCCACCCATTTTTAAAAAATGAAATCCAGTTTAGCTCTCATCCAACCTAAATAGACGCCTAAGTTTCCACCCTGGTTCTGAAAACATGAGTTACAACTTAAGTTGAAGCACTTATGCAACACTAGTTCAAGACCACTACTAGATTTTTAGGATTAGGATATACAGTGACCCCTTCTCAATCATGGGGGTTGTGTTCCAGAACCCCCTGCGAAAGGTGAAAATCCGCAAAGTAAAAACCATATGTTTATATGGTTATTTTTATATTGTCACGCTTGGGTCACAGATTTGCACAAAAACACAGGAGGTTGTAGAGACAGGGACTTTAAAACACTGCAAACAAACATTTGTCTCTTTTTCAAAAGTTTAAACTGTGCTCCATGACAAGACAGAGACAACAGTTCCGTCTCACAATTAAAAGAATGCAAACATATCTTCCTCTTCAAAGGAGTGTGCGTCAGGAGCAGAGAATGTCAGAGTGAGAGAGAGAGAGGCAAACAATCAAAAATCAATAGGTGCTGTGCAGGCTTTTAAGTATGCAAAGCACCGTACAGGAAGCATACATGCTCTGATTGGGTAGCTTCTCAACCATCCGCCAATAGCGTCCCTTGTATGAAATCAACTGGGCAAACCAACTGAGGAAGTATGTACCAGAAATTAAAAGACCCATTGTCCGCAGAAATCCGCGAACCAGCGAAAAATCTGTGATATATATTTAGATATGCTTACATATAAAATCCGCGATGGAGTGAAGCCACGAAAGTCGAAGTGCGAGTGAAACCAAACAAGCCTTGTTTTCCACACAAGTACCAATGAAATCCTAGTGCCACTATTCAAATAATGATCAAAAACTGTGTGGTGTCATGCTAAAGATGGATCTTCTGGCTGTACTGCTTTCTTCAGATTTAGTCTACTTCTTGATAATTTACTTCTTAAATGTAATTGGCAACACAATTCTAAAAAAAAATCAGAAGGAATTTAAACTACACTGTAAAGCAAACATGTGCAATTTATGTTGTATGTTTATTTTTATTTTTTATTATGTTGATTTGTTTTCCATTTTAATCTAACATAGCTTTTGTAATTGAAATCGCCTTGTTTAATTTGTGCCTGCTGTGAGACAAGCAGCAAATAATTTTCAGTGTACATTAAAGTATATTGATGTGAAATTTAATAGAACTAAATGTTTAAATCTTTATTTGGCAACTTTATATTGGAATATACTTGCAGACAATAACAGACATAAAACTGGAACGTGCAGTCCTCATTTAAGCAAACAAACCCCCACACTAGTCACCAGTGAAATCATACAAAAGGAGGCTTTGCCTGCAGCTACACACCTGGATTGAGGCAGACGATGTGCAAAGGAAAATGTTGGAATAACTCAACTCACAATTTGTACCATTTCCATTTAAGTTTGGGATTAAAGGGATGTAAGTCAAGGACTGAATGAACAATGCATGCTCATAATGTAAGTTAGACAGTAAGATAAAACATACTGTATGGTCACAAAAACAGTGTAAAATGGAACAAAGTGTTGTAAAGTGGCAGCAGAGTGTCCACAACCCTGACCCAGGTATGATTTCTGTACCAGCCGTGGAACAGGCTCAAATGGAACCCAGTGAACAGTGAAATTATATCTAGTTTGGGAGAGAAACGGCTGCTGATCTTAAAGAGTGCATGGGGTCACACATAAAAGACAAGGAGAAAGGAAACATTCCTCTGTGATTATGATTATTGTTACTAACCAGAGCTTGCATTAAGATGTCACCCTGCTAAATATTTTAAGTATTAACACAATAACCATGGGAGGTCAAACTTTTAGCTAGTGTCCCTAAGCTGTGAAACGATTTGCTGGCAGTGCTCCTCCTGTTCCTCCTTTCAGAAAGGAGTAGAGACCAGTCCTGCTGCTGGATTGCATTTCTACAGCTCTGTTCAGTTGATCTCTCATTGCATCCTGTCTCTTGGCATCCTCTACATGCTCTTGAGACCTTTTTGCGACAGCATGTATGGGTGTGCCATCCTGGAGGAGCTGCACTACCTGTACAAACAGAATCAGCTGCAGGCTACCAGTAGTGACAAGGACACTAGCAAAACACAAAACTAGAGAAGAATCAGTCAGGAAGAGTAAGGAGGGAGAAATTGTCTGTGGCCACCACCTTCAAAACCAATCCTTTCTTGGGGGTTGTCTTTCATTTGCACCAAAGCAGGTGAAGTTGATTCACTATCACTTATGCTTCCTAACTGGACAGATTGATATCCCTGCAGCTTAATTGACTTGATGATTAAGTGTTACCTTAAGTTTTTTGAGCAGTATATCTATATAGATATGTACAGTATGTATACAGTATAGTACATATAATACATAGTATAGATTATATATATATATATCCATCCATCCATCCATTATCCAACCCGCTACAGTAATCCCTCGCTATATTGCGCTTCGACTTTCGCGGCTTCACTCTATCGCGGATTTTATATGTAAGCATATTTAAATATATATCGTAGATTTTTCGCTGGTTCATCGGTTTCTGTGGACAAAGGGTCTTTTAATTTCTGGTACATGCTTCCTCAGTTGGTTTGCCCAGTTGATTTCATACAAGGGACGCTATTGGCGGATGGCTGAGAAGCTACCCAATCAGAGCA